>CM056579.1:118611385-119151385 GCA_029721435.1 Gymnothorax reevesii
TTTATGTACACTTTCAAATAAGTGCATTTGAGTCGCATTTACACTTTCATCTTAGTGCATTCATGTGACGCTTACATTTTCAACTTAGTGCATTTAGTGATGTTTACACTTTCATATTAGTGCACTTATGTGACATTTACACTTTCATCTTAGTGCATTTATGTGACGTTACCATTTTCATCTTAGTGCACTTATGTGACACTTACACTTTCAACAATGCATTTATCTGAAGTTAAAACTTTCAACTCTGTGCATTTATGTGACGTTTTCACTTTCATCTAAGTGCTTTTTAGTGGCATTTACACTTTTACCTTAGTGCGCTTATGTGACATTTACACTTTCATCTTAGTGCATTTATGTGACGTTTACACTTTCCTTTTAGTGCATTTATGTAATGTGTACACTCTAAAATTAGTGCATTCATGTAGCATTTACAGTTTCATCTTAGTCCCCTTAGGTGACATTTACAACTTCATCTTAGTGCATATACAGAGCCCTCCATAATCATTGGCACCCCTGGTTAAGATGTGTTAAAAGCCTTAAAATAAATTTTATTTTTATTGCAGAAGCACACTCTCACACTGAAAATTGATTAAAAATGTGACCTTAAAATCAAGTAATTTTAAGGGAAAAAAATCCCCGACTAAAAATAATTATTTTTCATAAAATCACCTGCTCCACAATTATTGGCACCCGTAACAATTCCAAGGAAATAAATGTAATTGAAGTATTCCTGTCATTTCTACAGTAGTTTACAAAGTTGATCAGAGTATCTAGGAACATTTAATTAGTAATTCATCACTTCCCGTTTCCCTGGGGTATAAATATGATGTGACACAGAGGCCATTTCTCTTTTCCACTCTTCAACATGGGAAAGACAAAGGAACACACCATTCAAGTAAGGCAGACGTGTGTCGACCTTCGCAAGTCAGGCAATGGCTACAAGAGAATAGCCACTTGCCTGCATCGCCCATATCTACTGTCAGAGGAATCATTGGTAAACAAGCCTGGAAGAGGACGCAAGGTTATTTTGCCACCACGCACAGTGAGGAGGATGGTAAGAGAAATAAAAAGTTCTCCAAAGCAAACTGTGAAAGAATTGCAACAAATGGTAGCATCTTGGGGTCACAAAGTCTCCAAAACAACCATCAGGCACTATCTACATGCCAACAAGCTATTTGGTAGGTATGCACGGAAAAGACCTTTTCTCTCTCACAATCATAAACGCAAACGTCTGGAGTTTGCCAAGTGGTACTGGGACTTAAACTGGGACCATGTGCTTTGGTCAGATGAGACCAAGATAGAGCTTTTTGGCAACTAACACTCTAAGTGGGTCTGGCGGAACACAAAAGATGAGTATGCAGAAAAGCACCTCATGCCCACTGTGAAGTATGGGGGAGGATCGGTGATGCTGTGGGCCTGTTTCTCTTCCAGTGGCCCTGGGAACCTTGTTAGGGTGCATGGCATCATTAACGCTTTGAAATACCAGGACATTTTGAATCAAAATCTGGTGGCCTCTGCCCGAAAGCTGAAGATGGGTCATCACTGGGTCTTTCAGCAAGATAATGACCCTAAACATGTGGCTAAATCTACACAGAAATGGTTCACCAGACACAGAATCAAGCTCCTCCCATGGCCATCTCAGACCGCAGACCTCAACCTCATTGAAAACCTGTGGAGTGAGCTGAAGAGGAGAGTGCAGAAGAGAGGACCCAGGTCGCTGGATGATTTAGAGAGATTGTGCAAAGAGGAATGGTCAAAGATCCCTCTTTCTGTGTTCTCCCATCTTGTGATACATAGGAGAAGATTGCACTGCCCTCCATAATTATTGGCACCCCTGGTTAAGATGTGTTCTTTAGCTTCAAATAAATTCAGGTTTTTTCTTAATAATATAGGACCACAATGAAAAAAGAGGAAAATCCAACCTTTAATTCAAGTGCATTTATTCAGTAGGAAAAAAATCCCTTAACATCAAATCATGTATGCCACAATTATTATTATGATGTTAATACTTTGTATAACCCCCTTTTGCCAACAAAACAGCACCTAATCTTCTCCGATAATGTTGGAACAATTTAATGAAACAATTTCTGAAATAAAATAAGTTAATTTTTTTTGGTTTTGCCCCAAAATGCCCTTTCTTGGGGCAAAAAATGACAATGTCTCCAGTTATTCATCTTTCTGAAATTTTTACTGAGCAAAAATGTGAACAATGTCCATCCATCCATCTTCTATACCCGCTTATTCCTCTCTAGGGTCGTGGGGCGAGCTGGAGCCTATCCCAGCTGACTACGGGCAAGGGCAGGGACCCACCCTGGACAGGTTGCCAATCCATCGCAGGGCGCACACACCATTCACTCTCACACTCATACCTGTGGGCAATTTAGTGTCTCCAATTAGCCTGATATGCATGTCTTTGGACTGTGGGAGAAAACTGGAGTACCCGGAGAAAACCCACGCAACACGGGGAGAACATGCAAACTCCACACAGAAAGGCCCCAGGCCGGATTCCAACCCACGACCTTCTTGCTGTGATGCAGCAATGCTAACCACTGTGCCAATTGTGTATTTTTTTGTTGACTAAATGGGTATAGGCCTGCTGCGAGTGCTGTTATCTAATAAATACTCTACATGCTATCAGTTTGCCACCCGGTAACTTGTTTGTTGGTTGTTTGGACTGTGACGTAATAGGTCACGGAAGAAGGAGAAGCTGAGAGGCATATCGCCACCTATCATAGTGGAGCTTGGCATGCTTCAGTCAATAAATTGATTTTCCTCTCGTGCATGTAAACTGGGACAAGGACAGCAGTCCAGTGAAATGGCCTAATTGAGCTATTTCTGTACCTCAACTTAACTGTGCATGTAAACATACTGACTGATGAGGGTAGAGCACTGGGCTGTGGACGGAGATGTGTGTTTTATGGTTTCTTTCCCTACTGGGCAGTGTATCATTGAGATGCTGATTATACTCTGCTGGGTTTGAGCGAGCTGTGGATTCAACACTGATAAGGGCTTGAGTGAGTGTTTCAGTCGGCAGTGGGATATCAGAAAGATCCTTTGTGCTCCACAGCAGTGTGGAGCAGTGATCACAGCAGCAGTGTGGAGCAGTGATCAGAGAGGCAGTGTGGAGCAGTGACCAGAGCAGCACTGTGGAGCAGTGATCAGAGAGGCAGTGTGGAGCAGTGATCGCAGCAGCAGTGTGGAGCAGTGATCAGAGCAGCAGTGTGGAGCAGTGATCAGAGCGGCAGTGTGGAGCAGTGATCAGAGCAGCAGTGTGAAGCAGTGACCAGAGCAGCACTGTGGAGCAGTGATTAGAGGGGCAGTGTGGAGCAGTGATCAGAGCAGCAGTGTGGAGCAGTGACCAGAGCAGCACTGTGGAGCAGTGATCAGAGAGGCAGTGTGGAGCAGTGATCAGAGCAGCAGTGTGGTGCAGTGATCAGAGCAGCAGTGTGGAGCAGTGATCAGAGAGGCAGTGTGGAGCAGTGATCACAGCAGCAGTGTGGAGCAGTGATCAGAGAGGCAGTGTGGAGCAGTGACCAGAGCAGCACTGTGGAGCAGTGATCAGAGAGGCAGTGTGGAGCAGTGATCAGAGCAGCAGTGTGGTGCAGTGATCAGAGCAGCAGTGTGGAGCAGTGATCAGAGCAGCAGTGTGGAGCAGTGACCAGAGCAGCAGTGTGGAGCAGTGACCAGAGCAGCAGTGTGGAGCAGTGATCAGAGAGGCAGTGTGGAGCAGTGACCAGAGCAGCAGTGTGGAGCAGTGATCAGAGCAGCAGTGTGGTGCAGTGGTCAGAGGAGCAGTGTGGAGCAATGGTCCGAGCAGCAGTGAGGAGCAGTGATCAGAGCAGCAGTGCGGAACAGTGACCAGAGCAAGCAGTGTGGAGCAGTAACCAGAGCAAGCAGTGTGGTGCAGTGGTCAGAGCGGCAGTGTGGAGCAGTGACCAGAGCGGCAGTGTGGAGCAGTGGTTAGAGCAGCAGTGTGGAGCAGTGATCAGAGCGGCAGTGTGGAGCAGTGACCAGAGCGGCAGTGTGGAGCAGTGATCAGAGCGGCAGTGTGGAGCAGTGATCAGAGCGGCAGTGTGGAGCAGTGACCAGAGCAGCAGTGTGGAGCAGTGACCAGAGCAGCAGTGTGGAGCAGTGATCAGAGCAGCAATGTGGAGCAGTGATCAGAGCAGCAGTGTGGAGCAGTGGTCAGAGGAGCAGTGTGGTGCAGTGGTCAGAGGAGCAGTGTGGAGCAATGGTCTGAGCAGCAGTGTGGAGCAGTGACCAGAGCAGCAGTGTGGAGCAGTGATCAGAGCGGCAGTGTGGAGCAGTGGTTAGAGCAGCAGTGTGGTGCAGTGGTCAGAGCAGCAGTGTGGTGCAGTGGTCAGAGCAGCAGTGTGAAGCAGTGACCAGAGCGGCAGTGTGGAGCAGTGACCAGAGGAGCAGTGCGGAGCAGTGATCAGAGCAGCAGTGTGGAGCATTGGTCAGAGCGGCAGTGTGGAGCAGTGACCAGAGCGGCAGAGTGGTGCAGTGGTCAGAGCGGCAGTGTGGAGCAGTGACCAGAGCAGCAGTGTGGAGCAGTGACCAGAGCGGCAGTGTGGAGCAGTGACCAGAGCAGCAGTGTGGAGCAGTGATCAGAGCAGCAGTCTGGAGCAGTGGTCAGAGGAGCATTGTGGTGCAGTGGTCAGAGGAGCAGTGTGGAGCAATGGTCCGAGCAGCAGTGAGGAGCAGTGATCAGAGCAGCAGTGCGGAACAGTGACCAGAGCAAGCAGTGCGGAGCAGTAACCAGAGCAAGCAGTGTGGTGCAGTGGTCAGAGCGGCAGTGTGGAGCAGTGACCAGAGCGGCAGTGTGGAGCAGTGACCAGAGCGGCAGTGTGGAGCAGTGATCAGAGCGGCAGTGTGGAGCAGTGACCAGAGCGGCAGTGTGGAGCAGTGACCAGAGCGGCAGTGTGGAGCAGTGATCAGAGCAGCAGTGTGGAGCAGTGACCAGAGCAGCAGTGTGGAGCAGTGACCAGAGCACTAGTGTGGAGCAGTGACCAGAGGAGCAGTGCGGAGCAGTGACCAGAGCAGCAGTGTGGAGCAGTGACCAGAGCAGCAGTGTGGAGCAGTGACCAGAGCAGCAATGTGGAGCGGTGATCAGAGCAGCAGTGTGGAGCAGTGACCAGAGCAGCAGTGTGGAGCAGTGACCAGAGCAGCAGTGTGGAGCAGTGACCAGAGCAGCAGTGTGGAGCAGTGACCAGAGCAGCAATGTGGAGCAGTGATCAGAGCAGCAGTGTGGAGCAGTGACCAGAGCAGCAGTGTGGAGCAGTGACCAGAGCACTAGTGTGGAGCAGTGACCAGAGGAGCAGTGCGGAGCAGTGACCAGAGCAGCAGTGTGGAGCAGTGATCAGAGCGGCAGTGTGGAGCAGTGACCAGAGCGGCAGTGTGGAGCAGTGACCAGAGCGGCAGTGTGGAGCAGTGATCAGAGCAGCAGTGTGGAGCAGTGGTTAGAGCAGCAGTGTGGAGCAGTGATCAGAGCAGCAGTGTGGAGCAGTGACCAGAGCGGCAGTGTGGAGCAGTGACCAGAGCGGCAGTGTGGAGCAGTGACCAGAGCGGCAGTGTGGAGCAGTGATCAGAGCGGCAGTGTGGAGCAGTGACCAGAGCGGCAGTGTGGAGCAGTGATCAGAGCGGCAGTGTGGAGCAGTGACCAGAGCGGCAGTGTGGAGCAGTGATCAGAGCGGCAGTGTGGAGCAGTGGTTAGAGCAGCAGTGTGGAGCAGTGATCAGAGCGGCAGTGTGGAGCAGTGACCAGAGCGGCAGTGTGGAGCAGTGATCAGAGCAGCAGTGTGGAGCAGTGGTTAGAGCAGCAGTGTGGAGCAGTGATCAGAGCGGCAGTGTGGAGCAGTGATCAGAGCAGCAGTGTGGAGCAGTGGTTTGAGCAGCAGTGTGGAGCAGTGATCAGAGAGGCAGTGTGGAGCAGTGGTTAGAGCAGCAGTGTGGAGCAGTGATCAGAGCGGCAGTGTGGAGCAGTGGTTAGAGCAGCAGTGTGGAGCAGTGATCAGAGCAGCAGTGTGGAGCAGTTGTTAGAGCAGCAGTGTGGAGCAGTGATCAGAGCGGCAGTGTGGAGCAGTGGTTAGAGCGGCAGTGTGGAGCAGTGACCAGAGCGGCAGTGTGGAGCAGTGATCAGAGCAGCAGTGTGGAGCAGTGATCAGAGCGGCAGTGTGGAGCAGTGATCAGAGCGGCAGTGTGGAGCAGTGATCAGAGCAGCAGTGTGGAGCAGTGGTTAGAGCAGCAGTGTGATGCAGTAGAGCAGACATGGCATGTCTGTTTACTGTCTGCTTGCAGGGCCATGAGGAGGAGATAAACCAGGAATCCCTTATTGGGTCATTCCACATCAAATCTTCCAGAGGGAGCCAAGTCACCTCCTCAAATTTCTTTGAAAAAATGCATGAGTAAATGTTCACACAAAATGAAAAATAATATTTAAAGTTTTTTGGCGAACCCATATTCAGCCAAATTTGGCAACGTATGCCTACGAGGACACCTGTCTCTCTGGGGCGTAGTTCTTTTCTTTGAAATTCAGGGAACAGAAATTGATTAATTTCAGTAATACTGCTACAGAAAATACAAATTTTGGACAATACTTTTTGATAACTTTGAAATCCTGGAGATTCTAGGCACTAGTGGGGATGTCGGGAGATGGGAGCATTTTCCAGGAGTCTCACAGAATCCGAGAGTTGGCAGGTATGCCAACCCCCTTGATTTCATGCTAACCAAAGCTACAGTTTGAGGAGCATATCCAGGGCTTAACTTTTCCTCAAAGGCAAACCAACAGCAGCATATCCAGAGAGACCAGACTTCCTACAGACAACAAACAATCAGACCTCAGCCAATCACCAGCCCTCCAGCTCAACCGGATCTCAGCCAATCACCAGCCCTCCAGCTCAATCAGACCTCAGCCAATCACCAGCCCTCCAGCTCAACCGGATCTCAGCCAATCACCAGCCCTCCAGCTCAAACAGACCTCAGCCAATCACCAGCCCTCCAGCTCAAACAGACCTCAGCCAATCACCAGCCCTCCAGCTCAACCGCATCTCAGCCAATCACCAGCCCTCCAGCTCAATCAGACCTCAGCCAATCACCAGCCCTCCAGCTCAACCGGATCTCAGCCAATCACCAGCCCTCCAGCTCAATCAGACCTCAGCCAATCACCAGCCCTCCGGCTCAAACAGACCTCAGCCAATCACCAGTCCTCAAGCTCAACACAAGTCATGTCATATTAAAAAAGGCTGGAATGTTCTACTCTGCAAGGCCCATTTCTGGCAACACACACAGTAAAGACAAATGCAGCTAATCACTGATCACAGAGAAATGCCTCAGCAGGAAGATACCGGTGAAATTATAGTTTAAAATGAGATTATTATGGATTTATATTTTATGGTTTGTGTGTTGCTCCAGAACTGAGGCATAATTTCTTCAACACCCTTAAGACTGCGAGCAGAAAATGGCATAATCAACTGCGTTAATTATTCTCATTATAAAACTGCTTACATGGCTGGCTAGAGTCTGGGGGATAAAATTCCCCAATTTAGACTGGCACTTTTTTTCAGGAAATTCTTTTCCTGTGGAGTTACTGAGTGTCCTCAGGAAACCTCTTCTGTGTTGTAAAAATCAAAACGAAAGCACTTCAGATTTTTCGCTCTTCGTCACCAAGACACATTTCCCCTTCAAATCGTGACATTCGGTGAACCAAGGGAACACAGCAGGTCCGGAACTTTCAAAACTGCACTCACTGCTTCATGTGTGTAAAATGCAGACTGCGGACAGAAATGCTCAGTAGAGTTTGCTGGGGAGAGCAGGACACATTCCACAGAATGAATGAGTTTCCACAGCTCATCAGGATGACAAACTTTCTATACCTGTGGAGCCTCTTTCATATTAGTTTATTCGATCAACATTAGTCCTGCGAGTAGATGGCTCTCAGCACAATAGCTTTTCTTTACAAAGAAATCCCTGTCCAGTCCAGCTCACGGCTTCCATTAATAACAAATGCTATCATTTTCATTTTTTGGAACCTCATATTCTAAAGCACGTATCGTTCATTAGTGGCTTCACAAACACTATAGATGTAGAACTGCCAGTGGAGAGATACCAAGGTCATTCACCAATGCAGACTGCGGGCAGCGCCGATGAGCCGAAGCACCTTCAGGTTCATGATTATGCATGAGACTTATATTAAATTCATGCTACTGTGCACTATCCTTACAGCTCAGGTCAAAGGTTAAGGAGTGGAGAATGTGCAAGCACATGCCCTTTAAAAAACACCTGCAGTCTGAGGCAGTGTCAGCGATGATGCGAGAACATCAGAGAGCACGTGAGCACGAGCACTAATGCTGAGGAGTGATTTACAGGTATTATGATGGTATCAGATGTTGGCAATAATGGATAAATATTTTGTTTCAAATAACAAACATATTGCAGTAATACAGAGTTCTGTTATCTTTGAGGCGAGATCCAGAATTTATAGTACATTCTGGCACCAGTGAGCCCAAAAACAATGGTATGGTCCCAGAATCGAGGACCAGGGGTGTGATGGCATGTGACTATTGTTGGTAGACGCTGCCCAACCTCAATGCAACACACTTCAATTCATCAGTGCTGCTCCATGTTTCCGGATAAAAGCCTCACATCTGCAGTTATATTGAAGTGGTTTAGAGTCCCTCCATAGTCAGCAGTCATGCCTGGTTCTGAATAGTCTGAATCGGGCAGAAGTGAACTGACCCCAGCCTCACAGGCAGGAACGCAGCACACCTGTATGGGTCCTACAAGAGCGCAGGGGGGCCAAGCATGGAGGACGGGGTGTCTGCAAGTCTGTCACAGTGACAAACTCCAGCTCTCAGCAATTCAATGCACAGCAATGGCAGCACATATTAACCCCCGCTCCCATCAACAGGAAAAAAACCATGAAACAGCACAACCGAGCCGAACGCCACGTTTTCACCAGTGAAGATGTGAGTCAGCACCTCGAAGTAACAGAGTTCGTAAGGATCTCTTCTCCCTTAATATAAATGCACAGAAAAGTTGGACTCTGCAGCACCACAATGCAAATTTCTCTTCGCCCATAACTAATGCATTATTCAAGACCTACTGCAGATCGCATGCTGAGCAATCACTTCAGAATGGTGCAATGAGAAATCAGAAGATTTCAGCAAACCAGCATTATACAGAGAAGACACAAGATGTGCCCACTGGCCTCCGTTTCGCAGCAAAGGGCATCTGCCTGTGTGGAGAGAAATGAGAGAGATTGATCGAGCGGAGGAGAGGGGAAATAACACTTCCTCTGGTGAGCATCCAGCCCTCACACACTCCTCTGATACTGCGGTAGAGCGCGCGTGTGTGTGCGCATTTGTGTGTATGTGCGCGCGCGTGTGAGAGACAGAGTATGTGCGAGTGCTGTGTGTGTATTTGTGAGTGTGTGTGTGTGAGTGTACGTGCGTCTGTCTGTGTGTATGTGTGTGAGAGAGACAGTGCGTGTGTGCGTGTCTGTATGTGTGCGTGAGTGTGTATGCGTGTATGTGAGAGACAGTGTGTGTGAGTGCTGTGTGTGTGAGTGTGTGTGCATGTGTGTGTCTGTATGCGTTTACATCTGTACATGAGCTCACACCTGTGCGGCTGCAGTGTGCTGTACGGAGCAGCGCTGGCCCTGTGCACCAGCCACTGTGGACATGACTGTACGTCACCTCACATGCTGTAACCCACAGTAAGAGCACTTCAGGTCAACTGAACTGACCTACACCACACAATACTGAACTATACTGCACTACACCACACAACACTGAACTATACTGCACTATACTGCACAATACTGAACTATACTGCGCTACACCACACAATACTGAACTATACTGCACTACACCACACAACACTGAACTATACTGCACTATACCACAAAATACTGAACTATACTGCACTATACCACACAATACTGGACTATACCACACAATACCGATCTATACTGAACAACACTGCACTATACCACACAATACTGAACAACATTGCACTATACCACACAATACTGAACTATACTGCACTACACCACACTGTACTGCACTATAACACACAACACTGAACTATACTGAACAACACTGCACTGTACCACACAACACTGAACTATACTGAACAACACTGCACTGTACCACACAACACTGAACTATACTGAACTACACTGCACTATACCACACAATACTGAACTATACTGAACAACACTGCACTATACCACACAATACTGGACTATACTGAACAACACTGCACTATTACTGCAGAGGAGCGCGACAGCAACATCCCACTAAAGAATATCTCGCCAACATCTGACCTACAGGCCCCGTGAGAACTTACATACGGAGAGCAGGACTGACACACGCATGCAGGCCGGGAGAGGAGTGTATAAACACACATGGCAGCGGGGCTCCATCACACACGAGCACTTTGACAGGAGCAGAGAGATGAGCCGAGGCGAACAGCGCTGACAGTGACATCATGCTGCCTCACATATTTCTGATCTCACGCCTTACGGACGGTCAAATATTGTAATTACGCAAATAAATGAAAAAAATTAAAATGGAGGGTCAAAAATTCTGGGTCGGAGAGGGAAGCACGACTGCAGCATCGGCGAGGTGGCGATGAAGGCGGTTCGAGAAAAGCCTGAGATTTCATTCAGCCGCCTGTGATACAATATTGATCACCCACCACAGGCAGAAAAGGGTCTTCGCCAGGATATCAGGTGGAAGGATAATGGTGTTTCACAACAATCATCTCTAAAACCGTACCTCTGCAGAACTCTGCCAGGCCTTCACATCAAGATTAATCGGAGCCTGCCGCCGACGCCACTCGAGCTGTACCCGAGGTGTGATATCAATGAGCGCACTGAAGCAGGACCACCCGGATCAATCACTGCAGAAGATCTCATTACATCTCACCTCTTTAAGAGCCCCGATCAACGGCAACTTCGAAAGAACAGAATTCAGCACATCAAAAAATTTAATCGCCGTAGAGGATGTGCACTCAGGTCCATGAGAACGCCAGCTCTGACAAATTAATGGTCTTATTTTAAACCACAGCATGTTGAACACGAAATTAATGAAATGAGCTGAAGTCCTGACTTTCAGCTGTGGTTTGAGGGTCAGGTGACGAGAGCAGGTAGCACAGCGCATTTTAATTGGGGTTTTCCCTTCTTACGGAACATGAAGTAATTGGACAGTTGGACGCGCAGCAGTTCCGCATCTCAGTGTGTATTATTCTCTCATGAGTTGAAGTTACACGTAACAGGTCAAGAGTTGAAGTTCAACAGAGTAATTTGCGTTTGGGCTCAGCTGCAGTTGCCTCTCAGAATGACGCGGCATTTTCAGTGCTGCTCAGTGTAGTGACACGGCGCAGATACCAGGTTGAGATCCAAAAGTTAAGTAACAGTAATATCAAAATGAATCCAAAACTCATGCAGAATGCTGGTGGCACTTCGGAGAACTTTGGTTTCGTCCTTTTAAGATATTGATTCTGTTTCCTAAAAGTCCAGGCTTCAGGGTGCAGCCATTTGGCAAACAGAGGTCTGCTTGCAATCTTCTATATCTTTACCAGCATTAAATGTGTTGGAAACACACCCTGTCTTTAAAAAAAATCCAGTGTGAAGTAGAGATCTAATTCGGTTCAGACTGATTTTGTTGGCCAGGACAGGTGTGTCCGAGCCGTGTTTCCAGGACTTGGGTGATGTTTGTTGGTGCTTTTAATTTAGTCTTTTGGTGAAGAGGAGCTTATTTTACGGAGGTGCTTAATATTTGCACAGATGCTTACACAAACCCCAATTTCAATGACGTTGGCACGTTGAGTAAAATGTGAATAAAAACAGAATACAAAGGAGTTGCAAGTCATTTTGTCCTGTATTCAACTGAGTACACTACAAAGACAAGATGTTTAATGTTCAAAAGACACATTCACACCTGTCACCGAAAAACCCCCACATTTTTTTTTTGCCATAATTCATTTCGTTTGGTTGCAGCGCCACCTTGAGGCCAAAAAGTCAGGGCCAAAATAGGGAAAAAGTGGAAAAAAACAGTCTTGAGATGCATAATGGGAAATCAGTTCAATCTGCCAAACTATTTCTGATGGACATTATACTATATATATGGAATACTTCTGATGAACATTATACTATATATGGTATATAAGGTTATGTATACTTAAGAACTTTTCCCATGAATCAGTCCCCACCAAGTGGTCAATTGAAGAATCGTGTGGCAAGGGCTCAAATTATAAAGTAAACAAACTCTAAAAGTCCACTTTAATTTACTCCAGCAACATGCCTTGAGAAACGATGCCTTATGGTGAAGGCCTATGAACATATAATAGCATAATATGTGAATTCCTCCAGAATCTTGCAGGAGTTTTGGGAAATTTGACCATGAGAAATGAACTTTA
The DNA here is from genome assembly GCA_029721435.1 of Gymnothorax reevesii. Lineage (NCBI taxonomy): Eukaryota > Metazoa > Chordata > Actinopteri > Anguilliformes > Muraenidae > Gymnothorax > Gymnothorax reevesii. The sequence goes on from CM056579.1 coordinate 118,623,811, forward strand.
GCCATTTTGGCCCTACTTTGAGGTCAGATCCCAATACCCCAGACAAGAATGGAACTAATGAATAGGTTGATTTATACCTTCTTCCATGGTGTACGTAAGGTATCAAAAATATCAAAAGTATTTTAGTGCTGTCCCCTGTCAAAGTTCCCAATATGACCTGAAAGTGACCTTCTCGGCTAATTTTAGACAATCTTTAGGAGTCGATAAACTTTTACTCCAGCTAGATAGATGCTTGAAATTTGGAGAATCTTCAAACTCTATCATGCAGATTCAAGAAAAGGTTGAATTATTATGGCACTCTATATCTCAAGTCAGATATTTGAAGTGTGATCTCAGCTAAAACTACCACAAGGTGGTGCTTTTGTCCATACCTTCTTTTACAGCATCTCCATAGATGTGCCACAGAAAAACCTTTGAAAACTTAATATATTAACTGGACTGATGAGAAAAAAATTAGAAATTTGTCATGGCAATAAGGTGGAGTTCTTTGCTATGCCAGCAAGAGGCGCAGTCAGTTATTCAAGCGCGTGGCCAATTTCATCGAGCAGGTGCCACCGAAAAACCTACATGAACATTGTCAATGACCTTTATTTACCTGATCTAAGGTTTGTAAATGCCTCTACAAAGTATCTTTCCTTTACTATGGAACATCGTGATACCTTTATGCACTTTCTTGACCTTACACTCTAACAATAACACTATTTAGAGAAGAATTCATCAGAAACCCTTCAGCAGAAACACACTTTTATAAGCAGACAGGAACCATCCCAGACAGCTCATTTGCAATATTCCTATTGGTCAATTTCACATCAGTGTTTCCCATACATTGACGAGACCATGGCGGCCCGCCATAGTCTAATTTCCCCCGCCATGTAGATCTCAATATGCGCAATTGCCGCATTTAGATCTAACATGCAAACGTTTGAGGGAAAAAAAAAAAAAAAAAAACCTGGAAAAATAGGAAAGGTGCTAGAAGACGCGGAATTTGCGCAATTAAACCCCCCCCGGGGTTAATGTGCCCCCATAGTCTCAAAAAATTCTGTGGGAAACACTGTTACAGAGAAACTGTTGTACTGGCCACAGATTTCCAATATAAAGATGTAGAAAGCATCTTTTAGCATTTTAGCATTACTCTAGTTCATATATTTCTTCCGCCTATGTAAGGACCCTTCGTACAGAGTGGGAATCCCTATCAGTTAAGAAATCTTTAGATACTATAACGTCTTCACAGTTCATTTTTTTGACTGAGTTCCCTCCTCTGGCAGAAAGGGTTAAAAGTGTTATCCTTAAACACTGGAATGTCCTCACAAGTGACCCTTTCCTGAACAGTATTAGTTCTGTGCCTAATCTTAAAGACAGACTAGTTCATTCTGCCACTAGCAAACCTCCTTGCACTGTCTCTTGGTTGTCTTATCGACCTGCAGGTTTATTCCGTTGTGGTCACTGGGCTCAATGTTCAAACTGACATCTGTTGTTTTATCCACCTGCAGCGCAAATTTCCCCCTACCTTTTATTTTCTCCATTACAATGTCCACTATATCTGCTGACATTTCTCCTATTCGTCTGCCAATTGTATTGTTTGAGAGAGGGACCATCGATATTTCATTGGCAGAATTTTGACCCAACATGGTCCCGACGATAGCTTTGCATGCTGGCAGGATAAGAGATTCGGCAATGGTGTGAGATGTCTTTGATTTTGCTACTAGTTCTTTGACCAGATAGCGAGTAGCACTGCAATATGGTGATCCAATACAAGGAAATGGTGCAAATTTTGCAAAAAGCATCAAATTTGGCACAAAGGTAGCTTTTTCATGCTGATTAACTTATGGGTAAGGGCCAATTGGATTTCTGTCAGGAAAACCAATATGGCTGCCAAATTCAAAATGGCCACTATGATTATAGCTATTTGGTTTGTCGTAAAAGCGTATTGCCTGTGATGTGCTTACAACTGACTAAATATACATCTAAATGCATAATCTGACATATCTGATCAAATTCAAGTTGACAGGGTATTTTACAATACAATATGGCCGCCAAATTTCAAAATGGCCGACATTATTACAGTAATTTGGTTTGTCGTAAGAGCATATTGCCTGTGATGTACTTGCAACTGACTAAATATACATCTAAATGCAGAATCTGACATACCTGATCAAATTCTAGTTAACAGGGTATTCTAAAATCCAAGATGGCTGCCAAATTGTAAAATGACTACCTTTATTACAACAATTTGGGATATTGAAAGAGCATATAGTAACTGTGATGTGTTTACATTTTACGGTACCAAAATATGATGTCTTAACATCTGATGCAGGATAAGACATATAGATCTGATCATGCTGAAGTAATTTAAGGGTAGAGAGTATTGTTCTACATATTTTAAGATCAAATATGGGAGTTAAATTCAAAATGGCCACCATTAAAAGCTTAATATGTATATTGTGCTTACAATTACAACTAGATATTCATCTAAATGCAACATTTGGCATGTCTATTTCTATGAAATGTGGCCACTAGCTTAAAAATGATCATATTAAAAATACAATATGGTTGTTTCATTCAAAATGAGAAATCTACTTTGTCTATCCCACCACAAATATCAATAACAAAGGCTTAACTTATTGTAGAAGTTCCACTATGTTTTTTTTACTGTTTGTAAGGTTGCAGAAATGTTTACAGTTTTATGAAAGTAAATCTGCTCTATTTGGAATCAACATTCAGTTGCTATGTATGGTCATTTTTGGAATGGGAACTAAATAGACGTCTGGTTGAATTTTCAAAAAATTGCCAAAACTGTTGTATTTGGATGTATTGATCACCATTGGTGATATAAAAATGAGATATATAGTGTTGTACAGGAGGAAATTCAAATGGCAGAGATGGTGCCAAACTGTGCCAAACTCTGCCAAAATGGCCATGTTGGAGACGTCGCCTGAACAGTCTGTCCTAAAACCTCTCTAATTTTGTTCTACTTCACTTTATCTCTGCAAAGGATGACTGATAATGTTCAGATGTTGTACTATGGTCTGATAAAGGTTTAGAGCTGCAGCTGCATCATTTTCAAAGGGATATTCATCCTGAAAATGCTTTTTTAAAATTTTTTTCTGTGTGCCATCTTCATTTACTCTTCACCTGTAACACATATACTCATATGAACACATCTAAACCAATCTCACAAGTGTCCCATTTACTATGACACCAAAACTATTCAAATAGACCTTGTGGTCGCAGAGATATAGCCATTTTATTATGGGGTTGCAATATTCAAGCAGAAACCTAAAAAATAGGCTCAGGGTTTAGTGGGTTAAACAGGTACAAAGCTTTCACCTACATTCATATTCGGCTGATTTTGCCATTCTTAATAACCAGTCACCAGTATTCTTCACTGCAACTAGGAAATCTATATCTACAGGCTTGCAGGGTGGCATGCGCTAATGGTGAGGGTTGGGATCTGGAATGGATGAAGTAGAAATATATACAAGAATTAGATAGTGAAAAGTCAGAGAGACAGATATGGAAAATTACACTCACAAAAGCATATGTTCAAATAATTATACTCAGTCTTTTTTCTCTTTTTTTGCGAGACATTCGCCAGCTTTTCGCCGCAAGCAAGACACAGTGGTATTAGAGTAGCGGGATCTCTGGTGAACGTAACCCATAAGTCAGATATTCCTCACTGTAAAGTCTGCTCACCACTTTGATTTAGGAAGCTCTCACGGCACACAGTTTGGGAAACACTGGTGGAATATTGGACATTACCCAGAAACACTTGCTGTCTCAATGACAAAATCAACAGCAGAATAAAATTATCATTGTTTTAAGAATTTTACAAAACGAAATCTAAATTATTTCATTACATACATAATTGAATTATGTTCAATTGAAATGATGAATAATGTACCATGATGACATCGACTTGCCAGCACCATGACTGAGAAATGAATGCAATGAATTGCAGCGGTAACTAGAAAGGCAATTGGTGAGTAGAGAACCATGCCAGATAGCAGCAAAACTTGAAAGCACAATAATCAGAACCCAGTCCATTAGAAATAATTGAAATCTTAAACTCAAACATATGTCCCAGCAGTATTTCAGCCTAGATATGTCAAAATTTAATCACCTGCTCCCAGCCTTGATGCCCCCCTTCTCTGAAAATTTCATCAAGATCTGTCTGTAACCATTTGGGTTATTTTGGAAACCAACAGACAAATAAACAAACCCAGGCAAAAACATAGCCTCCTTGGCGGAGGTAATAAATACCCAGTCGCACCTCTTGACATACTATTAATTGCAGGTTTTCATTGTAAATAGCACTGTCACGTTGCAAGACTCTAACCGACTCTGTCGCGGTAGTACCCATCAACGGGCCCCCGCCATCGTGCCCTAGTGCCGTTGCTCTCGCTGCACCCCCTGTTATGCCACTGTAACTCATCCACATACTGGCAAAAAGTATTAAATCAATGCTTTCATCATTTCAAGTGCAGCAGTTCACATTGTGTATTTTCTTAAAAGTCCTTGTGGTCTAGTATATGTTGAACAAGCTAAAAGAGCTTTAAATATTCGCATATCTGAACACAAGATGGCTATACGTACTCAAAATATGGATGATGCCATTGCCTGAGATTATGCACAGGCTAAACACGGCTCCGCAGCGTCACTCAAGTTCTATGGAATAGAAAACATGACACCATCTCCTAGAGGCGGTGACATTATTAACACTCTGCTCCTCAGAGAAGCATATTGGATTTACACATTCAATACAGTGAAGCCCTCTGGTATTAATGAAGAATTAACTATCATGCTTCCTTTAAGGGGTCAAATTTGAAGTCTTTTTGTTTTTTTTCATGAGATCTTGGGCATTTTAAGAGAGGTCAGTGTTATTTTGATCTGTTGCTCCTGATTTTATGTAAACCGCCCTTCCCTGCTCAGACATGTTGTTTGCCCTTGATCATTGTATTTCCGTGTTTCCACAGGTGCGATTTGGGGTACACCCTGTCACAGATGGTGTTTGGGGTGCACTTGGTCACAGATGCGGTTTGGGGTACACAGTCACAGATGCAGTTTGGGGTACACAGTCACAGATGCGGTTTGGGGTACACAGTCACAGATGCGGTTTGGGGTACACAGTCACAGATGCAGTTTGGGGTACACAGTCACAGATGCAGTTTGGGGTACACAGTCACAGATGCAGTTTGGGGTACACAGTCACAGATGCGGTTTGGGGTACACCCAGTGGGCTGAACTGCACAGGTGGTTGTCATTAATACAACTGGCGCTGTGCAATTTTCACAGCAAAGAGCTCGCTTGTGTTCTGACTCACCCAGAACAGAAACACTGTGGCTTAATGGTAGTTTCATGAGAATGAAGAAAACCTAGCAGAGCTGTTCACTCACATTGTTCATATAGTTCTTTCCCTTCTTAAATTTCACTTTTGTGAACTACCACATAAATAATGCCACCAAAATGGTGGTGGGAATTATTTATATGTTAGCCCTAATTCCCCGCAGTCTCTTAATGACACGACTACCATTTTATAAACGGATTAACATAGCCCCCATTTATACATAACACTTTGATGCTATTTTTTGCTTTCCTCTTCCCCTCACGTTATTGAACCACTTCTCAGAGGACTGAAGGAGGCAGCAGAAATCCAAGACAAGTTCTTTATCTGACAAAATTGCCGGTTTGCTATGACATTACCGCTCTGGTTTTAACGGGAGTAACAGCTGCTGATCTGATTGGTCTTACTGGAACCACATCCTCTCCACACCCACGGGTCATTACTTCATCTTAAACCAGCCCTGACAAGGACAGCTTCACAATTAGGCCACCGCCTCCTATCACAACATTAGCGGAAAGGAGTTACACGCACTCCGCTTCGATCTGCGATGCTGTCAGCACTGCGTGTGAGTGAGTCATCATATCTGGGCATGAGGTGTTGTACAGAAGTAAATATTCATTTGAAAATGTGAATTTTGAGGAGAGACAAAATTAATTTTGAGGATCAGTATTTAGGAATGTGTCTACCTTTTAAAATGAGCTAAATTCAGTTGACCTATGAGTGCAGTGCTGTTCACTCCATTTAAAAATGCAAATCATGACAATCATTTTTAAGACAAACAGGTAGTTCCTCAAATCTGTAAATGCCCCTTCCGGTTTTAATGGAAATTAAAATAAGTTAAGAAGACATGAGCATGTCGCAAATGGTTTCAGTTTAAACACGGGGCTGTCTTCGGGAGGGCTGTAATTGTCTGACTCCATGGATGAAAGTCGTTTTGGGAAGACACCTGTAGTTTCCATTTATGCCAACTGATACCCTTTTTCCACCAAAAAGAACCTGGTGCTGGTGCCAGTGCTTTGTTGGTTCTGCCCACAAACCTCCTAAGAACCTGTTTGCTTTTCCATGGCCGAGGAGCCAAATCAGAGCCACGCAAATACATCACCTTAATTTTAAGACAAACAGATCAGGAGAAAAACTTCGCTGGGGATCTGCGTCTCTCTCAGCAGCGCTCACATTACATCTGGCAATACAGAAATGCAGTAGGAACTGCGGGAAACCATAAATAAACATTTAAAACTGAAATAATGCTTGTGTTTCTATGCTCAGTAATACTATTATTGTCATTGAGGTTTTATCGTTTTTAGAGGGGATATAGAGTATTGGATAGCGATGATCGAGCACTGAGTTCATATCAGATATTAAAGAAGCAGCAGAATGAGGCACAAACATTACATGTGTCCTGTCTCTCGCGTTATCGTCCGTGCCTGTTAAAAACACCAAACCCTTGTGCAGGAATAGGGTGTAATAATAGGAACATGCGATCCATCTTTTCCCAAGGATGCAGACAGGTAAGAAATAAATGAGCAACTGTCATATTTCATTCCTGCTTCATAAATTTGAATGATCTAATCATGTTTCATTTTGAACTGCCTATCAAGCTCGCTAATGGAAATTTAAATAATCTGTGATCGCCCTAGCTAGCCAGCTAATTCATATTCATAAAGCTTAATATAGATGGTAGCGCCGTAGAAAAAAATTTATGAAGAAAAGTAAAATGAAATATAAACACATTATGCAGATACAGGACAGATGCTTGTCTCATCTCGTCTTCTTGCGCTTAATCCCGGGCCAGGTGCCAGGGGTAGCAGTCTAAGCAGCTGAGCCCAGGTGAGCGACATGGTCCCTCCAGCGTGTCCTGGGTCTCCCCCGGGGCCTCCTCCCAGTGGGTCATGCCCGGAACGCCTACCCAAGAAGGCGTCCAGGGGGCATCCGATAAAGATGCCCGAGCCACCCCAGCTGGCTCCTCTCGACGTGGAGGAGCAGCGGCTCTACTCTGAGCTCCTCCCGGGTGACAGAGCTCCTCACCCTATCTCTAAGGGGGCGGCCCACCACCCTGCGGAGGAAACCCATTTCAGCCGCTTGTGTCCAAGATCTCGTTATTTCGGTCATGACCCAAAGTTCATGACCATAGTTGAGGGTTGGAACGTAGATTGACTGGAAAATTGAGAGCTTCGCCTTTCGGCTCAGTTCCATCTTCACCACAACAGATTGGTACAATGACCGCATTACTGCTGCCGCTGCACCGATCTATCAATCTATCACCGTCTATCACCGATCTATCACCGTCTATCAATCTCACGCTCCATCATTCCCTCACTCGTGAACAAGACCCCAAGATACTTAAACTCCTCCACTTGAGGCAGGAGCTCTCCTCCAACCCGGAGGGGGCTAGCCACCTTTTTCAGGTCGAGAACCATGGCCTCGGACTTGGAGGTGCTGATTCTCGCACTCGGCTGCAAGCCGCCCAGTACATGCAGAACGTCCTCGTTCGAAGGAACCAAAAGGACAACATCATCTGCAAAAAGCATACATGAGATCCTGTGGTCCCCAAACCAGACTCCCTCCGGCCCCTGGCTGCGCCTAGAAATTCTGTCCATAAAAATAATGAACAGAACCGCTGACAAAGGGCAGCCCTGCCAGAGTCCAACACGCACCGGGAACAGGTCTGACTTACCGCCGGCAATGCGAACCAAGCTCCTGCTCCGGTCATACAGAGACCGCATAGCGCTTAGTAGAGGGCCCTGGCCTCCATACTCCCCAAGCACCTCCCACAGAATGCCAGGAGGGCCATGGTCGAATGACTTCTCCAAGTCCGAAAAACCTGAGAACCGGTTGGGCAAACTCCCATGAGCCCTCAAGTACCCTGCGGAGGGTAGAGAGCTGGTCCAGTGTTCCACGACCAGGACGAAAACCACATTGTTCCTCCTGAATTCAAGGTTCGACTAGAATTCGGCCAAATTCTCCTCTCCAGCACCCTGGAATAGACTTTACCCAGGAGGCTGAGGAGTGTGATCCCCTATAGTTGGAGCACACCCTCCGGTCCCCCTTCTTAAAAAGAGATGCTTGTATACTGCGACATTTAATGCGAGCAGAACGATCAAAATATGTCCGCTTGTATACTCCGACATTTAATGCGAGCAGAACGATCAAAATATGTCCACGACCGCACTGGTCTCATTGGTCACTGCAACTACACCACGTAATCGGTGCTTGGCTCTAGACCAGCAAGGAGTAGGTGCTGCTCTAGCACCAGTTTTGAGAGTCAGGAGCTGTTGCTTAGGCTGTGGAAAAGCAAATTACCAGTGATAAGTCAGGCTCTGGCTCCAAACCAACAATGGAACCAGCTCAGTGGAAAAGGGGTATGAGAGAAATACCCAAGAACTGCACTTTGTCCAGGACAAATATAGTATTGTGCTATTGTGCACAGCACTTAGTCCTACTTTTTTTTTTTTACTTCCTTGAGACACATTAAGCCCCGATATAAAAACAGCGAAACTCCTCTTGCACAGCCTTAAAGGACGTCCTTAAACTCTCAGCGGCAAGTTCATCTAAAAGACTGCAGAGCTGATCCAGCTGAATCCTGCGGCCCGTCGGAGCAGCGCCGTCTCCATACATCTTCATAAACGGTTTGCTAAAGAAAACATGAGCCTGATTTAACTGCACTGAACACAGCAGAAACCAGAACCATATTCCAAGTGACAGGCAGGCTATTTACCAGCCAGGTACACTAAATGAAACCTCATAAATCTACACATATCTCTATGACTCTGATGAATAATGAACAAAAATAACACCTGGAAGGCCTGCATGGTCATCTCCAGTGTCACTTTGTGTCTCAAGCTGAATTTAGCAAAACATATACTCAGCAACAAAAGTTTCTGTGACACCATTTATGTGTATGTTATAAATGACACGCAAAGATCTCAATGCAATCAATATGTTTATTTAACAGGAGAAACACTGACTTTTCAGTGCCAACGTCACTCAAAACGAAAAATGTCATTTTCATGCGTCATGAAGCACTTGTCTGACGTCTAACCAATTGTGACCTTCACACTTCAATACCGGGTGTGACTTCCTCGTGCCATGATGCAAGCAACGCATCTCCGGCGCATGGACCGAATCAGATGTGCCAGAAATTGCTGTGGGATGTCATTCCAAATCTGACGTAGACGTTGTCGCAATTCCTGGAGTGTAGCTGGCGGGTTATCCAACCGCCGCAAACGTCGATCCATCTCGTCCCAAAGATGCTCGATTGGGGACATGTCTGGGGATCTGGCTGGCCATGGCAGGACATTGACATGTTGTTGCATCAGATACTGCTGTACAATCCTTGCAACGTGTGGTCTGGCGTTATCATGTTGCAGCGTTATTCCGGGACCATGTTGCATCAAAAACGGTACCACCAATGGCCGTAGCACTTCATCGCGATATCTTTGACCTGTCAGATTTCCATCAATAACAAGCAAATCTGTTCTGTTTCTAGCCGTGATCCCTCCCCAAATCATGACACTACCACCTCCAAAACGATCAAATTCCTGAACACAGTTGTTGGCATAACGTTCTCCACGTCGACGGTATACACGTAAATGACCATCACATCGGTTAAGCATGAATCTTGATTCATCAGTGAAGAGTACAAGATCCCACTGACGTTGGATCCACCGTCGATGTTGTTGTGCCCACTGTAGACGCAGTCGTCGGTGTTGTACTGTGAGTATTGGACGTCTTGCTGGCCGACGTGGGACATTGGCAAAATGACGGAGACGGCGACGGATTGTCTGTGCAGACAGTCGCCTCAAACCAGGTATCGTTCTTGCAGTTATGGTTGCAGGTTGGAATCGATTTCGGAGATGGGTTGTTTGAATCCAGTTGTCCTGTCTGGGAGTGGTTACTCGTGGACGGCCGCTGCGAGGACGGTCTCTGACATGTCTTGTCTGCTGATGACGCTGCCATAAGTTCCAAATGGTGTTTCGGTGGACATTCAGGCGATGAGCAACTTCCCTCTGCGAGGTTCCGGATTCAATCATCCCAATGGCCCTCCACCGATCATTTTCAGACAGTCTTGGCATTTAGAGGGTAGAGTTCCTGATCCGAAATGGCTGTGTTTTCGATAAGTGATGCTTCCGTCGTTCATCCGGCACAGTGTGAACATTCCAAAAATTCTCCTCTTTTATTGCCATCCACAAGCATGATTTACGCACATTTTCACGTGCAAAGTCATTTTCTCGCATTTTCATGATTTCCATTTCAATGTTGTGTTTACGTGTACTGTTTCAGTCTGATATCACCATGTATGACAATTTCATAATTGCATTATGAAAAATAATTAACAATATTGGTGTCACAGAAACTTTTGTTGCTGAGTATATATTAACGAAAATAAAACAATAAAAAACCTTGGTAGTTTTTTCAAACCTTTGTACGGTTTGTAATGTTGTTTCTTTGCTAAGTGTTGTACTCCATAAGCATATTTTTAACCCTTTGACTTCTTCACTGAAAAAAAAGCCAGGAAAACCACTGGTTTTCTCAACTAGGAGTTGAGCAGGAAGTAAAATGGTTAAAGATGAAAGTGATGACATCTGCTGAGGACCATCTGATTGCATGTCAGCTCCAAGCAGGCGGACATGTGGAAACCTAAAACAACTCTAGATAGAAAAGACGGTTTGCAAAGCTGTTTGCAGGAGTGTATTCACTTCTAACGGGACTAACAGGAATGAGCCCAAGTCATGTTTTGGATGGAGTCTAGAATTCCATACTGACAATGACAGGAAATCAAAAAGATTCCTCAAGAAGGTCCTAAAGCGCATAAAAATGAGGTAGAATCACATTTTCAGTGCATCACAACTCCAGGTTTTTCTTGTAGTGTAGATGATACCAACACCAACTAGACAGTTCAAAATAATGAGGTCATAATTTTTAGGTCATTAACAGTGAAATAGTTACTTCTCAACATCTCCCAGACTGAAGATCATTTTTGCTTCTTGCACAGTATTCTTTTCGATCAATGAACTAATGCCAGCAATGTGTGAAAAAATTCTGAATTTATAGGCAAAAGTTTAAGAATATACTTTGACATTTCTCATGTCTGACTGGTTCCCCTGCTCAGTCAGAGACTCAGCGATACAGCATTCACTCCCTGCTCAGTCAGAGACTCAGCGATACAGCATTCACTCCCTGCTCAGTCAGAGACTCGGCGATACAGCATTCACTCCCTGCTCAGTCAGAGACTCAGCGATACAGCATTCACTCCCCGCTCAGTCAGAGACTCAGCGATACAGCATTCACTCCCCGCTCAGTCAGAGACTCAGCGATACAGCATTCACTCCCCGCTCAGTCAGAGACTCAGCGATACAGCATTCACTCCCCGCTCAGTCAGAGACTCAGCAATACAGCACTCACTCCCCGCTCAGTCAGAGACTCAGCGATACAGCATTCACTCCCCGCTCAGTCAGAGACTCAGCGATACAACATTCACTCCCTGCTCAGTCAGAGACTCAGCGATACAACATTCACTCCCTGCTCAGTCAGAGACTCAGCGATACAGCATTCACTCCCCGCTCAGTCAGAGACTCAGCGATACAACATTCACTCCCCGCTCAGTCAGAGACTCAGCGATACAACATTCACTCCCTGCTCAGTCAGAGACTCAGCGATACAACATTCACTCCCTGCTCAGTCAGAGACTCAGTGATACAGCATTCACTCCTCGCCTGCCCAAGAGCCCAAAGATGCTCCCTCTACTGCTAAAGCAACACCTCTGGTCACCTGCCTGCTTCTCAACATGAGAAGCATGATTGCAGTGGTATGAGTTTAACCCCTCTGTGTAGATGTAGACGCTCTGTGTAGATGTAGACACACTTCCAATACCAGCCTAGAAGTGCCCAGGTTACATTTACGTGATGGCAGTTTGAAACCAACATGAACTAGAAAAGCACTCAGAGAGCGCAGACCTCCACCAGGGGGCAGCAAAACCCAAAAGCACGGCGATTGGAACTCCGGCCCATTGGAAAGACTGGAAATCCTTATCTTTGGCGTATATCTCAGCAGTACTTTGGCCTAGACATGCCAAAATTTAATCACCTGTTCCTTGACTTAATACCCAACTTCTCTGAAAATTTCTCCAAAATCTGTCCACGACTTTTTGAGCCAACAGACAAACAAGCAAACAAGCAAACAAACCCAGGCAAAAACAATAACCTCCTTGGCTGAGGTAATAATGGCAGTTGTTCTGAACAGAACAGCACAAGAGGGTTCCTTGTACCGGAAAGCTCTGTTGCTAAGTTTATCTGGAGGAGGACTTCAATGATGCAGAGTTTAGCTTCAATTTGAGTGATTAGAATGGAATAGCAAGGCACTATTAAAGCTAGCTAGCGAGCTGACCAGCTGTTTTTCATTTTTGGTTCACCATAGCCATAATGACCACAGAGCTTGTTTGCCAGATAGGTTAGTATGAGTAACATTTTCCTGATAGTGGAATGTCTGTTTTGTTAAAATGAGGTATATTTCAGGTATTACTGCGTTAGTGAGCACTTGCTCCTTATTGTGTGTAAAAGGTATTTATACAAGCTTGCGTTTCGCTTGTATGATCAGAATGATAAAAAGCAAGTTGACCGTCGTTGGGTGAATGTTCTGGCAAAACTCTGAACTTAATCATGGAGAAGAGGCATATTTTTAGTTTGGAGAAGTTAATGGTGACTTTTGATGTCCATATGTGCCAATACTGATATACTCATGCTAAATTCTGCTTGAAAATCATTAATTCATATTGAAATTCATGTGTCATAACTTGATTTGTGTTAAACATGATTATTTTATGATTTGACTGTGTGTACTTTTGAGTGCTCTGGCAGAAAGGGGAGTCACTTGGATAGCTCCCTTATCTGGCTCAGAAATGGTAGAAAAAAAATTAAAAATTACTGGCAGATGTAGACTTGTGATCAAAGGAGTTTATGATCCCAGAAATATATGTTTTTTAACTCCCAGCCATTTTTCAACTCTGTATTTTTTAAAATAATTTCATTGCTGAATTTTCATGAAGTTTTTTTTGTGTTTGCGGCCCTTACTCTGAACTATAATTATGGAAAGAGACTGAAATATATTGGAATTCTAAATGTTGCAGTATAATTAAAACTATTTACCTGTCTCTGTAAGGCTGAGACCTTGGAGTATAAAGCCTAAACTCAGGGAACACATAAACAGCCATATTTGGCTTCTGTGCAAAGGGGGCCAACACATGCTGCATTAGTTCCACAGGCTGATTTCACAGGTTGAGAGAAAGTTCAAAGGCCAACAGGCTCAGGTATAACAGGTACCAACTTTTTCAAAATTAGGGTTTTATATCAGCCAAGTACAACACACTGTCTGAACTAACAGTTGTATACTCAAAATCAAAACTGTGAACATCAGTGTGGGTGGGCAGTTTTTATTTTTGTTATGAATGTACAAAGTTCGGACCGTGCAATATTGCTTCATATTAGTGCGGCCTTGCATACTCCAATATGATGCATGAAACATCAATTCATGTCTTCATGAAATGGGCATCATTTCAGGCATTTTGATCAGGGGAGCATCCAAGTTGACAGATGGCCCATAGAAACACCGAAACTGCTGTCTATTTTTGGACACAGAAGGCACTTTGGCCGAGTCAGCTACGTATGCAACAAAATAAAAGACTGTGTGATAGCCTAAAACATTTTAGTCAATCCAACAATTCATCTGGAAGAGCGACAAATGCTGTATCTTTAATAGACAGCCTTTAACTAGACATAAACCAACCTGTTTACGACTCGGATTGAGTTCTTACGAGATGCACTGCACGCTAAATTCTTACTTTTTGGGAGAAGGCATAGACAAAGTGGACAGGAATCGTGGGAGAAGTTTGAGTTAGTTTGGCTTCAAAATCTCAGAATGTATCGTGAAGCACAGGTTTTTAACGTGACTTGTCGATCAGTCCTTATATGGAAATATTTTGCCTCCAGCAGAGTTTTGGGATGGGCGGGGGCAATCACCCCAACACTCTGAATTCTTAGCATACTAATTCAGCACTCTGCATGTGCAGTATACTAATTCAGTGCTCTCAATATTCAGCATACTAATTTAGCACTCTGAATGTACAATGTACTAATTCAGCAGTGCTCTGGGTATTGAGCGTGCTAATAGTGTGATAGAGGAGACACTGAATAGCACATATGACTCAGGGACAGCGTCCTTAAAAAAGGAGGAGAGGAGGGAGGGTGAGGGACTTACAGGCTGCTGAGCTGACAGGCGACCGCTCACTGTGCTGGTCTGGTTCCAGGTGGAGGAGATGTAGGTCTGCAGGAGAATGCCACAGATCACACACATCAATCACCCCAAAACACACAGGGATAATCCCACAGATCACACACATCAATCACCCCAAAACACACAGAGATAATCCCACAGATCACACACATCAATCACCCCAAAACACACAGAGATAATCCCACAGATCACACACATCAATCACCCCAAAACACACAGAGATAATCCCACAGATCACACACATCAATCACCCCAAAACACACAGAGATAATCCCACAGATCACACACATCAATCACCCCAAAACGCACAGAGATAATCCCACAGATCACACACATCAATCACCCCAAAACACACAGAGATAATCCCACAGATCACACACATCAATCACCCCAAAACACACAGAGATAATCCCACAGATCACACACATCAATCACCCCAAAACACACAGAGATAATCCCACAGATCACACACATCAATCACCCCAAAACACACAGAGATAATCCCACAGATCACACACATCAATCACCACAAAACACACAGAGATAATCCCACAGATCACACACATCAATCACCCCAAAACACACAGAGATAATTCCACAGATCACACACATCAATCACCCCAAAACACACAGAGATAATCCCACAGATCACACACATCAATCACCCCAAAACACACAGAGATAATCCCACAGATCACACACATCAATCACCCCAAAACACAAAACCCCACAGATCACACACATCAGTCACCCCAAAACACACAAAACCCCACAGATCACACACATCAATCACCCCAAAACACACAAAATCCCACAGATCACACACATCAGTCACCCCAAAAACACAGAGAATCCCCACAGATCACACCCACCAATCACCCCAAAAAACACAAAATCCCACAGATCACACATATCAATCACCCCAATACACAGATAATCCCACAGATCACACACATCAATCACCCCAAAACACAGTGAGAATCCCACAGATCACACCCATCAATCACCCCAAAACACAGACAATCCCAAAGATCACACATATCAATCACTCCAAAACACAGAGAATCCCACAGATCACATGCATCAATCACCCCAAAACACATAAAATCCCACAGATCGTATGCATCAATCACCCCAAAACACATAAAATCCCACAGATCGTATGCATCAATCACCCCAAAACACATAAAATCCCACAGATCACATGCATCAATCACCCCAAAACACACAAAATCCCACAGATCACACACATCAATCACCTCAAAACACAGAGAATCCCAGATCACACACATCAATCACCCCGAAATACGCAGAGAGAATCCCACAGATCACACAAATAGAATCCAACAGATCGCACAAATCACCCCAAAACAGAGAGAATCCCACGGATCACACACATCAATCACCCCAGTGCACAGCTGTCAATCACTCCAAAACCACAGGCAGAATGAACACACAGATACATACATACACACTGACACATGCATTGACACAAATACTCGCACAGAGCTAAAGTGGAGCAAACCCTCGGCAGTCATATTACTACACATTAAATCCTAACATTCATGGACACATTCTGAAGAGCAGCGCCGATCAGTCAGCATTCATGACAGCATTAAAATATGAGCGAGGAGCACCAGCGGGAGGAAATCACATCTCACCTCAGCCCATCTCACTAACGGTACTGAAAAGGCTCACTTCTGCCATCTAGTGCTGACTGTGCAAATAATCAGATACAAAAAATACAAAGAAACTAATTCCTGCAGAATGAAGTTAGTGCAGGACAGCACTGCAGCAAAGTAAGGGGATCTGCATTTCGCAGGGAATCAGGAAGACTTCCAAACCACTGCGGTTTCACTAAGACATGGTGACTCTGAGTCAGCACTAACGAATTCTACCTTTACCGCATTAACTGTAAAGCAGAAGGCCATGAGCGAAGAGCTGAAATTAAGCAGAAGGAACAGAAGTAATCAGACAGAAACCCACCTTCTTCATGCAGGAAAGGATCCCATCGACGAAGGCAGACTTGATCTTGTGCACCTGCGTAGAAAAGCTGCTGGTTATTGGACAGAATTCTTTGCTTGTGGTCATATTAGCCAGCCATCTATCCCCAGCACCCTCTGCCACGATAAACACTTTAAAAAACAACATGTACGTTGACACTCCCCATGTTAATTACAGCCAATGTTACCCCACAAAAGGCCACATTATCACTGGCACTAGTAGAAAGGGGTCACGTACGCCAAGGATACAATACTGTTGGCAACGGTTTTTGTGCATCAGAGGAGAAAAATACCAACACAAATGCCTGTTCTGAAAGGTTCTGGCCGTGCTTTACACATTTCCTGCGGTTGCTCGACATCTACGAACCCATTTCCAAGACACTTGGGGCAATATTGAAAATGCAAGTCAACAGAACAAAAAGAAGTGATCTGTAAACTACCTTCAGCCTTCATTTAGCACAAGACAGCCCCATCAGCTTTTACCTTATAAATTTGTGGCCGGCATCATTTTCCGAAAAAGTAGAAACAGGGGCAATATTAGCCAAGATAAAGGCTGGAATGATAACGATGCAATCATGTTTGGGCATAAAAGGTGCTCTTGCAAAAGGCCCAGATGTTTACAAGCAGCAGAGGTCATGGCTGTAAAGTGGATGGCCGAATAACCTAATGATTAAAAAAACGTCTCAGTGCCATAGTGAACATTTTAGGGAACTTGCCCTACACAGTGCATGATGTCATTGACCCTTAGTGCGCTAAATGCAGCTATCGTTGCTCAATGATGTGAGATAACATATCATGTGGCAACTAGTTTAAACGAGCTCCAACAGGGAGCCACATGATAAATTAAAATATATATATAAATTGAATTATTTCAGTGCTCTAAGGGTTAAAAGATTCTGGGAATCTGCAGAATGTTCTTTGTGAGGTCTGAGTAGCAAAAAACCCAGAAAGTAGAAAAACTTTAAAAATCCTTCATGAATGGACGGGTCGCTCTCCTCAGTTCCCCAAACAAGTGCTCCAAACATAACTCATTTTGTATGTTGCAAACTGTCCCTGTTTTCTGGAAATGGGATAGTACACAGGATCCATCACTGGCCTCTGAAGTTACCTGACAAAGGAGCTGAGGTACGACTTTGAAAAAATGTAAAAAAAAAAGGGCCTTGGTTCTTACTCATTTTAACACAGGGATTCAATCAGAAATACCTTCAAACTGATAAACTGACCCACTAATAAACTTCACAGAGGGTAAATCACTGACTCCTGATTTCTGGCCTGAAGCCTTCAAATGAGCCTGAGAAGATGGGGAAGCCGCCAACGCACCTGCCGGTGCTCCAGAACGATCTTGGGCAGCGGGTGGGTACCCTGGAGCCGCAGGAGCTGCATGAGCGAGAGACAGAGAGAGAGAGAGCGCAGGTGTAATGAAGGGCTCATCTTTAGCACACATCACTTCCCTTCGATCTCATTAATAAACACTGCTGTGCATCTGAGCATGAAGAATCTCCTCAGGACTACAGACAACGGTCAGTGACTCGCCGCTCCAGCTGAGATACAGGCTGTGCAGTACAGAACAGTGTCATTCCCTCTCTCAGCAGGAAAACACAGATGTACACAGTTCATCTTCCAGTGAAAGATGCTAGTCTCACTGCTAACTGTTAGGGGGGCGCAGAAACACAGCAGAAGTGAGACAGAGGCTCAGAAAGATCGTCAGTGATCTGATCATCATTAATGCCTCTGCCTAAGGGGTCATGAGGTCAGTCCTGTTTGTTTACACAGAAGCTAACAGATGGATCGCACAAAAATTTTACCAGAGGTGGATCTCGACTTAACTTAGAAGTGATTAGCTTTGGAGAGAGATCTGGATTTTTGGAGGGATTCTCCAACATTGCGATTGCAAAATTTGACATTTTGAGTCTTGACAAAAACATTTTAAACAAATTTAAAATGAGGAAAACTTGAGGGGCATTATCTCAATGATGACAATTTCACGATTTGATGGTGTTGAAAAATTGTTCAGCGAAAGTAAAGGTTTGCAACCTCGGACTGCTCTTTTTGTCAGTATTGTTATAACAGTGAAGACTTGGATCAATATTATTACAGTGTGATCTCGTAGCAATACTATTATATCATTATTGCACTGAGGCCTTATATCCGTGATAGTATTATGGTGAGGCTTTGAATAGGTGTTATTATTACAGTGAGGCCTTGTATTAGTGTCATTGTTACAGCAAGGTCTAGTAACAGTGTTATTACAGCGAGGTCTTGTATCAGTGTTATTATTACAGTGAGGTCTTGTATCAGTGTAATTATTACAGTGAGGTCTTATATCAGTGTTATTATTACATTGAGGTCTTGTATTAGTGATGATATTATTACAGTGAGGCCTTGTATCAGTGTTATTACAGTGAGGTCTTGTATCAGTGTTATTATTGCAGTGAGGTCTTGTATCAGTGTAATTATTACAGTGAGGTCTTATATCACTGTTATTATTACATTGAGGTCTTGTATCAGTGTTATTGTTACAGTGAGGCCTTGTATTAGCGTTATTATTATAATGAAGCCTTGTATCAGTGTTATTATTACAGCAAGGTCTTACATTAGTGTTATTATTACAGTGAGGTCTTGTATTAGTGATGTCATTATTACAGTGAGGCCTTGTATCAGTGTTATTACAGTGAGGTCTTGTATTAGTGTTATTATTACAGCAAGGTCTTACATTAGTGTTATTACAGTGAGGTCTTGTATCAGTGTTATTATTACAGTGAGGTCTTGTATTAGTGTTATTATTACAGCAAGGTCTTGTATCAGTGTTATTGCCACAGTGAGGTCTCGTATCAGTGGTATTATTACAGTGAGGTTTTGTATTAGTGTTATTACATGTAGGCCTTGAATCAGTGTTTTTATTACAGCAAGGTCTTATATTAGTGTTATTATTACAGTGAGGTCTTGTATCAGAGTTATTGTAACAGTGAGGCCTTGTATTAGCATTATTATTATAATGAGGCCTTGTAGCAGTGTTATTATTACAGCAAGGTCTTACATTAGTGTTATTATTACAGTGAGGTCTTGTATTAGTGATGTTATTATTACAGTGAGGCCTTGTGTAGTTGTTATTATTACAGCGAGGCCTTGTATCAGAGTTATTATTACAGCAAGGTCTTATATTACTGTTATTATTACATGAGGCCTTGTATCACTAGTATTATTGCAGCAAGGTCTTGAATTAGTGTTATTATTACAGCAAGGTCTTGTATCAGTGTCACTAGAGTGAGGCCTTGTATAGTTGTTATTACAGTGAGGTTTTGTATCAGTTTTACTATAACAGTGAGGCCTTGAATCAGTGTTATTATTACAGCAAGATCTTATATTAGTGTTATTATGATAGTGAGTTCTTGAATCAGTGTTATTTTTATAGCAAGGTCTTATCTTAGTGTTATTATTACGGTGAGTTCTTGTACCAGTGTTATTACAGTGAGGTCTTGTATTAGTGATATTATTACAGTGAGGCCTTGTATTAGTCTTATTATTACAGTGAGGTCTTGTATTAGTGTTATTATTACAGCAAGGTCTTGCATTAGTATCAATTAGATTGAGGCCTCGTATAGTTGTTATTACAGTGAGGTCTTGAATCAGTGTTATTATTACAGCAAGGTCTTGCATCAGTGTTATTAAAGCCAGGTCTCACCACTGCTTCTGATGTGGACTGTTGCTGCTTTAAGGTCTTGGGCAGTTTCCTGTTCTCACATCGATCCTGCAGTCGCAGCTTCTCGAACAAAACCTGAAACACAGAATAAGACCTGACATGCAGTGTACACTGCACCCTCTCCTGACCCAACCAGAACAAGGCCCCCCCAAACACAACCTCAACCCAACAGCAAACAGGGCCAGACAGCAGTAAACACAACCTTAACCCAACAGCAAACAGGACCAGACAGCAGTAAACACAACCTTAACCCAACAGCAAACAGCAGCAAACAGAGGAGCGATTGGACAGCAGCCATGCACACTAATGCTTCACCCTCTTTCATTGGTCTAATAGATAAAAAAGATGGGCACTGACCAATCGGAGCTGAGCACTGCTGGACACCAGGAACTGCTGCCCTGCAGCCTTGTGGGCATCCTGCTCCAACTGCTTGAGTTTGGCCTGGAGAGAGAGGGGGGAAGGAGGGGGAGAGAGAGGGAGAGAGAGGGATGGGAGGGGAGGAAAGGGGGAGAGAGAGAGGGAATGGAGGGAGAGAAACAGAGGGGGGCGGAAGGGGGACAGAGAGAGAGGAGAGAGGGATGGGAGGGAGAGAAAGAGAGGGGGACAGAGAGAGAGGAGAGAGGGATGGGAGGGAGAGAAAGAGAGGGGGACGGAAGGGGAACAGAGAGAGAGGAGAGAGGGATGGGAGGGGGACAGAGAGAGAGGAGAGAGGGATGGGAGGGAGAGAAAGAGAGGGGGATGGGAGGGAGAGAGGGAAATGATAATGGAGCCGAAAAGTGACTAAAACACTGATAAGGATCCTCTCAGCTAGCTGCCCTGGCTCTGATTGGCACAAGCATGACTCTGGAGAGGGCACAGGGGATTTCACAGCCAAACACCGGAGTTTAACCATCGCCACAGCCTGTTTTGCCCGACTGAGTTTTGTGTTTGCTGCCCTGTCAACAATTCGGATTACACCCACTGGATTTCGGCTTTGGACTCTGTGAAACCCTTGCTTGTGTATCGAACCTGTTTTGCCCGACTCGGAGTTTAGTGTTTGCTGCCTAACTTCAATAAAACTCACTTTTGCAGAAACTTCCTGGTCTTGCATTTGGTTCCAGAACAGTACCTCATAGTATGTTCTGACCAAAATGGAACCAGCGAGTCTCCACCCTCTGCAGTCAGCTGTGAAGGAGCAGGGCGCACAGCTAGAGTTTCAGCAGCAGGGCGCACAGCTAGAGTTTCAGCAGCAGCATCTACGGGCCCTGATGCAGCACATGTAGACGATGCCCCACCAGATGGCAGACATTACCCGCTTCTTACAAGATGTGCAACCTCGCTACGCTCCCCAGCAACCCACAACTACCACTCCTGCTTCTGTGCCAGTGCCCACCTCTTCCTCAACTGCTCCGGTGCACGAACCACGCCTGCCCCCTCCAGAGAAGTATGACGGTGAACCTGGATCCTGTCCTGACCCAGTGTAAGCTAATCTCCAGCCTGCAACCTGTCACCTTCCCTTCTAAGCAATCCCGTGTGGCATATATCATCACGCAGCTGACCTGGAGAGCTAAGCAGTGGGCTAAGTCATCCTGGGAGGCAGGACTACCGTGCGTGCAAACATCCAGTCTGTTGGAGGAGGAAATGAAGAGGGTGTTCAACCTCTCCAGACACGGGAATGAAGCAGGGAGGGAAATTCTGCGAATCCGTCAAGGCACCCATTCCGTCTTCAACTACGCCATTGAGTTTCGGACCCTAGCTACCAACAGCAAGTGGCAGCAGAGAGCTTTATATGACCCCTTTCTCCATGGTCTTTCAGAACAAATCAAAGACGAACTCCTGCCATGCGACTTGCCCGTAAACCTGGACTGCATCATAAAGCTTGCCATTCGGGTCGATTGACGTTTGGAGGAACTTAGACGGGCCTCCAAGGCACCGGGGCTGTCCCACATTCCGCATCAGTCTGTCCCCAACTGTAAAGCTTCCTCTGTCCCTGAACCCAAGCAACTTGACCGTGCTAGACTCTCTGGTGAGAGGGAACGCAGACGGAGAGAGCGAGCCTGCTTTGACTGCGGCAAGATTGAACACTTCATTTCAGTGCCAAGAAAAAAAAGCCACACCCATTAACTAAGAGAGGAGCGTTAGTGGGCACCACCCCGACCGACCACTCTTCGAAGAACCGCACCTGCTTCCCCGTGTCCCTGTAGTGGAGTGGAGGAGGAAAGAAGATCTCAGCCCTGTAAGATTCCGATGCTTAGGAGATCTTCATCAACTGTGAGGCTGCTCAGAAGTGGGCAGTACCGGTTGAGAAGATCTCCCCTACTCGAGTTGCCAACTCCCTCAATAGCCAACAAATCGGCCTTATAACCCACACCACGGGCCCAGTCAGGTTACGTATCTCAGTTAATCACTAAGAGACTATTAATCTGTACCTCATCACCTCTCCGCATTCTCCGGTCATCCTGTGCCATATCAGGATGTCAAAGCACAACCCTGAAGTTGACTGGGGAAGACAAGAGATCAAGGGCTGGAGTCCCAGTTGTTCACGTTCGTGGCTGAGTCATGCTCTCCATCAAGTTCCTGCCCCCCCGTTGGAGGAGATTCCGAACCTGGAGAAGGTGCCCCCAGAATTTCATGATCTAAAAGAAGTGTTTTCCAAGTCACAGGCCACCTGCTTGCCACCACATCGCCCCTATGATTGTGCCATCGACCTGAAACCTGGTACCATGCCCCCTAGACGTCGCCTGTTTTCCCTGTCACGTCCTGAGACTCTGGCCATGGAAAAATATCTTAATGAGTCCCATGCTACCGGCTTCATCCGTTCCTCCTCATCGCCTGCTGGGGCCGGCTTCTTCTTCATGGGAAAGAAAGATGGATTGTTACGACCTTGTATTGATTACAGAGGACTTAATGACATTACCATCAACAACAGATACCCCTTGCCACTGATGAATACAGCCTTTGACCTCCTCCAGGGGGCGAAAGTTTTTACCAAGCTCAACTTGCGCAATGCTTGCCACCTTGTGTGTGTTCAAGAAGGGGACGAATGAAAGACCGCTTTTAATACCCCTACCGAGCGCTGGGAGTATTTAGTTCTTCCTTTTGGGCTCACCAACACCCCAGCTGTGTTCTAGAACCGGGTCAATGACGTCCTAAGGGATATAATCAATAAGTTTGTGTTCGTCTACCTCGATGACATCCTAATCTTTTCCAAATCCCAGGAGTAACATACTAACCACTTAAACGCCCATTAGAGAACCAACTGTCAAGGCAGAGAATGCGAGTTTTCGGTCCAGACCACCACCTTCCTGGGGTACAATATTTTCCCTGGCACCATCCGTATGGACCCCACCAAGGTTGAAGCTGTAACTGAGTGGCCCAGACCTACTGACCGTAAAGCTCTGCAAGGCTTCCTGGGGATCGCAGATTTTTACAGAAGGTTCATCAAGAGAGGAAATCCAGCGGCATGTCTGCATTTGAATTCAGACAATCTGAACTTAAAAGGCAATAATTTAAACCGAGAAAAGGGGTCTGGATTGGCTCTTTAAGGCTATGATCAATATTTTCTAAACACAGATTAGACAAAGCATATATACGCAGAATTGAGAGAAAAAAAAAATAGGCATGCAATGCACGGAATACCCCTCAGCCTGATGTCGAAGTTTTTGGAGACGCCCGCCCACCCGCCCAACCGCATGAAAGATAGCAATACCCCGCAATAAGAGTTAACGGTCAAATTCAAGATGGATCATGGTGGCCACTTTAAATATACAAATCAGGCAAAAAAAAAATGCTGTGAATGGTGTGTGCGCCCTGGGATGGATTGTTGGGCTGTGCAGGGCGTGACCCTGCCTTTCGCCAGAGTCAGCAGGAAGCAGTACAGTCAAAGGACGGATGGAAGATCCATCAAACAAGCACTTTGAAAATAGTGATAAAGTTTTGGTGGCCATTTTGGATACTACATTGTGTACAAGACCATGGGGCACATGTACGCGGTAGTCTTCTTGTAATAGCTATAACAAATAAATTCAACTTCCATGACAAATCACTGATGTCTGCGGAAGCTCGCTTATTTTGCGGATGAAAAGTGTAATGTGCTTTGATCACTGGCTGCAAACGCGACCACAACAGAAATTTTGACACATCTTGAAAAATCTGCATAATGCTATACGATCAAACATTTGGGCCCTCATGGTAAGGCTACAGGTCATTATAAGACGATTTTCACTTCTGATTGCTAACAGAATGCTGAGTCTTCACACTTTCAAATGACGTGTAGTTTTCTTGTGCAGCACGATATTTGACCGGATAAAAACATAATTTCAATTCAATTTACTTGTAAAGCGCTTTTCACATCGCAGTGGTGAGAAAAAACTCCCCAGTGGGAAGAAATCTCAGGAGGAACCCGGCTATCGTGGGGAAGCCCATCCTCCGCGGGCTAGCTAATTAATAACAAATTAAAGTACTAATTATTTCTAACAGCCCATGCTTGGGCCAGTGCCCAATAAAGGGTTAACAAAAACCTCATTAAAAATAAGACTGTGACATTAAAATATGACGAATTGTACATACCATAGGAAATACAATATTGTCAATAACAAATCAAAACAAAAGCAGTCAAGAAAAAACAAATATGCACACAACACGTACCAATATAGAGCTGAACTGCACACTATCATTTAAATAGTGAACATTTGGCAAATAATCGAATGCGCCATTTCATTACCTTCAGGAGAATTTGTGTTCACAGAAATCTGCACTGGAGGAGATGAGACACCAGGCTATTTATAGACCGCCACAGTCCAGCAGGATGGAGGGCAGCACTTATTTGCCAGCCCAACCAGTGTGTGTGTGTTCCAGCTAGTGTCTGTCAGGGTGTGTGCATGCGCTTCCGTTTATTCGCTTGTAAACTTGTGCATATACATGCGTGTGTGCGCTCGCACGTGTGTATGTGAGATAGCGCATACATGAGCGCATACACGTACAATAGTGATGCCACTCTCTCTCTGCACAGGTGAGGGGTGTGTGTCAGTGTGTGTGTGTGTGTGTCAGTGTGAGTGTGTGTGTGTGTGTGTGTGTGTCAGTGGAACACTAGACGCATCCTGCAAGGAGAGACAAACTTCCACAGAAAAACACAGACGTGCTGCAGTTAAAAAGCAGAGCAGTTCAGAGCCGCAGAGATTGAGAGGAACACAAGAGCTCATAATGTTTCCAAACCACAGCTCGCTCTGGTCCTGAATTCTGCAGACTCCATAAGGTCCTGAGAGAAGAACCGGATGATTCCGCCTGGGAGACTTTGGCAGAGATGCAGGTCATGGCTTTTCTGAGGCTCCATTTCACCGGCCGCTCAAAGGCAAGCGTGAGGCAACAGTGAGAAAACAGGCTGAGAGCCAGGGTTCGATCGCAACCCATCTGTGACTCTAAAGGGGAGGGCGACGCTCAGATTCAGAGGAGTAACATTACATAATATGAATGGCGAAAACAAGCCGTTCAGTCCAACTACGCTCGCCAGTTTCTTTATACTATGGTGAATATATCCCTACAGATACTAAATGACTCAATGGTATCTTGCTTTAAGTCAAGCCTGCTCTTGAAAACCCCCAAGGTCTCTTCCTCAACAATATGGTCAGGCAAGCTATTCCACATCGATATTACTCTTTGGGTGAAGAAATATTTCCAAATATCAGTGCTAAATTTACCTTTGGTCAACTTCCATTTGTGACCCTGAGTTCTACTAACAAAACTTGGCAGAAGGAATCCGACATGAATCACTTTGTTAATCCCATTAACATATTTAAAGACCTCAATCAGATCACCCCTTAGCCTCCATTTCCTAAGACTAAAAAGATTAAGGATCTTCTCATAGCTTTCATCTTTTATACCCGGAATTAGCTTAGTGGCTCTTTTCTGAACTTTCTCTAGAGCCTCTATATCTTTCTTAAAGTATGGTCCCCACAACTGTACACAATACACTCAATGTGGTCTGATGAATGTGTTGTACAAAAGAAGCATCACCTCCTTAGATTTGTACTCAATACTTTTGGCAATGAATCCCAGCATCTAATTGGCTTTTTTAACTGCTACGGCACAATGGCTAGAGCCTGTAAGGGTTGGTCAACAATCACTCCAAGATCTTTCTCGTGTGGAGTACATTCCAATTTAAAACCTCCCATGAAGTCTAATGTTTTTATTATCGACATGTACAACTTTACATTTCGCAACATTAAATGTCATTTGCCACATTTCTGCCCAATTCTGGATTCTATCAAAGTCATCCTGAATCGCTTTAGTGGACTCTAAACCATTTGCCAAACGTCCCAATTTAGTATCATCTGCAAATTTAACCAATCTGCTCAATAATCATATCAAGGTCATTAATGTAAATGAGGAACAGCAGGGGTCCCAACACTGATCCATGGGGGATGCCATTGTCCACCATACCAAGCTCAGATGAGATATCACTGACCACTACTCTTTGTGTTCTGTCCTGTAACCAGTTTTGAATCCACTTCAGAATACCTCCTGTTACTCCAATGAAGCTCATTTTAAAAATTAGTCCCTTATGTGGTACGGTGTCAAATTCAATGGGGTCAGATAGACGGGGGTTCTGTTATATGCTGTTGGGTGGGGTCAGATGGACGGGGGTTCTGTTATATGCTGTTGGGTGAGGTCAGATGGACGGGGGTTCTGTTATATGCTGTTGGGTGAGGTCAGATGGACGGGGGTTATGTTATATGCTGCTCGGTGGGGTCAGATGGACGGGGGTTCTGTTATATGCTGCTCAGTGGGCTCAGATGGACGGGGGTTCTGTTATATGCTGTTGGGTGGAGTCAGATGGACCGGGGTTCTGTTATATGCTGTTGGCTGGGGTCAGATGGATGGGGGTTCTGTTATATGCTTTTGGGTGGGGTCAGATGGACGGGGATTCTGTTATATGCTGTTGGGTGGGGAAAGATGGACGGGGGTTCTGTTATATGCTCCTCGGTGGGGTCAGATGGACGGGGGGTTCTGTTATATGCTGCTCGGTGGGGTCAGATGGACGAGGGTTCTGTTATATGGTGTTTGGTGGGGTCAGATGGATGGGGGTTCTGTTATATGCTGTTGGGTGGGGTCAGTTGGATGGGGGTTCTGTTATATGCTGTTGGGTGGGGGCAGATGGACGGGGGTTATGTTATATGGTGTTGGGTGGGGTCAGTTGGATGGGGGGTCTGGTATATGCTGTTGGGTGGGGTCAGATGGACGGGGGTTCTGTTATATGCTGCTCGGTGGGGTCAGATGGACGGAGGTTCTGTTATATGCTGCTCGGTGGGGTCAGATGGACGGGGTTCTGTTTTATGCTGTTGGGTGGAGTCAGATGGACGGGGGTTCTGTTATATGCTGTTGGGTGGTGTCAGATGGATGGGGGTTCTGTTATATGCTTTTGAGTGGGGTCAGATGGACGGGGGTTCTGTTATATGCTGTTGGGTGGGGTCAGTTGGATGGGGGTTCTGTTATATGCTGTTGGGTGGGGTCAGATGGAGGGGGGTTCTGTTATATGCTGCTGGGTGGGGTCAGATGGACGGAGGTTCTGTTATATGCTGCTCGGTGGGGTCAGATGGACGGGGTTCTGTTTTATGCTGTTGGGTGGAGTCAGATGGACGGGGGTTCTGTTATATGCTGTTGGGTGGTGTCAGATGGATGGGGGTTCTGTTATATGCTTTTGAGTGGGGTCAGATGGACGGGGGTTCTGTTATATGCTGTTGGGTGGGGTCAGATGGATGGGGGTTCAGTCATATGCTGCTCGGTGGGGTCAGATGGACAGGGGTTCTGTTATATGCTGCTCGGTGGGGTCAGATGGACGGGGGTTCTGTTATATGCTGTTGGGTGGAGTCAGATGGACGGAGGTTCTGTTATATGCTGTTGGGTGGCGTCAGATGGATGGGGGTTCTGTTATATGCTGTTGGGTGGGGTCAGATGGACGGGGGTTCTGTTATAGGCTGTGGGGGGGGGTCAGATGGATGGGGGTTCAGTCATATGCTGCTCGGTGGGGTCAGATGGACAGGGGTTCTGTTATATGCTGGTCGGTGGGGTCAGATGGACGGGGTTTCTGTTATATGGTGTTGGGGGGAGTCAGATGGACGGGGGTTGTGTTAGATGCTGTTGGGGGGCGTCAGATGGATGGGGGGTCTGTTATATGCTGTTGGGGGGGGTCAGATGGACGGGGGTTCTGTTGTGTGCTGTTGGGTGGGGTCAGATGGACGGGGGTTCTGTTATATGCTGCTCGGTGGGGTCAGATGGACAGGGGTTCTGTTATATGCTGTTGGGTGGGGTTAGATGTTGTGTTTTCCATAGTAATGTGATCCATCAGATAATTCTTCCATAGTGTGATGTTTGTATTGCTTTTGGATTTCCAGTTCATGAGCATTGATTTCTTGGCGACAGTTAGGGCTATTAGAAGAATTTTTTTATTTGATCTTGTCAAATTTGTAACTGTTGTGTCACCTAGTAAGCAGAGAGGGGGGGACAGAGGGATGTGACAGCCAAAGAGATCAGAGAGTGAATTTGTGACCTTTTCCCAAAACTGCTGAATTGGTCTGCAGAGCCAAATAACGTGGATATAAGTGTCTGGTTGGTTTTGGGTGCAGTTAGAACATGTTTCTGATGTGAAGCCCATTTTCAACATTTTCTGGCCAGTGTAGTGGGTTCTGTGGAGTATCTTGTATTAAATTAACTGTAGGTTTGCATTTTTAGTCATGAAATTAATATTTTGGCAGATTTGGTTCCAGATGTCAGCATCAGGAGCAATCAGCAGGTCTCTTTCCCATTTTCTTGTTGGCAGAGAAATTGTTTTATCTGATGTTGAAATTATTCTATATATTTTTGAGAGGAGTTTTTCGTTGAATGAATGTTGATTAGGTCTGAGGCTGATGGAGGTCAGTCCAGGTTGATGGATTTAATGTTACAGGTAGCTTGAATTGATGATTTCAGCTGCAAGTATTCTAGAAACTGATTGCTCCTGATGCCGTGCTCCCGGACCAGATGAGTGAATGAAACCAGTGTATTATTTTGAGTGAAATGTGATAAGCGAGTGATCCCTTTTTCTGACCATGTGAAGAAATGTAATGGTTTTTTATTGCTAAGAAAATCGGGGTTATTCCAAATCGGAGTGAATTTTGAAAAGGTTAATGTGGAGTTAGTGATTTTGTGGAATTTCCACCAGGCTGTCAGAGTTGCTGATATTGTGAATGTCTTAAAGCAGGGGTAATGTTTGATGGACTGACTGAGAAATGGTAAATCTGAAATGGAGATATTTTCGCAGTTTGTCTGTTCTATATCTATCCATGTATTATCTGATTGGTGGGGATGAATCCATTTGAATAAGTACTGAAGCTGATTTGCAATATAGTAGTGAATAAATTTGCTCCTGCAAGTCCACCCTGTGCTTTGGGCTTTTGTAGGGTTGTTAATTTAATTCTTGGGATCTTGTTTTTCCAGTAAAATTTGGTAATGATTGAATCTAATGATTTGAACCAGGAAGTAGTAGGGTGGGTTGGAGTCATAGAAAATCGTTAATTAATTCTGGGAAGTATTGTCATTTTTATTGTAGCAATTCTACCTGTTATTGAGAGTGGTAAATTCATTCAGCGGAGGAGGTTGTTGGTTGTCGTCTTAAGCAAGGGGGCGTGATTGAGGTTGAATAATTCTGACAGCCTGGGAGAAATATTGATACCTAGATAAGTAATGTGAGTAGTGCACAAAGGAATTGGTGGGGTGAATGCTGCCACATCCCAACTGTTAGGTTGCAGAGGTAAGATTGAGGATTTATGCCAGTTTATTGAGTAATTGGAGATTTTGGAGAATGTGTCAAAGACTCCGATTGTTTCTAGTAGTGATGAGTGGGGATTTTGTAAAAAATAAAATATCGTCAGCATAGAGACTGATTTTATGATGTTCATTTTGTGTTTTGAATCCTTGAATGTTGACATTTTGGCGGATGGCTGCTGCTAATGGTTCAATGAAAATGGTGAATAAAGATGGAGAAAGTGGGCATCCTTGCCTAGTCCCCCTGTGTAATGTGAATCGTTGTGAAGTTAGTCCATTGGTGATGACTGTGGCTGTGGGTGCAGTGTACAGAATTTTCACCCAGTAAATAAATGATGCCAAATTTTTGCATTGTTGATATGAGAAATGACCAGTTAACCCTGTCAAAAGCTTTTTCTGCATCTAGAGAAACAATGACGGTTGGTATGTCCTTTTAGTGCTGAGTGATCCATTATATGAAAAAGACTGCGTGTGTTACTGGATGAATGTCAACCTTTAATAAAGCCAGTTTGATCAGGGTGAATTATGGATGAGATTATCTTTTCCATTCTGCGAGCGAGCGTTTTAATGATGATTTTTAGATCTACATTGAGGAGTGATAGGGGGCGATAGCTGGTAGGAAGTGATGGGTCTTTGTTTGGTTTCAAAAGAAGTGATATTGTGGCAATGTTCATGTTAGCTGGTAATTTTGAGTTGTGTTTTATTTCGGTTCTTATTCTTTGGAACAGTGGGGCAGGAATGGACCAGAAGTGTTCGTAGAACTCAGCAGGGAAGCCATCAGGTCCCGGTGTTCTATTGTTGGGCATAAGTTTGAGGACGCTAGTGAGTTCCTCATCCCTTATTGGTGATTCAAGTGTTGTAATTTGATCTTGGGTGAGCTGTGGAAGGTTGATGCTGCTGAGAAATGAGTCAATATCTAACTGTTCTGGGTCCTTTTTAGACGAATATAAGTTGGTATAGAACTCTTTAAAAATGCTGTTTATTTCTTCAGGTGATTGTGATGGCTTCCCTGTTGAGTCCCTTATGACAGAAATGGTTGCTTTTTCTTTGTTGTGTTTAATTTGGTTTGATGAGTATTTACCAGATTTATTATTATGATGGAAGTGTTCTTGACAGAGTCTATGAATTAAAAATGGAATTTTATTGTTTGTAATTTCGCTCAGTTGAGATTTATAATTTCTTAATTTAGTCTGTGTGTCCTCAGTTGGGTTATTTGCATTAATGTCTTCGAGGAGTCGAATCCAGATCGGATTCTTGCTCTTGTTGTTTCTTTTTTTTGTAAGTGGAGTATGAAATGATAATTCCTCTTAAGACTGCTTTTCCTGTTTCCCAAATGATGGACGGAGGTGACTCTGGGGAATCATTTATTTCTAGGAAGGATGTCCACTCCTTTTCACTGAAATCAGGGTCTGTGAGGAGTGATGCATTAAAGCGCCACCTGGTGTTGAGTTTATGTGAAGGAGTTCTATTCCATGTGAATATTATTGGAGCATGGTCACTGATTATTATTGAGTGAATCTTTGAATCTGAAATATTTGGTATAATTGAGTTGCTTGTCAAGAAGTAATCGATGCGTGAGTTTGATTGATGAACCAATGAGAACAAAGAATATTGCCTTACTGAAGGGTGTTGAAGCCGCCAACTATCACCAAGACCAAAATCGCCCATGAACTGTTTTATTGTTTCTGTTGACTGCCAGGTGCGCCTGTTATGTGAAGTATTGCTTCTGTCCATTAGTGGATTGATGACTGCATTAAAATCGCCTCCTATGATAATTGGGCAGTTTGAGTTAGCTGAGATAGAAGAGAAAAAGGTGTGAAAAAAAGATGGGTCGTCAGTGTTGGGGCCGTAAATATTGCAAATTGTGACCGGTTTATTGTCAATTGAAATATTAATAATGATAAATCGTCCTTCTGGATCTGTAATGGAAGAATTGTGGATAAATGTGATTTTGTTGCTAATAAGAATGGAAACTCCTCTTTGTTTTGTGTTGTAATAAGCTGTAAACACTTGACTTTAATGTGATGATATTAATTTGTTGTAGTTTGATTCAGAGAGATGGGTTTCTTGAAGTAAACATATGTCTGCTTTAAGTTTGGATAATTGGGTGAATATTCGTAATTTTTTTGCCTGGGAGCCAATTCCACGAATATTCCAAGATAGAAATTTTAACGATGACATTTTAAGGGGATACTAAATATCTAACATTAATACTCCCATATATATACATATGCATACACATATATTTACACACATATATACAAATACACGTGTGTGTGTGTGTGTGTGTGTGTGTGTGTGTGTGTTTGTATGAGAGTGCATGTGTATATGCATTTGTCTGTAGATCAGTGTGTGGGTGAGTTTGACCTGAAAACACAGAACACCAACCTGAGACAGACGAACAAATATTGCTACAGAAACACAGACAGCGAGTACACAGAACAACATTCAAGAGTGGTAAGGATTAGGGTAAGTAGACTACAGTGAGACTAGGTGCAATAATTTAGGCATGGGAATTGTTACAATAATAATAATAATAATAATAATAATAATAATAATAACAACAACAATGCAGTAGATATACACTGCCTGGCCAAAAAAAACGTCGCACACTCAAATATTTAGTTGGAACCCCTGAAGCTTTGATTACAGTGCATATTCATCTTGTCATTGTTTTGACAACTATATGCAATGCCAGAACATTTCTTTTCGATCAGAAATGCCATGATTTTTGTCCAAGATCTTGTCTTCTCGACATAATGGTTGAACCACTCGGTGGTCTTGAGTACATCCCAATAACTTTTATTATGTTCAAGGTCAGGACTTTGTGGTGGAAAATTTGTTTGTGAAAATGATTCCTCCTGCTTGGTTTTGTCATTCATGGTTTTCTTTGCTAAATACAGGCCAATAACTTGCCTGTTCTGTAATACTGTGACATCGTTTCCACCATCAGGGAATGTGTTTTCCGACATGATTTTGTAAGAAATGAATAGCGACGCACTTCATCTGTCAGGGTTAAAATGATTATTGCCATCTGAAACATATTAATAACCGCAATAATGATCCAATTTTAGAATTTGTTCATTAACTTCCAAACGGTGACTTTTTTTTGGTCGGGCAATGTATATAGTATAGTGCAATAGTATATATTGGTATAAATAAAGTATTTATTATAAAATTAGTATAATAAATGATGATAATAAAATGATAATGTATATATGATTGTGTTATATACAATACGAATATGATACCATACATAACACAGATACAATAATTAATAATGATAGTATAATAATAATAATAATGATAATATAATATTGATACATGATAGTGTATATATGATACTTTACATAAGTACAATACTAAACCATTATAACATACATAGCCTATACACAGTCCATTATCATATTCACATTATTTCTATCATTACATATACACATATTTGTATTGAATTGCGGTGACTCTGGATTTTAGACATAGACATTGCATGACAGTGTTTTATCTGAATGTGAGAATAGCTATGTGAGCAGCGGGCATGAGAATGTGTGTGATAGCAGGATGGTTCAGAAAAGCCAGGGGGTTGCATCTTTATCTCGGTATAACTGTCCATTTATGTATAATTTGTCAAGTGAGATGATTGCTTTTTTCCTTTAGCCATTGCCTTCTTTCGGATGGGGAATAACCGTTTGCGCCTTTGCATGATTTCTTGAGGGTATTGATCATTGAGTCCGAAGTCTGTTCCTATAAGCTGCCTGCCTTGTTGCTGTTCTAGTTGTTTTTGTTTAAAATGCTCGAATTTCGCAATGATTGGCCGGGGTCTATAGCTAAGATGGTCTTTTGGTCCAAGACGATGAACTGCGAGTAGTTTTAGCTGTTTAGACATGAATTCCTTTACAGATGATTCCGGGTCTTCAGTCGGTTGTTCAGGAATGCCTGAGAAAACGAGATTGTCTCTCATTCTGCGTGCTTCTAAATCGAGGATAGTTTCTTTCATGGTTTTATTGTCTGCGGTCGTAAATGCAAGTTGGTCGGAGAGCAGGTTGACAGAATGCTGCAGTGATTTGTTTTCCTTAGTAAGAGTATCTACCTGTTCTTGACTGTATTCTAGGCTGTAGCGCAGAGACTGGAATTCCTTACGTAGTACTTCAATGAGTGCGATTCTGGCGTCCAGTCCGGTGAGTTCATTTTCAATAGAAATGAGAATGTTGCTTACCTCGGTGGTTGTGCAACATGGTGGTTTCGGGAATGGAGATGTACCTGTACCATCGAGTGAATCTGGATGGGGTCTCTTACTGAAAGGGGTGGATGAACTGGTGGCTTTCGCTGGTTCAGTGCAGTCTATGTTGGTTTCCTTATTCATATTGTCGATTCTGTCGAATAACTCGTCAAAATAATCCAATAGGGCTTCCAGGTCGATTGATAAGTATTCTGGTTCGAATGGCGATTAAAATTAGATGAAAAAAACTCAGAACAGAAAAAAATACAAGAATTGGGAAAAATATTGTTTAGGCTAGTCTGCTAGTTAGCTAGATTGCTACTCAGGTGTTACTCTAGCAGCTGAGAGCCGCCATACTGAATCTCTGCAAAGTCTCGCAGGAGTTGCGTTCACACCAGCACGACAAGGTCAGGTCAATTCTTCCAGGTCAGGCCTCCTCTATAAGCTTGCATAATCCTGTTAAAGAGCATTTCATTGACTGTACTGTCCAAAGCTGGTGGTCGACAGTATACTCCTATGTTAAAACCTGTCTTGTGCTAGCCAATGAGCCTGACCCAGATATCTTCGCAGGGCAAGGAATGTTCAATTTCGGGAATTTCCTGTACATTAATGTTTTCATTCACATAGAGTGCTACGCCCCCTCCTCGCCTATTACATCTATCCTTCCTAAAGAGCTTATAACCTTCTATATTATATTCATCTCCATCCTCTTCACTTAGCCATGTCTCTGTAATCCCAACTATGTCATAGCCCTCACTAATCATAACGGCCTTAAGCTCTGGAAATTTATTTCTAATGCTTCTTGCATTTAGATAAAAAACATTTCAGGTTATCAGAAACGCTATTCCCCTTCGATTTTCCATGTACCCGCTGCTCCAAGCCCCTCAGTACGCTTTGCTGCTTTAAAAATATATCATCAGAAGTGCATGTAATTAGTGCTGTCAGCTTCCATCGAGCACTCTGCATTTCCCTCTGTATAACACTCTCTAGCCTCCCTAGTTGAAATAACTCTGTGCTACCCTCAACATACGCTGGCACAGTGCAAAGGTACCCCTCCGGGTCAGGTGCAGCCCGTCAGGCTTGAAAAGCTCACCCCCGTCCCAGAAATAGTTCCAGTGCCCCATAAACCTGCACCCCATCTGTCGTACACCAGGTCCTTAGTGAAAGGTGAAGTGTGTGAGGTGAAGCAGACGAGTACATAAGAGCCCCGCGCGAGACGGTATTTCACCCCCAGCAGCTCCGAGGTTCTCTTCAAAGCCTCCCCGTCCACATGGATGCGATGGCTCTCCATGGCTGCGCAAAGGCAGATCAAATTAGACACCTGCGAGGACAGCGGGTTTCAGCTAAAGCAGCATTAACTCTGAGATGTTCATCACTGACCTGCCAGCACTGGGATCATGCTGACCTCCACACTGGAGAAGAGCTCCCACAGCCCACGAGTCTGCAGAGAAGAGCACAGAAAACAGCGCTTCCAGAGCAGGACTAGCGTTAATGCAGTACAGACAATTGCAGGGATTTTACTGCTGGGAAGACAAGCCCGTCTGAGCTGGATGTGAGATGGGAGCACGAGAAGAGTAATCCCCCTGTGCTGGATGTGAGATGGGGGCACAAGAACAGTAATCCCCCTGTGCTGGTTGTGAGATGGGGGCACTAGAACTATAAAACCCCTGTGCTGGATGTGAGATGGGAGCACTAGAAGAGTAATCCCCCTGTGCCGGATGTGAGATGGGGGCACTAGAACAGTAATCTCCCTGTGCTGGATGTGAGATGGGTGCACTAGAAGAGTAATCCCCCTGTGCTTGATGTGACATGGGGGCACTAGAACAGTAATCCCCCTGTGCTCGATGTGAGATGGGTGCACTGGAAGAGTAATCCCCCTGTGCTGGATGAGAGATAGGTGCACTAGAAGAGTAATCCCCCTGTGCTGGATGTGAGATGGGGGCACTAGAACAGTAATCCCCCTGTGCTGGATGTGAGATGGGTGCACTAGAAGAGTAATCCCCCTGTGCTTGATGTGAGATGGGGGCACTAGAACAGTAATCCCCCAGTGCTGGATGTGAGATGGGTGCACTGGAAGAGTAATCCCCCTGTGCTGGATGTGAGATGGGAGCACTAGAACAGTAATCTCCCTGTGCTGGATGTGAGATGGGAGCACTAGAACAGTAATCTCCCTGTGCTGGATGTGAGATGGGTGCACTAGAAGAGTAATCCCCCTGTGCTGGATGTGAGATGGGAGCACTAGAACAGTAATCTCCCTGTACTGGATGTGAGATGGGAGCACTAGAACAGTAATCCCCCTGTGCTGGATGTGAGATGGGAGCCCTAGAACAGTAATCCCCCTGTGCTGGATGTGAGATGGGGGCACTAGAACAGTAATCCCCCTGTGCTGGATGTGAGATGGGAGCCCTAGAACAGTAATCCCCCTGTGCTGGATGTGAGATGGGGGCACTAGAACAGTAATTCCCCTGTGCTGGATGTGAGATGGGGGCACTAGAACAGTTATCCCCCTGTGCTGGACATGAGATGGAGGAACTAGAACAGTAATCCCCATCTGCTGGATGTGAGATGGGGGCACTAGAACAGTAATCCCCCTGTGCCGGATGTGAGATGGGGGCACAAGAACAGTCAGCCCCCTGTGCTGGACGTGAGATGGAGGAACTAGAACAGTAATCCCCCTGTGCTGGATGTGAGATGGAGGCACTAGATCAGTAATCCCCTTGTGCTTGATGTGAGATGGAGGCACTAGAACAGTAATCCCCCTGTGGTGGATGTGAGATTGAGGAACTAGAACAGTAATGCCCCTCTGCTGGATGTGAGATGGGGGCACTACAACATTAATCCCCCTGTGCCGGATGTGAGATGGGGGCACAAGAACAGTCAGCCCCCTGTGATGGACGTGAGATGGAAAAACTAGAACAGTAATCCCCCTGTGCTTGATGTGAGATGGAGGAACTAGAACAGTAATGCCCCTGTGCTGGACGTGAGATGGAGGAAATAGAACAGTAATCCCCCTGTGCTTGATGTGAGATAGAGGCACTAGAACAGTCAGCCCCCTGTGCTGCACGTGAGATGGAGGCACTGAAACAGTTGTCATCCTGTGCTGGATGTGAGATTGAGGCACTAGAAGAGTAATCCCCCTGTGCTGGATGTGAGATGGGGGCACTGGAACAGTTATCCCCCTGAGCTGGATGTGAGATGGGAGCACTAGTTCAGTAATCCCCCTGTGCTGGAAGTGAGATGGGGGCACTAGAACAGTAATCCATCTGTGCTGGATGTGAGATGGGGGCACTAGATCAGTTATCCCCTGTGCTGGATGTGAGATGGGGGCACTAGAACAGTAATTCCCCTGTGCTGGATGTGAGATGGGGGCACTAGAACAGTTATCCCCCTGTGCTGGACATGAGATGGAGGAACTAGAACAGTAATCCCCCTCTGCTGGATGTGAAATGGGGGCACTAGAACAGTAATCCCCCTGTGCCGGATATGAGATGGGGGCACAAGAACAGTAATCCCCTTGTGCTGGACGTGAGATGGAGGAACTAGAACAGTAATCCCCCTGTGCTGGATGTGAGATGGAGGCACTAGATCAGTAATCCCCTTGTGCTTGATGTGAGATGGGGGCACTAGAACAGTAATACCCCTGTGGTGGATGTGAGATTGAGGAACTAGAACAGTAATGCCCCTCTGCTGGATGTGAGATGGGGGCACAAGTACAGTCATCCCCCTGTGCTGGACGTGAGATGGAGGAACTAGAACAGTAATCCCCCTGTGCTGGATGTGAGATGGGGGCACTAGAACAGTAATCCATCTGTGCTGGATGTGAGATGGGGGCACTAGATCAGTTATCCCCTGTGCTGGATGTGAGATGGGGGCACTAGAACAGTAATTCCCCTGTGCTGGACATGAGATGGAGGAACTAGAACAGTAATCCCCTTCTGCTGGATGTGAAATGGGGGCACTAGAACAGTAATCCCCCTGTGCCGGATATGAGATGGGGGCACAAGAACAGTAATCCCCCTGTGCTGGATGTGAGATGGAGGCACTAGATCAGTAATCCCCTTGTGCTTGATGTGAGATGGGGGCACTAGAACAGTAATACCCCTGTGGTGGATGTGAGATTGAGGAACTAGAACAGTAATGCCCCTCTGCTGGATGTGAGATGGGGGCACAAGTACAGTCATCCCCCTGTGCTGGACGTGAGATGGAGGAACTAGAACAGTAATCCCCCTGTGCTTGATGTGAGATTAGGGTACTAGAACAGTCATCCCCCTGTGCTGCACGTGAGATGGAGGCACTAGAACAGTAATCTCCTATGCCGGATGTGAGATGGAGGAACTAGAACAGTTGTCATCCTGTGCTGGATGTGAGATGGGGGCACAAGAACAGTCAGCCCCCTGTGCTGGACGTGAGATGGAGGAACTAGAACAGTAATCCCCCTGTGCTGGATGTGAGATGGGGGCACTAGAACAGTAAACCCCCTGTGCCGGAGGTGAGATGGAGGAACTAGAACAGTAATCCCCCTGTGCTGGACGTGAGATGGGAGCACTAGAACAGTTATCCCCCTGTGCTGGATGCGAGATGGGAGCACTAGAACAGTAATCCCCCTGTGCTGGACATGAGACGGAGGAACTAGAACAGTGTTCCCCCTGTGCTGGATGTGAGATTGAGGCACTAGAACAGTAATCCCCTGTGCTGGATGTGAGATTGAGGCACTAGAACAGTAATCCCCCTGTGCTGGACGTGAGATGGAGGAACTAGAACAGTAATCCCCCTGTGCTGGACGTGAGATGGAGGAACTAGAACAGTAATTACCCTGTGCTGGATGTGAGATGGGAGCACTAGAACAGTGCCCTTCCTGTGCTGGATGTGAGATAGGCGCACTAGAACAGTAATCCCCCTGTGCTGGATGTGAGATGTGGGGCACTAGAACAGTAATGCCCCTGTGCTGGATGTGAGATGGAGGAACTAGAACAGTAATCCCCCTCTGCTGGATGTGAGATGGGGGCACTAGAACAGTAATCCCCCTGTGCCGGATGTGAGATGGGGGCACAAGAACAGTAATCCCCCTGTGCTGGACGTGAGATGGAGGAACTAGAACAGTAATCCCCCTGTGCTGGACGTGAGATGGAGGAACTAGAACAGTAATTACCCGGTGCTGGATGTGAGATGGGAGCACTAGAACAGTGCCCTTCCTGTGCTGGATATGAGATAGGAGCACTAGAACAGTAATGCCCCTGTGCTGGATGTGAGATGGAGGAACTAGAACAGTGCCCTTCCTGTGCTGGATGTGAGATGTGGGGCACAAGAACAGTAATGCCCCTGTGCTGGATGTGAGATGGAGGAACTAGAACAGTCAGCCCCCTGTGCTGGATGTGAGATGGGGGCACTAGATCAGTATTCCCCCTGTGCTGGACGTGAGATGGAGGAACTAGAACAGTAATCCCCCTGTGCTGGACGTGAGATGGAAGAACTAGAACAGTAATTACCCTGTGCTGGATGTGAGATGGGAGCACTAGAACAGTGCCCTTCCTGTACTGGATGTGAGATAGGAGCACTAGAACAGTAATGCCCCTGTGCTGGATGGGAGATGGAGGAACTAGAACAGTGCCCTTCCTGTGCTGGATGTGAGATGTGGGGCACTAGAACAGTAATGCCCCTGTGCTGGATGTGAGATGGAGGAACTAGAACAGTCAGCCCCCTGTGCTGGATGTGAGATGGGGGCACTAGATCAGTAATCCACCTGTGCTGGACGTGAGATGGAGGAACTAGAACAGTAATCCCCCTGTGCTGGACGTGA
Organism: Gymnothorax reevesii; assembly: GCA_029721435.1. NCBI lineage: Eukaryota > Metazoa > Chordata > Actinopteri > Anguilliformes > Muraenidae > Gymnothorax > Gymnothorax reevesii. The sequence goes on from CM056579.1 coordinate 118,663,930, forward strand.
GATGGAGGAACTAGAACAGTAATTCCCCTGTGCTGGATGTGAGATGGGAGCACTAGAACAGTGCCCTTCCTGTGCTGGATGTGAGATAGGAGCGCTAGAACAGTAATCCCACTATGCTGGACGTGAGATGGAGGAACTAGAACAGTAATCCCCCTGTGCTGGACGTGAGATGGAGGAACTAGAACAGTAATTACCCTGTGCTGGATGTGAGATGGGAGCACTAGAACAGTGCCCTTCCTGTGCTGGATGTGAGATAGGAGCACTAGAACAGTAATGCCCCTGTGCTGGATGTGAGATGGAGGAACTAGAACAGTGCCCTTCCTGTGTTGGATGTGAGATGTGGGGCACTAGAACAGTAATGCCCCTGTGCTGGATGTGAGATGGAGGAACTAGAACAGTCAGCCCCCTGTGCTGGATGTGAGATGGGGGCACTAGATCAGTAATCCCCCTGTTCTGGACGTGAGATGGAGGAACTAGAACAGTAATCCCCCTGTGCTGGACGTGAGATGGAGGAACTAGAACAGTAATTACCCTGTGCTGGATGTGAGATGGGAGCACTAGAACAGTGCCCTTCCTGTGCTGGATGTGAGATAGGAGCACTAGAACAGTAATGCCCCTGTGCTGGATGTGAGATGGAGGAACTAGAACAGTGCCCTTCCTGTGCTGGATGTGAGATGTGGGGCACTAGAACAGTAATGCCCCTGTGCTGGATGTGAGATGGAGGAACAAGAACAGTAATCCCCCTCTGCTGGATGTGAGATGGGGGCACTAGAACAGTAATCCCCCTGTGCCGGATGTGAGATGGGGGCACAAGAACAGTAATCCCCCTGTGCTGGACGTGAGATGGAGGAACTAGAACAGTAATCCCCCTGTGCTGGACGTGAGATGGAGGAACTAGAACAGTAATTACCCTGTGCTGGATGTGAGATGGGAGCACTAGAACAGTGCCCTTCCTGTGCTGGATGTGAGATAGGAGCACTAGAACAGTAATGCCCCTGTGCTGGATGTGAGATGGAGGAACTAGAACAGTGCCCTTCCTGTGCTGGATGTGAGATAGGAGCACTAGAACAGTAATGCCCCTGTGCTGGACGTGAGATGGAGGAACTCGAACAGTAATTCCCCTGTGCTGGATGTGAGATGGGAGCACTAGAACAGTGCCCTTACTGTGCTGGATGTGAGATAGGAGCACTAGAACAGTAATCCCCCTGTGCTGGATGTGAGAAAGGAGCACTAGAACAGTAATTTCCCTATGCTGGACGTGAGATGGAGGAACTAGAACAGTAATCCCCCTGTGCTGGATGTGAGCTGGAGGAACTAGAACCGTCATCCCCCTGTGCTGGACGTGAGATGGAGGAACTAGAACAGTAATCCCCCTGTGCTGGATGTGAGATGGAGGAACTAGAACAGTAATCCCCCTGTGCTGGATGTCAGCTGGAGGAACTAGAACAGTAATGCCCCTCTGCTTGATGTGAGATGGGGGCACTACAACAGTAATCCCCCTGTGCCGGATGTGAGATGGGGGCACAAGAACAGTCAGCCCCCTGTGCTGGACGTGAGATGGAGGAACTAGAACAGTAAACCCCCTGTGCTTGATGTGAGATTAGGGTACTAGAACAGTCATCCCCCTGTGCTGCACGTGAGATGGAGGCACGAGAACAGTAATCTCCTATGCCGGATGTGAGATGGAGGAACTAGAACAGTTGTCATCCTGTGCTGGATGTGAGATGGGGGCACAAGAACAGTCAGCCCCCTGTGCTGGACGTGAGATGGAGGAACTCGAACAGTAATCCCCCTGTGCTGGATGTGAGATGGGGGCACTAGAACAGTAAACCCCCTGTGCCGGAGGTGAGATGGAGGAACTAGAACAGTAATCCCCCTGTGCTGGACGTGAGATGGGAGCACTAGAACAGTTATCCCCCTGTGCTGGATGCGAGATGGGAGCACTAGAACAGTAATCCCCCTGTGCTGGATGTGAGATGGGAGCACTAGAACAGTAATCCCCCTGTGCTGGACGTGAGATGGAGGAACTAGAACAGTGTTCCCCCTGTGCTGGATGTGAGATTGAGGCACTAGAACAGTAATCCCCCTGTGCTGGACGTGAGATGGAGGAACTAGAACAGTAATCCACCTGTGCTGGACGTGAGATGGAGGAACTAGAACAGTAATTACCCTGTGCTGGATGTGAGATGGGAGCACTAGAACAGTGCCCTTCCTGTGCTGGATGTGAGATAGGAGCACTAGAACAGTAATCCCCCTGTGCTGGATGTGAGATGTGGGGCACTAGAACAGCAATGCCCCTGTGCTGGATGTGAGATGAAGGAACTAGAACAGTCAGCCCCCTGTGCTGGATGTGAGATGGGGGCACTAGATCAGTAATCCCCCTGTGCTGGACGTGAGATGGAGGAACTAGAACAGTAATCCCCCTGTGCTGGACGTGAGATGGAGGAACTAGAACAGTAATTCCCCTGTGCTGGATGTGAGATGGGAGCACTAGAACAGTAATCCCCCTCTGCTGGATGTGAGATGGGGGGCACTAGAACAGTAATCCCCCCTGTGCTGGATGTGAGATGGGTGGCACTAGATCAGTAATCCCCCTGTGCTGGACGTGAGATGGAGGAACTAGAACAGTAATACCCCTATGCTGGACGTGAGATGGAGGAACTAGAACAGTAATCCCCCTGTGCTGGATGTGAGCTGGAGGAACTAGAACCGTCATCCCCCTGTGCTGGACGTGAGATGGAGGAACTAGAACAGTAATCCCCCTGTGCTGGATGTGAGATGGAGGAACTAGAACAGTAATCCCCCTGTGCTGGATGTCAGCTGGAGGAACTAGAACAGTAATGCCCCTCTGCTTGATGTGAGATGGGGGCACTACAACAGTAATCCCCCTGTGCCGGATGTGAGATGGGGGCACAAGAACAGTCAGCCCCCTGTGCTGGACGTGAGATGGAGGAACTAGAACAGTAATCCCCCTGTGCTTGATGTGAGATTAGGGTACTAGAACAGTCATCCCCCTGTGCTGCACGTGAGATGGAGGCACTAGAACAGTAATCTCCTATGCCGGATGTGAGATGGAGGAACTAGAACAGTTGTCATCCTGTGCTGGATGTGAGATGGGGGCACAAGAACAGTCAGCCCCCTGTGCTGGACGTGAGATGGAGGAACTAGAACAGTAATCCCCCTGTGCTGGATGTGAGATGGGGGCACTAGAACAGTAAACCCCCTGTGCCGGAGGTGAGATGGAGGAACTAGAACAGTAATCCCCCTGTGCTGGACGTGAGATGGGAGCACTAGAACAGTTATCCCCCTGTGCTGGATGCGAGATGGGAGCACTAGAACAGTAATCCCCCTGTGCTGGATGTGAGATGGGAGCACTAGAACAGTAATCCCCCTGTGCTGGACGTGAGATGGAGGAACTAGAACAGTGTTCCCCCTGTGCTGGATGTGAGATTGAGGCACTAGAACAGTAATCCCCCTGTGCTGGACGTGAGATGGAGGAACTAGAACAGTAATCCCCCTGTGCTGGACGTGAGATGGAGGAACTAGAACAGTAATTACCCTGTGCTGGATGTGAGATGGGAGCACTAGAACAGTGCCCTTCCTGTGCTGGATGTGAGATAGGAGCACTAGAACAGTAATCCCCCTGTGCTGGATGTGAGATGTGGGGCACTAGAACAGTAATGCCCCTGTGCTGGATGTGAGATGGAGGAACTAGAACAGTCAGCCCCCTGTGCTGGATGTGAGATGGGGGCACTAGATCAGTAATCCCCCTGTGCTGGACGTGAGATGGAGGAACTAGAACAGTAATCCCCCTGTGCTGGACGTGAGATGGAGGAACTAGAACAGTAATTCCCCTGTGCTGGATGTGAGATGGGGGGCACTAGAACAGTAATCCCCCCTGTGCTGGATGTGAGATGGGTGGCACTAGATCAGTAATCCCCCTGTGCTGGACGTGAGATGGAGGAACTAGAACAGTAATACCCCTATGCTGGACGTGAGATGGAGGAACTAGAAAATTAATCCCCCTGTGCTGGATGTGAGCTGGAGGAACTAGAACCGTCATCCCCCTGTGCTGGACGTGAGATGGAGGAACTAGAACAGTTATCCCCCTGTGCTGGATGTGAGCTGGAGGAACTAGAACCGTCATCCCCCTGTGCTGGACGTGAGATGGAGGAACTAGAACAGTAATCCCCCTGTGCCGGATGTGAGATGGAGGAACTAGAACAGTAATCCCCCTGTGCTGGATGTGAGCTGGAGGAATTAGAACCGTCATCCCCCTGTGCTGGACGTGAGATGGAGGAACTAGAACAGTAATCCCCCTGTGCTGGACGTGAGCTGGTGGCACTAGAACAGTAATCCCCCTGTGCTGGACGTGAGATGGAGGAACTAGAACAGTACACTCGCCTGTAGTTGTGAGCGAAGGGTCGTCATGAGTCTGTACAGCAGAGACAGGCTTGTGCTCAGGTTTGAGGCCTGACAGGTTGCAGGAAACAGGACAACAAAAGAAAGACACACAGATGAAGACAAAATGGAACCAAAATGTAGAGAGTTGATTCATCAGCATCTGCTGTTGCCTCTTCAGACACATGGTAATGCAGACAGGAGCACCGACAGACAGACCGGCACTGAGCTCAGTTTCACCTTGTTCGGACCGAAGGGCTGCAGGGACGGCTTGGACGATGTCCTTGGGTGTTTGTTTACCAGGTCCTGAAAGCAGCTGCTGGAGTCAGCCGGATCCAGAAGCCAAGCAGCAATCTGGGGGTCCAGAAACCGGCACTGGGCCACTGTGGGAACCAGAGAGGGGCGCCGAGCAGGTTTAGCCCAGCCATGATACTGACCTGATGATGAACGCTTCCTCTTTATCATCTCCTAAACATCATAAACACGATGACAGCGCTGTAACTGTAACGCAGCAGTGGCTGAAGAAAAAGTTCACAATGACACTATTCAGGGATAAATCAACCCACTTCAGTACTCGGGTCAATGTGGTGTGTGAGTGATGGGCTTTGAGGGTGGGAGTGATGTCACAGCCCTGCTCAGCCTGTGATTGGTGGGCCCTGAGGTCGGGAGTGATGTCACAGCCCTGCACAGCCTGTGATTGGTGGGCCCTGAGGTCGAAAGTGATGTCACAGCCCTGCACAACCTGTGATTGGTGGGCCCTGAGGTCGGGAGTGATGTTACAGCCCTGCACAACCTGTGATTGGTGGGCCCTGAGGTCGAAAGTGATGTCACAGCCCTGCACAACCTGTGATTGGTGGGCCCTGAGGTCAGGAGTGATGTTACAGCCCTGCACAGCCTGCCTTGTTTCCAGCTGAGGCCCCCAGTGAAGTGCTGCAGTAGTGTCCGCAGCAGCTCTTTGGCTTTGAAACACACCCGCAGCTGCTCAGCAGGAGAGACGAGCCTCAGCACTACCTCTCTTCGGGGAAAAACACACCACAATACCATACAATACTGTTATTATGAACAACAATTTAATGTCTTTATTCATGATGCAACTGACATGCTGCAATTAAAAGTAACTGGTAGCTGCAACACAACTGCAACATTTAACAGATTGAATTTGTTCAACAAGCAATCTGAACATCATTGTAATTAAAATGTGAAGTAAATGAGATCTTATTCACCTGACAGCAAAAAATAATCATTTTTAATGAGAACAATCAAGTCTACATAACATTACATTATAGGCATTTCGCAGATGCTCTTAAAACACAAAGTACATTTTTGCAGGACCAAAACTGCTGAAAATCCTGGAAGGTGGAATCAGGTCAAGTGCCAGTCGCAGCCAAGAAACAGGGATTCTGTAGCAATTCTACCACATTCAGACACAAATTACAAAGAGCATCCCAGCTGCTAAAGCACAGGGGGTGATGGAGAGGTTCAGCCTGAAGCTATGAGTCCTCAGAAGACACTTGAAAAATAACAGGGTCTCTGCCGTTCTGACCTCCGTGGGGAGGTCATTCCACCGTCTCAGAGGCAGGACGGACAGCTGACGTGACCCTGAACTGCAGAAAGGGGAGGGCATCCAGTGGGGGAAAACGAAGGGGTCTAGCATGTGTGTTGGATTTGAGAAGATAGGCTGGGGCAGACCCCTTGGAAACCTGGTATACTATCACCAATGTTTTAAATGTGATGTCAGCCAAAACAGAGAGCCAGTTGAGGTCAGAGAGAAGGGGGGGTGACATGATTGTGTCTGGATAAGGTCAAACTCAGACAAGCTGCAGCATTCTGGATGAGCAGCAGATGTTTAATTGCAGATGCTGTTAGATCAACGGAAAGAGAGAATGCAATTGTCCAGGTGAGATCGCGCCAACGCTTTGACCGAAAGCTGGGTTGAGGAGGATATGAGAAAAGGGCAAATTCTCTGGATGTTGTCAAGGGAGGATCTGCCAGCTCGGGACGGCGGTGCATTATTCTCAGAGGGGGACAATCTGCTATTCATCATGACTCCAAGATTCCTTACACTGGGAGCAGCCCAGGCAATATGGAAAGTGCGGACAGCAAAGTCGAATCTAATCCAGTCCAAGGCTGCGCCACAGATGCTCATAGCTGCCGAGCAGGACAGGAGCATAGGGGGTGGGTGGCTGTACCAAAGGCAGCAGAAAGGTTGAGGAGGATCGAGGCAGAAGGAAGTAAGGCCGACTTTGCGGCATTAAGAGACTCGCCCTCAGAGAGGAGAGTGGTCTCTTGAGTGACTGGGCCTGAATACAGACTGGTAAGGGTCCAATAGGCCGCTCCGTGATAAGAAAGCTGAGAGCTGGTTAGAGGCTACTCTTTCAATTGTTTTTGACAAGAAAGGGAGAAGAGAGACCGGACGATAGTTGTTTATGAGAGGAGCATGGAGGGTGAGCTTTTTTAAAAGAGGTGTGACATAGGCACACTTGATCGAGGAGGGAAAACACCCAGAAGAGGGGAGGAGTTTGAGTGAAGTGACAAAGGGAAGGATGTCGGGTGTGATGGCCTGGAGGAGGAGAGAGGAGATTAGGTAAAGGTCACAGGTCGTAGGGCGATGGGAGAGTGGGAGCTGAGAGACACGAGTCTGTGACGGGAGAAACGGGGAGAGGGAACAGAGAGGGGGGAGACGGCAAGTGAAGGGGTGGATTTGAAGGAGTTTCGGATTTCTTCAATCTTCTCATGAAAGAAAGTTACAAAGTCATCAGAGTAGAGCTGATGAGGGCAAGAAGTTCATAGAAAAAAGGTCATGGGATCTAATACTACATTGTTACCCGTGAAAAAAATTCTTGAAACTTTGTGCAAACGAACTTGGGATACTGCATCTACTTTTTAACAAATATTTAGGGTGGGTCACTTAGGGAACTATATTAATTTTAATGTTAAAAGCTAGATTCTGTAAGATTGAACCAGGGGGTGATACAGCGCCCTCCGTAATTATTGGCACCCCTGGTTAAGATGTGTTAAAAGCCTTAAAATAAATTCAATTTTTATTGCAGAAGCATACTCTCACACTGAAAATTTTATAAAAATGTAACCTTCAACTCAAGTGAATTTTAAGGGAAAAAAAATCCCTGACTAAGAAATAATTATTTTTCATAAAATCACAAGAAAATAGCCACTCGCCTGTGCCTGCCCATATCTACTGTCAGAGTAATGATTTGCCGCTTACAGAACTTAAAATCAGAGGATGTTTGGGATAAAACAGGACTTTCACAGGTCTATTCAGACTCTGAACAGGCCATCGAAACGTGGTTGTTGCACTGCTGCCATCTGCCTGCTGAGCCACCTATTGGTGCGTACGAGAACCAAGCTTTGTCTTTCATAATTTTCATGAAGTGGTAATCTGATGAGCACCATTTTGCACATAAAAGGTTAGTGAGACTCCTAGTTATTTCTATCATGAATAGTGGAGATATAGAGGAACATAATAAAAGAAGTTTCACTGCATTCTACAGAGGGAGCACCGAGATATGGCCCAAGGAATATTACCCAAAATCACGTTCTTACTGCAAAAAGTGCCCTCTATGCACAAGCGCCCTCACCAAGCCTCTGCCGTTTATGGTTTTTTGGAAAGACAAGGTCGCCATGTGTCCAAATGAACATGAACAAGCAAGGCTTCATGAGGGTGCAGGAACTGGGAGAGCCTTAAACAAGGTCTGAAATGCAAAAAGTTGCCCTCAATTGGGCTCGAAAATTATAATGTTTTTCCGAACAACTCTACCCATATATCCATACACCATAAGGTCAAGGAGGCTTTTTGAGGGCGCACCAAGATATAGATTTTGACTTTGGCACTTATCAGGCCCTTCGGACCCCTACCCTAAAAAGGGCTGCATTTTTCAACCGGAGCAGTTTCTTGGATTGAAAAAAAACGTGATTTTTGTCAGTTTGTATAATATATCTAGCCACAAAAAAAAAAAAAAAACTTGGATGGTATACAGAACGGTGATATATCACCCTCCTCTTTTTACTTCTTAGCTTTTTACGGCTTCTATTCCTCCTGGGAATCTAATATTTTCCCAGGAGGAATAGCCATTAAGTCATATTTGGTGTCAAATTGTTCCTTGGGATGGCAGCAACAATAACAGTTATAAATTTTAGTACTAGCACTGTGATAATTGGGGGTTATTCATTGATTTATCCCCTTTGTTGGTTTTAGCAGGGGGCTCATCTAAATCTGGCCAACATCTGTCTGAGCAAGTATGATACAAAAAACAAATGCATTTTCGAGGCCCACATATATCTCTCCACACAGTCAGTCTGGCAAAGAATCAAAATCTTTCATGGACAATTTTCTCATACTGATGCAACACCAACTTTCTGAGAGTTTGAGAAGAAAAATCATCTGCAGTCAAAATCGCCAATTTGGCCCATATAAACTATTATTCATGAAGAAACCAATAAACAATTAAAAGTTTAGGGCACACTTCTTTAATCAATGTACACCATCTCAGTTTCAGCACCATGATGTATGTGGAAGACATCGCCCAACCTTAACTGTAATCTTTACTTCCAAAACTTTGAATATTTCAAAAAGTATCAGCAGCTCAAAAATGGATCGGCTTTCTGTTGTTCTGAGACAGTGTATTTTTATGATACGAGAGCATTAGTCAGGCAGCGCGCAGGCAGCGCGCAGGCAGGCCAGTTCATGCTGTCTGCCCCCCTGCGGCCGACACGGATGCACTGAATCTGTGTGGAGATGCATCTCACTCATTCACTTCATCACGTCACCCCATTTAACCTGCTCATCCCAGTGTCAGGGGGAGGGGGAGAGAGAGACAGTGTGTGTCAGAGAGGGAATTCTGTAAAAGTGTATGACATGTCCACACAAACGGCCCAAATAATGCGTGCAGGGCGGAGTTAGGCCGCTTCCCCCTTCGGCTAGCAATGGAAAAGAGAGCCTCAAATTCTGGGCCCATCTGAAGCAGGCCGACCCAGACTGCTGCCACCACAAAACTCTTAAGGGCAACCAAACCCACCCAGAGAGGGACCCACTGGAACAACTGGCCATCAAAAAACATTTTTATGACTAAAAAGAAGAAAACTATCCACCTATAATATTTAAAACATTTGAAAAGATCGATAAAAAACAGTACATAACCAATTGGCAAGAGGAAACTGAACAGAACAATAAATAAATGAGACATCTATTGTACTCTAGAACAAGATTACTCCCTGGCAGAGTACTTAACTAGAGTCAAAAACCCATAACAAAGGCGGACATTAACACTGTACAGACTCAGCGACCACAGCCTCGCTATGGAAACAGGGCAGCATAAGAAGGCCTGGGGCCTCGTTTATAAACGGTGCGGAGGCACGAAAAGGACGGTACGTCACTTTCTTTGCAGATTTCTGAATTCTAAAAGCAAACTTGACATCAAAAAAGGGAAATTATGAAGATTAAGCATAATATCAATAAGTTCCAAGTCCATCCTGATAAAATTAATGAAAATTCCATGCAGTTTATTTTACCCATAGGTTTATAAATTAGGTTAATTTCCAAAAAATGTCGTTTTTATTTTTTTGTGCGTACTTATCATTTAGGTATGAAATCCATGCAAATTTTTATAAATAAGGCCCCTGGCTGCCGAGAGAGAGGAGGCTGTGTGCTCACTGCGGCTGGGCAGAGCTCCAAACGCACGCCCACTTTACTTTCCTGCCCCAAATACGAACCAATCCGAAATCAACATTTTCCCAAATTCAGTGCCCACATAAACAAATTTCAAAATCAACGAGATCCAAATAAATTTAAAATCCTTCTAGACGAAGACCATCGCACACTGGAGCCAGCAGCACAACTCGTCTCTGCCGGCCACACAACAGGAGAGGGTGAGGGCCGCATCACAGCATGCTACACTGCTCGCTTGTGTTCAGTTTGTTCCATATTTGTTCAATTTTATACAACGAAATAATTATTATTACTATTTCTATTATATATTCAGATGTTCATGAGTGTATATAAGTCAATTAGAATATTTTACTGCTAGTTTTAAGCTTGTCATTTATGTTTACCACTGCTTTTTGCAACACAAGTTCACTAGTCATGCAAATAAAGCTCATTTGAATTTGAATTTAGAGAGAGAGTGTGTGAGGGGAGCGAGTGAGTGAGTGATGGTGAGGCAGATGCCGCGGAGAGAGCTTCAGGCCGGACAGAGAGCACTGAGATCCTTCGATCAGTGAGGCACAGCCCCCATCCCGCTAACGTTAATGATTAACACCCCCGTGTCCGCTAGATGGCTTTGATGATCGCTCTCATCAGGGCGTTAAAGGAAAGCTACCTCGCGGCGCTTCGCCTGAAATTTTTAGGCTGGACCAATCAGCAGGCAGCTTTGGTGTTGACATCATTTCCTTCTTCAAAAGCCGTCTTCCGCTAGTGCAAGAGCCGCTGAATGCTCCTTTTGAACCCTTGAGAATAAGTGATTTACTGGCTCTTAACTACTTGTTTTTTGCAGTTCTATATTGTTGCAGCAGTCTGAAACATTCTTTGCACAAGAAGGCTTCCTGTTCGTTAGCTACTGATTTGAGTAAAACCTCGCGATCAGTTCCAAAAACACTTGCTAATTCACCGAGAATATCTAAACCATCGCTACATTTCAATGCATTGCGTCTACATTCGGCTCATAGATAACAGGAATCGAAAGTGTAATCACACTGAACACATGCAGAGTGCAAACGCATTGTTAGACACAGTGCACCTTTCACTTTGGCGAGGCTTTGGTGGGAATTCAATATAAGAGGAATAGGGAAATTTATGTTGAATGAATCCAGTAGTTGGCAGTAATACACCAACAGGTCTGTGAACCGCCATAAAACCAAAAAGAAGAAGAGGCCTGCCACTCATAACGAGGCCGCGCGAAGCACGTCGAGAGCTTTCGCGTACAGGCGTTAGTATAGCGACAGTCAGTCAGTGAGGAACGCAACATAACGACTGTATCATACAGGTTACCATCCAGCAGGGTCTCGCTGACACACCTCACACCCAACACCTCACGCTCCTGTCCCCCCTCCGCCCACAGGGGGGCGATGAGGTCTGCACACACCTGTAGAACAGACTCAGATCAGGATCCTGGTCCTGCTGGGCCCAGGCGGGTCGCTGCTCCAGCCTAAGATAGAGGATTCTGTCCTCCTGGGGGCCCGGTCGGTTCCCCTGCTCAGTGAGGGCCAGGCCCCTCTTCAGCAGCATCAGGAGTCCCGACACCGAGGAGCAGCACTTCTGCACACAGAAACCCCACAGCATGGACGTGTCAGCAGTGACATCACTAACTCAGCACCGGGACAGGAGCAAAATGATCACATGACCAGAGAGTCAGCACAACATCATCGACATTCCATTCTGACCAATTGAAGCACAGCCCGCAGCACAGGACAGCAGAACCCAATCAGAACGCAGCTCAGCACAGCTCCAGACGCAGGGTCCGGCAGACACAGGTCCGGCAGATAGGCTCACCTGCGGCTGGCTCAGCTGGGTGCTGCCGTCCCGGTACACCATGGTAAGGACGAGACACGGAGCACTGCGCACCTCCGCCAGCAGCAGGGCCCTCTCCTCCCGGCTCAAACGCCCCACTTCACACACTGCGGGGTCAGAGGTCAGCGCCCAGGACAACTCCCGCCATCCCTCTCGACTGCGTTTCTCCTGTCCCCGTCTCCTCCGAGGGCCCTGTTCTTCTCTGAGCGGTTTGGGCAGTCTGACACCGCCTCTCAGAGGAGGGCGCTGTTTTCTGGGGGGACTGCGGCCCCCTTCAGGGGTCTGCATACCTGGGGAGGGTCCGGGGGATTGGGGAGACCGAATCATCCCTCCGCTCTGCTCTTGAGAGGGACGAGGGGGCTCCCATCGCCCAGACCTGCTGCAAGCAGACCTCCGGGGCAGAGGGGAAGTGCGTCTCCTCTTTAGCGGGACGCCGCGGGAGACTGTGGCCCGTGGGCGAGGCAGGGAGAGGGACTGCTGTGGGCGGGATGAGCCCATAATGGACGGGACAGGAAGGGTTCGCTGACGGCCGGTTGGCATCTCCCTGACTGGGCGAGAGGACTTCACACTGGACTCCACCGCTGCCCGACAAACACTGGTGGCCTGAAAGGGTCACCAGTAATAAACGTGCATATCAATCGGCTTCCAAACATACAGAGAAGTCCAGAAATCAAAAGCAGTCATTTTAACCAGTATATTATCGCATAACAAATTTGTGATCTCACACCCTTGAGGTTAAGAGCAGAGAGTGCTCTGGAACTTTCTAAAGAGCTCTGACAGTCACAAAGCCAGTATTCAGTGAGGTGCCAAGAGCACAAACTTACAGGACTGGACCCTTCGGCTCTCAGTGCACTGCAGAGAGATGCACAAACGCCCAGTAAAAACACAAACAGGCCCAGAGAGGCTACGATGGCTTCTGTGAGGATAGAAATGTACGAGGCTGCAGAGATCTGCCAAGAATCACAGCATCTTAAATTCTGTGTGTCCACACACACACACACACACACGCACACAAACACACACACCAGCTCTGCCCTGTCCCCTCAGTCAATGCAGTGTCCTATCCTCTCAGACAATGGCATTGCCTGTCCTGTCGGCGAGTGCTATATCCAGTCGGCAAATACCTCCTCTCTGCTAAAGCCTGAAATGTGATGATGCCACAAGCACAGGCGAGTCAGACAGAGACACGGAGGAGAACTTGGCGGACGGAGAATGAATGAGTCACAGGCTGCGAGTCGAGCAGGCTCTGATTAGCAGAGCAGGCTGCTTATGGCTGCATCAGGATCAGCAACAGATTCTGCTCATGGCTGCAGTATGATCAACAGCGGACGCAGCTCGTGACTGCAGTATGATCAGCAGAAGAGGGTTTTCTTGGCAGTGGTATGATCAGCAGGGGAGGCTGGTTGTGGCTGCGTTAAGATCAGCAGCAAAGAGTGCTTGTGACTGCGGGATGATTAGAAACAGATGTTGCTCATGGCTGCAGTCTGATCAGCAGCAGAGGCTGCCAGCGATTGCGAGAAGATCAGCAGCGGAGGCTGCTCGTGGCAGTGGTATGATCAGCAGCAGAGGCTGTTCTTGGCTGAGGAATATCAGTAGCAGAGGCTGCTCATAGATGTAGTATGATCAGCAGCAGAGGCAGCTCGTGGCTACGGTACGATCAGCAGCAGACAGTGCATGTGGTATGATCAGCAGTAGAGGCTGCTTGTGGCTGCAGTATGATCAACAGCAGATGCTGCCCGTGGCAGCGGTACGATCAGCTGCAGAGAGTGCATGTGGTATGATCAGCAACAGAGATTGCTCGTGGCCGCGGTACGATCAGCAGCAGAAGCTCCTCGTGGCTGCGATATGATCAGCAACAGGTTATTCCTGGCCGCGGTATGATCAGCAGCAGAGGCTGCTTACGGCTGCGATATGAATACCAGCAGAGGTTGCATATGGCTACAGTATGATTAACAGCATAGGCTGCTCGTCGCTGCCGTATTATCAGCAGCCGAGGCTGCTCGTGGCTGCGATATGATCAGTAGCAGAAGCTGCTCATGGCTGAGGTATGATCAGCACCAGAGGCTGCTTGTGGCTGCATCGTGATCAGCAGCAGAAGCTGCTCGTTGCTGCGGTATGATCAGCAGCAGAGGCTGCTTGTGGCTGAGGTATGATTGGCAGCAGAGGCTGCTTGTGGCTGCAGTACGATCAGCAGCAGAGAGTGTATATGGTATGATCAGCATTAGAGGCTGCTCGTGGCTGCGGTATGATCAGCAGCAGAGGCTGAGGCATGATCAGCAGCAGAGACTGCTCGTGGCTGTGGCATGATGAGCAGCAGAGGCTGCTTGTGGCTGAGGTATGATCAGCAGCAGAGGCTGAGGTATGATCAGCAGCAGAGATTGCTCATGGCTGCGGCATGATCAGCAGCAGAGGCTGCTTGTGGCTGAGGTATGATCGGCACCAGAGGCTGTTCGTGGCCGCGGTACGATCAGCAGCAGAAAGTGTATGTGGTATGATCAGAAGTAGAGGCTGCTCGTGGCTGCGGTATGATCAGCAACAGGTTATTCCTGGCCGCGGTATGATCAGCAGCAGAGGCTGCTGACGGCTGCGATAGAAATACCAGCAGAGGTTGCTTATGGCTACAGTATGATTAACAGCATAGGCAGCTCGTCGCTGCCGTATGATCAGCAGCCGAGGCTGCTCGTGGCTGCGATATGATCAGTAGCAGAAGCTGCTCATGGCTGAGGTATGATCAGCAGCAGAGGCTGCTTGTGGCTGAGGTATGATCGGCAGCAGAGGCTGCTCGTGGCTGCATCATGATCAGCAGCAGAAGCTGCTCGTTGCTGCGGTATGATCAGCAGCAGAGACTGCTCGTGGCTGCGGCATGATCGACAGCAGAGGCTGCTTGTGGCTGAGGTATGATCGGCAGCAGAGGCTGCTCGTGGCTGCAGTACGATCAGCAGCAGAGAGTGTATGTAGTATGATCAGCATTAGAGGCTGCTCGTGGCTGCGGTATGATCAGCAGCAGAGACTGCTCGTGGCTGCGGCATGATCAGCAGCAGAGGCTGCTTGTGGCTGAGGTATGATCGGCAGCAGAGGCTGCTCGTGGCTGCATCATGATCAGCAGCAGAAGCTGCTCGTTGCTGCGGTATGATCAGCAGCAGAGACTGCTCGTGGCTGCGGCATGATCGACAGCAGAGGCTGCTTGTGGCTGAGGTATGATCGGCAGCAGAGGCTGCTCGTGGCTGCAGTACGATCAGCAGCAGAGAGTGTATGTAGTATGATCAGCATTAGAGGCTGCTCGTGGCTGCGGTATGATCAGCAGCAGAGACTGCTCGTGGCTGCGGTATGATCAGCAGCAGAGGCTGAGGCATGATCAGCAGCAGAGACTGCTCGTGGCTGAGGTATGATCAGCAGCAGAGGCTGAGGTATGATCAGCAGCAGAGATTGCTCGTGGCTGCGGCATGATCAGCAACAGAGGCTGCTTGTGGCTGAGGTATGATCGGCACCAGAGGCTGCTCGTGGCCGCGGTACGATCAGTAGCAGAAAGTGTATGTGGTATGATCAGAAGTAGAGGCTGCTCGTGGCTGTGGTATGATCGGCAGTAGAGGCTGATCATGGCACGATCAGCAGCGGAGGCTGCTCACGGCTGCGTTATGATCAACAGCAGAGGCTGCTTGTGGCTGCATCATGATCATCAGCAGAAGCTGCTGGAGGATAAGGTATGATCAGCAGCAGAGGCTGCTCGTGGCTGCGGTATGATCAGCAGCAGAGTCTGCTCGTGGCTGCATCATGATCAGCAGCGGAGGCTGCTCATGGCTGCGTTATGATCAACAGCAGTGGCTGCTCGTGGCTGCGTTATGATCAACAGCAGAGGCTGCTCATGGCTGCGGTACGATCAGCAACAGAGGTTGCTCGTTGCCGCGGTATGATCAACAGCAGAGACTGCATGTGGTATGATCAGCAGCTGAGGCTGTCCGTGGCCGCGGTATGAATAGCAGCAGAGGTTGCTAATGGCTACAGTATGATTAACAGCATAGGCTGCTCGTCGCTGTGGCATGATCAGCAGCAGAGACTGCTCGTGGCTGCGGCATGATCAGCAGCAGAGGCTGCTTGTGGCTGAGGTATGATTGGCAGCAGAGGCTGCTTGTGGCTGCAGTACGATCAGCAGCAGAGAGTGTATATGGTATGATCAGCATTAGAGGCTGCTCGTGGCTGCGGTATGATCAGCAGCAGAGGCTGAGGCATGATCAGCAGCAGAGACTGCTCGTGGCTGTGGCATGATAAGCAGCAGAGGCTGCTTGTGGCTGAGGTATGATCAGCAGCAGAGGCTGAGGTATGATCAGCAGCAGAGATTGCTCATGGCTGCGGCATGATCAGCAGCAGAGGCTGCTTGTGGCTGAGGTATGATCGGCACCAGAGGCTGTTCGTGGCCGCGGTACGATCAGCAGCAGAAAGTGTATGTGGTATGATCAGAAGTAGAGGCTGCTCGTGGCTGCGGTATGATCAGCAACAGGTTATTCCTGGCCGCGGTATGATCAGCAGCAGAGGCTGCTGACGGCTGCGATATGAATACCAGCAGAGGTTGCTTATGGCTACAGTATGATAAACAGCATAGGCTGCTCGTCGCTGCCGTATGATCAGCAGCCGAGGCTGCTCGTGGCTGCGATATGATCAGTAGCAGAAGCTGCTCATGGCTGAGGTATGATCAGCAGCAGAGACTGCTCGTGGCTGCGGCATGATCAGCAGCAGAGGCTGCTTGTGGCTGAGGTATGATCGGCAGCAGAGGCTGCTCGTGGCTGCATCATGATCAGCAGCAGAAGCTGCTCGTTGCTGCGGTATGATCAGCAGCAGAGACTGCTCGTGGCTGCGGCATGATCGACAGCAGAGGCTGCTTGTGGCTGAGGTATGATCGGCAGCAGAGGCTGCTCGTGGCTGCAGTACGATCAGCAGCAGAGAGTGTATGTAGTATGATCAGCATTAGAGGCTGCTCGTGGCTGCGGTATGATCAGCAGCAGAGACTGCTCGTGGCTGCGGTATGATCAGCAGCAGAGGCTGAGGCATGATCAGCAGCAGAGACTGCTCGTGGCTGAGGTATGATCAGCAGCAGAGGCTGAGGTATGATCAGCAGCAGAGATTGCTCGTGGCTGCGGCATGATCAGCATCAGAGGCTGCTCATGGCTGCGGTATGATCAGCAGCAGAGTCTGCTCGTGGCTGCATCATGATCAGCAGCGGAGGCTGCTCATGGCTGCGTTATGATCAACAGCAGTGGCTGCTCGTGGCTGCATCATGATCAGCAGCAGAGTCTGCTGGTGGCTGCGTTATGATCAACAGCAGAGGCTGCTCATGGCTGCGGTACGATCAGCAGCAGAGAGTGCATGTGGTATGATCAGCAGCTGAGGCACAATCGGCAGCAAAGGCTGCTCGTGGCTGCGATATGATCAGCAACAGAGGTTGCTCGTGGCCGCGGTATGATCAACAGCAGAGACTGCATGTGGTATGATCAGCAGCTGAGGCTGTCCGTGGCCGCGGTATGAATAGCAGCAGAGGTTGCTAATGGCTACAGTATGATTAACAGCATAGGCTGCTCGTCGCTGTGGTATGATCAGCAGCAGAGGCTGCTCGTGGCTGGGGTATGATCAGTAGCAGAAGCTGCTCGTGGCTGAGGCATGATCAGCAGCAGAGGTTGCTCATTGCTGCGGTATGATCAGCAGCAGAGGCTGCTCAAGGCTGCATAATGATCATCAGCAGAAGCTGCTGGAGGCTAAGGTATGATCAGCAGCAGAGGCTGCTCGTGGCTGCGGTATGATCAGCAGCAGAGTCTGCTCGTGGCTGCATCATGATCAGCAGCAGAGGCTGCTTGTGGCTGAGGTATGATCAGCAGCAGAGTCTGCTCGTGGCTGCTGTATGATCAGCAGCAGAGGCTGCTTGTGGCTGCATCATGATCATCAGCAGAAGCTGCTGGAGGATAAGGTATGATCAGCAGCAGAGGCTGCTCGTGGCTGCGGTATGATCAGCAGCAGAGTCTGCTCGTGGCTGCATCATGATCAGCAGCGGAGGCTGCTCACGACTGCGTTATGATCAACAGCAGTGGCTGCTCGTGGCTGCATCATGATCAGCAGCAGAGTCTGCTGGTGGCTGCGTTATGATCAACAGCAGAGGCTGCTCATGGCTGCGGTACGATCAGCAGTAGAGAGTGCATGTGGTATGATCAGCAGCTGAGGCACAATCGGCAGCAAAGGCTGCTCGTGGCTGCGATATGATCAGCAACAGAGGTTGCTCGTTGCCGCGGTATGATCAACAGCAGAGACTGCATGTGGTATGATCAGCAGCTGAGGCTGTCCGTGGCCGCGGTATGAATAGCAGCAGAGGTTGCTAATGGCTACAGTATGATTAACAGCATAGGCTGCTCGTCCCTGTGGTATGATCAGCAGCAGAGGCTGCTCGTGGCTGCGGTATGATCAGTAGCAGAAGCTGCTCGTGGCTGAGGCATGATCAGCAGCAGAGGCTGCTCATGGCTGCATAATGATCATCAGCAGAAGCTGCTGGAGGCTAAGGTATGATCAGCAGCAGAGGCTGCTCGTGGCTGCATCATGATCATCAGCAGAAGCTGCTGGAGGCTAAGGTATGATCAGCAGCAGAGGCTGCTCGTGGCTGCATCATGATCAGCAGCAGAGGCTGCTTGTGGCTGAGGTATGATCAGCAGCAGAGTCTGCTCGTGGCTGCTGTATGATCAGCAGCAGAGGCTGCTTGTGGCTGCATCATGATCATCAGCAGAAGCTGCTGGAGGCTAAGGTATGATCAGCAGCAGAGGCAGCTCGTGGCTGCGGTATGATCAGCAGCAGAGTCTGCTCGTGGCTGCATCATGATCAGCAGCAGAGGCTGCTTGTGGCTGAGGTATGATCAGCAGCAGAGTCTGCTTGTGGCTGCGGTATGATCAGCAGCAGCGGCTGCTCGTGGCTGCGGTATGATACAGCCAGATTTAGAGCAGAGTTTAGCCTACAGTTTTCCATGTAGACACAGCAGAGCGGAGAAGCCTGATTTAAGTCCAGCTAAGGTTCGTACTGATCAGGACAGACAGGCTGGGAATTACATACGCAGTAATGTACACACACACACCCGCACCACAGAAATGCCTTCATTCAAGCCCAGTATTCCAGAGCTACACAGCATAGTTAATCCCTAGTAAACATTCACAGCGAACTCTGCAATCCCAAAGGCACAAGACGCTTTCATCCATGAACAAAAGTGAATGCTGTAATTGATAATTACACCTGAATTAATCCCAGCAGTACAGTGTGCATAATCCACGCAACGCATCACTGAAGAGTTTGCTGCAGCTACAGGCAAGAAATGCCTGCTTCACTGACAGCTTATACATGATGTATAAAGTTGCACCTTGCCATACCACTGCTGACAGCATCCAAGCTAATCAAAATGAAAATCTGAAATATTTGTTCATATTTTCTCAACCCAAGAAATCCCTTTTGAGCCAAAATTAGATCCTCATGATGCTTTTAGCAGCAAATATCTGCCACATAACAAATCTTAGGTGGATCCAATTTTAAATTTCTCATATGCTCAATCGAAAAGTTAAAGGCTGAAGCAACTTCAACTGTGTACAACAGCCAATGTCAGGAGTTAATTCAGGTGTTAATTCATTTCAGCGGTCGGAAGTTACATACCTCTGAGCTGGACCTAGGGTTCGTCTCTCTGACCTGCGCGACAGTGCTGGGCCATTCCTGACTGTCCATCATGCACAGAGGGTCATATAGACAAACTATTGGATTACCTGAAGGTATAGGATTAAAACTTAATTACACATGCATATCATACATTACCATACAGTGCTACAGGAATACAGCCTGTCGAGCAACTGGTGTTAAGTTTTGATGGTTTGATGAAATCTTAGAGAATCAGGGAGAATCATTTGACAGGAAATGACTTGTGCAAGTCCCTGGTGATGGGTCCTGTCGCCCCTTATCTACAGGAATTAAGTCAGTTCTGTTTCTAACCTGCATGCACTGCTGCGGGCATTCTGAGGGTGACCCTATGAGGGCCACAGAGGGCTTAAACCATGAGTGTTACACCCCTCAGAGAAGACCAGCTTAGTCTCGTGCCCAAAGGGGATGTACCGTTTTTAACATGTTTATTCGTTTTATTTTATTTTGGCTTTCCTTGTACCCCCGAATGCTGCCTGAGATTATAGTTGCACAGCTCTGGTCCCGATCACAGTTATAGGAGCTAAGCTCTAGTCCCGATCACAGTTATGGGAGAACAGCTCTGGTCCCGATCACAGTTCTAGGTGCACAGCTCTGGTCCCGATCACAATTATAGGTGCTCAGCTCTGGTCCCGATCACAGTTATAAGTGCTCAGCTCTGGTCCCGATCACAGTTATAGGAGCTCAGCTCTAGTCCCGATCACAGTTATAAGTGCTCAGCTCTGGTCCCGATTGCAGTTATAGGAGAACAGCTCTGGTCCCGATCACAGTTATAGGTGCACAGCTCTGGTCCCGATCACAGTTATAGGAGCACAGCTCTGGTCCCGATCACAGTTATAGGTGCTCAGCTCTGGTCCCGATCACAGTTATAGGACCACAGCTCTGGCCCCATCACTGTCGTAGGTGCTCAGCTCTGGTCCCGATCACAGTTATAGGTGCTCAGCTCTGGTCCCGATCACAGTTGTAGGAGCACAGCTCTGGTCCCGATCACAGTTGTAGGAGCACAGCTCTGGTCCCGATCACAGTTATAGGTGCTCTGCTCTGGTCCCGATCACAGTTATAGGAGCACAGCTCTGGTCCCGATCACAGTGATGGGTGCTCAGCTCTGGTCCCGATCATAGTTATAGGTGCTCAGCTCTGGTCCCGGTCACAGTTATAGGAGCACAGCTCTGGTCCCGATCACAGTCATGGGAGCACAGCTCTGGTCCCGATCACAGTCATAGGTGCACAGCTCTGGTCCCGATCACAGTTATAGGTGCTCAGCTCTGGTCCCGGTCACAGTTATAGGTGCTCAGCTCTGGTCCCGATCACAGTTATAGGTGCTCAGCTCTGGTCCCGATCACAATTATAGGTGCTCAGCTCTGGTCCCGATCACAATTATAGGTACTCAGCTCTGGTCCCGATCACAGTTATAGGTGCTCAGCTTTGGTCCCGATCACAGTGATAGGTGCTCTGCTCAGGTCCCGATCACAGTTGTAGGAGCACAGCTCTGGTCCCGATCACAGTTGTAGGTACTCTGCTCTGGTCCCGATCACAGTTATAGGTGCTCAGCTCTGGTCCCGATCACAGTTATAGGTGCTCAGCTCTGGTCCCGATCACAGTGATAGGTGCTCAGCTCTGGTCCCGATCACAGTTATAGGTGCTCTGCTCTGGTCCCGATCACAGTTATAGGTGCTCTGCTCTGGTCCCGATCACAGTTATAGGAGCACAGCTCTGGTCCCGATCACAGTGATGGGTGCTCAGCTCTGGTCCCGATCACAGTTATAGGTGCTCAGCTCTGGTCCCGATCACAGTTATAGGAGCACAGCTCTGGTCCGGATCACAGTCATAGGAGCACAGCTTTGGTCCCGATCACAGTCATAGGAGCACAGCTCTGGTCCCGATCACAGTTATAGGTGCTCAGCTCTGGTCCCGATCACAGTTATAGGACCACAGCTCTGGCCCCATCACAGTCGTAGGTGCTCAGCTCTGGTCCCGATCACAGTTATAGGCGCTCAGCTCTGGTCCCGATCACAGTTATAGGCGCTCAGCTCTGGTCCCGATCACAGTCATAGGTGCTCAGCTCTGGTCCCGATCAGTCATAGGAGCACAGCTCTGGTCCCGATCACAGTTATAGGAGCACAGCTCTGGTCCCGATCACAGTTATAGGAGCACAGCTCTGGTCCCGATCACAGTTATAGGTGCTCAGCTCTGGTCCCAATCACAGTTATAGGAGCACAGCTCTGGTCCCGATAACAGTTATAGGAGCACAGCTCTGGTCCCGATCACAGTGATGGGTGCTCAGCTCTGGTCCCGATCACAGTTATAGGTGCTCAGCTCTGGTCCCGATCACAGTTATAGGAGCACAGCTCTGGTCCGGATCACAGTCATAGGAGCACAGCTTTGGTCCCGATCACAGTCATAGGAGCACAGCTCTGGTCCCGATCACAGTTATAGGTGCTCAGCTCTGGTCCCGATCACAGTTATAGGACCACAGCTCTGGCCCCATCACAGTCGTAGGTGCTCAGCTCTGGTCCCGATCACAGTTATAGGTGCTCAGCTCTGGTCCCGATCACAGTTATAGGCGCTCAGCTCTGGTCCCGATCACAGTCATAGGTGCTCAGCTCTGGTCCCGATCAGTCATAGGAGCACAGCTCTGGTCCCGATCACAGTTATAGGAGCACAGCTCTGGTCCCGATCACAGTTATAGGAGCACAGCTCTGGTCCCGATCACAGTTATAGGTGCTCAGCTCTGGTCCCAATCACAGTTATAGGAGCACAGCTCTGGTCCCGATCACAGTTATAGGAGCACAGCTCTGGTCCCGATCACAGTCATAGGAGCACAGCTCTGGTCCCGATCACAGTTGTAGGTGCTCAGCTCTGGTCCCGATCACAGTTGTAGGAGCACAGCTCTGGTCCCGATCACAGTTATAGGTGCTCAGCTCTGGTCCCGATCACAGCTATAGGTGCTCAACTCTGGTCCCGATCACAGTTAAATGACCACAGCTCTGGTCCCATCACAGTTTTTGGAGCACAGCGTTGGTCCCGATCACAGTCGTAGGTGCTCAGCTCTGGTCCCGATCACAGTTATAGGTGCTCAGCTCTGGTCCCGATCACAGTCATAGGTGCACAGCTCTGGTCCCGATCACAGTTATAGGTGCTCAGCTCTGGTCCCGGTCACAGTTATAGGTGCTCAGCTCTGGTCCCGGTCACAGTTATAGGTGCTCAGCTCTGGTCCCGATCACAATTATAGGTGCTCAGCTCTGGTCCCGATCACAGTTATAGGTACTCAGCTCTGGTCCCGATCACAGTTATAGGTGCTCAGCTTTGGTCCCGATCACAGTGATAGGTGCTCTGCTCAGGTCCCGATCACAGTTGTAGGAGCACAGCTCTGGTCCCGATCACAGTTGTAGGAGCACAGCTCTGGTCCCGATCACAGTTATAGGTGCTCTGCTCTGGTCCCGATCACAGTTATAGGTGCTCAGCTCTGGTCCCGATCACAGTGATAGGTGCTCAGCTCTGGTCCCGATCACAGTTATAGGAGCACAGCTCTGGTCCCGATCACAGTGATGGGTGCTCAGCTCTGGTCCCGATCACAGTTATAGGTGCTCAGCTCTGGTCCCGATCACAGTTATAGGAGCACAGCTCTGGTCCCGATCACAGTCATAGGAGCACAGCTCTGGTCCCGATCACAGTCATAGGAGCACAGCTCTGGTCCCGATCACAGTTATAGGCGCTCAGCTCTGGTCCCGATCACAGTTATAGGACCACAGCTCTGGCCCCATCACAGTCGTAGGTGCTCAGCTCTGGTCCCGATCACAGTTATAGGTGCTCAGCTCTGGTCCCGATCACAGTTATAGGCGCTCAGCTCTGGTCCCGATCACGGTCATAGGTGCTCAGCTCTGGTCCCAATCAGTCATAGGAGCACAGCTCTGGTCCCGATCACAGTTATAGGAGCACAGCTCTGGTCCCGATCACAGTTATAGGAGCACAGCTCTGGTCCCGATCACAGTTATAGGTGCTCAGCTCTGGTCCCAATCACAGTTATAGGAGCACAGCTCTGGTCCCGATAACAGTTATAGGAGCACAGCTCTGGTCCCGATAACAGTTATAGGAGCACAGCTCTGGTCCCGATCACAGTTATAGGAGCACAGCTGTGGTCCCGATCACAGTTATAGGAGCACAGCTCTGGTCCCGATCACAGTTATAGGTGCTCAGCTCTGGTCCCGATCACAGTTGTAGGTGCTCAGCTCTGGTCCCAATCACAGTTGTAGGAGCACAGCTCTGGTCCCGATCACAGTTATAGGTGCTCAGCTCTGGTCCCGATCACAGCTATAGGTGCTCAGCTCTGGTCCCGATCACAGTTATAGGTGCACAGCTCTGGTCCCGATCACAGTTATAGGTGCTCAGCTCTGGTCCCGGTCACAGTTATAGGTGCTCAGCTCTGGTACCGATCACAGTTATACGAGCACAGCTCTGGTCCCGATCACAGTGATTGGTGCTCAGCTCTGGTCCCGATCACAGTGATAGGTGCTCAGCTCTGGTCCTGATCACAGTTATAGGTGCTCAGCTCTGGTCCCGATCACAGTTATAGGTGCTCAGCTCTGGTCCCGATCATAGTTGTAGGAGCACAACTCTGGTCCCGATCAGTTATAGGTGCTCAGCTCTGGTCCACATCAGTTATAGGTGCTCAGCTCTGGTCCCGATCACAGTGATAGGTGTCTCAGCTCTGGTCCCGATCACAGTTATAAGAGCACAGCTCTGGTCCCGATCACAGTTATAGGAGCACAGCTCTGGTCCCGTGTTAAAGGTGCTTAGAAACCAGGCAAAAATTTGGGCTTTTATCTTCAGGGGCTGTTCTGACACACAGAAACCCAGCAAGGAGTTTTCACATCCTAGCAGTAGATATGGGTTTGATATCTGCCTTTTTCATCAGAAGATGTGACTGTCTTTTGATTCTGAAACAGATTTTGTACATCCTTGGGACAATTTTAGGAGATACAAGCTTTGGTTTGGTGTTTTCTTTCTCTCTCTTCTTCTCTGATTTTAATTCTTGTTTAAGGTAGCAGACCCTCATCTGTAGGCAGACACTGTCAATTCTGTTTAAACTGTTCTGAAACTAGATTAGGAAACATGATTTGTAGCCACAAGGTGCTTATTCTGCAGAGATATTCTTATTTCAGCAGAGCTACCGGCAAACTCTCTCTCAGAACACAAGCGAAGACCAACAGTGTTTCAGCAGACCTACAGGCAAACTCTCTCTCCGGACACTAGCAAACACTGGTACTTTCTTGCCACCTAGCGGCTATTTTCAGAAAGTGTGCACAGCAATGAGAGGTAGGTGTCAGCAGTGCTAGAGAGTTTGCATACAGGTTTGGTGATTACTAACAGTGCTGGAAAGCTGGGGATCAGAGGTCAAGAGAGGCACAGCAATGTTCAGGTTGAGGTTCTGAGGTCACAGTACTTTGTGAATGAGGGCGGGCAGGGCCAAGAAAAGTTTAATGACTTGATTGGTCAGTGTGAGGCACAGTCCCACAGATCAGGCGGGGTGGGCGTTCCTGTGATTACTCAGCCCCCCCATCCCCACCTCATCCTACAGCAATAGCACCATAGGTCTGCAGGACAAGCAAGGACACACTGCATCCAGTGCCTGAGTACGTCACTGTAAGATCTATACCCAATGCTTGCACCGATTTAGATTGAATTTTCAGAGAAGGTGGATATTAAGTCAAGGAAGAGGTGATTCAATTTCGGCATATCCAGGCCAAAGCACTGCTGAGATATACGCTAAAGTTCAAGATTTCAAGTCTTTCCAATGGGCCGGAGTTCCAATTGCTGTGCTTTTGGGTTTTGCTGCCCCCCAGAGGTCTGCGTTCTGAGTGCTTTTCGAGTTTATTTCATTATCGCGGCAATTTGTTTGTTTACATAGCTTAAATGCCATGGTGGCTAGAATAAGA
Organism: Gymnothorax reevesii; assembly: GCA_029721435.1. NCBI lineage: Eukaryota > Metazoa > Chordata > Actinopteri > Anguilliformes > Muraenidae > Gymnothorax > Gymnothorax reevesii. Next base: position 118,689,487 of record CM056579.1, read on the forward strand.
AATAAAGAGATGTCTGCATTACTTCTTGCGATTGGTACAGACATACATAGCCCTACTATTACAGCGGCATATCGTCCGCCTGCTGATAAAACCTTGTATCTTCAAAATGATAAACTTCACAGGAAAATAAAAAATATACACTCAACAAAAATATAAATGCAACACTTCTGTTTTTGCTCCCATTTGTCATGAGATGGACTCAAAGATCTTAAATTCATTCCAGATTCACAATATTATCATTTCTCACAAACATTGTTCACAAATCTGTCTAAATGTGTGATAGTGAGCACTTTTGCTTTGCTGAGACAATCCATCCCACCTCACAGGTGTGCCACATCAAGATGCTCATCAGACACCATGATTAGTGCACAGGTGTACCTTATACTGTCCACAATAAAAGGCCACTCTGAAATGTGCAGTTTTGTCTCACAGCAAATTGCCACAGATGGCGCAAGCATTGAGGGGGCGTGCAATTGGCATGCTGACAGCAGGAATGTCAACCAGATCTGTTGCTCAGGCATTGAATGTTCATTTCTCCACCATAAGCCGTCTCCAAATGCGTTTTCAGAGAATATGGCAGTACATCCAACAGGCCTCACAACCGCAGACCACGTGTAACCACACCAGCCCAGGACCTCCACATCCAGCAGGTTCACCTCCAAGATTGTCTGAGACCAGCTACTCAGACAGCTGCTGAAACAATTGGTTTGCATAACCAAAGAATTTCTGCACAGTCAGAAACCGTCTCAGGGAAGCTCAACTGCATGCTCGTCGTCCTCATCGGGGTCTTAACCTGACTCCAGATCGTCGCCGTAAACAGACTTGAGTGGGCAAATGCTCACATTCGATGGCGTCTGGCATGTTGGAGAGGTGTTCTCTTCACGGATGAATCTCGGTTTACATTGTTCAGGGCAGATGGCAGACAGCGTGTGTGGCGTCGTGTGGGTGAGTGCTCTGCTGATGTCAATGTTGTGGATCGAGTGGCCCATGGCGGTGGTGGGGTTATGGAATGGGCAGGCATCTGTTATGGACGAAGAACACAGGTGCATTTTATTGATGGCATTTTGAATGCACAGAGATACCGTGATGAGATCCTGAGGCCCATTGTTGTGCTATACATCCATAAACATCACCTCATGTTTCAGCAAGATAATGCACGGCCCCATGTTGCAAGGATCTGTACACAATTCTTGGAAGCTGAAAATGTCCCAGTTCTTGCATGGCCAGCATATTTACCAGACATGTCACCCATTGAGCATGTTTGGGATGTGCTTGACCGGTGTATACGACAGCGCGTACCAGTTCCCACTAATATCCAGCAACTTCGCACAGCCATTGAAGAGGAGTGGACCAGTATTCCACAGGCCACAATTGACAATCTGATAATCTCTACGTGAAGAAGATGTGTTGCACTGCATGAGGCAAATGGTGGTCACACCAGATACTGACTGGTTCTGAGTCCCCAGACACCCAATAAAGCAAAAACTGCACATTTCAGGATGGCCTTTTATTGTGGACAGTCTAAGGTACACCTGTGCACTAATCATGGTGTCTGATGAGCATCTTGATGTGGCACACCTGTGAGGTGGGATGGATTGTCTCAGCAAAGCAAAAGTGCTCACTATCACACATTTAGACAGATTTGCGAACAGTGTTTGAGAGAAATGGTAATATTGTGTATCTGGAATGAATTTTAGATCTTTGAGTCCATCTCATGACAAATGGGAGCAAAAACAAAAGTGTTGCGTTTATATTTTTGTTGAGTGTATATAAAATGAAAAAATAATAATAAAATTTTTTTTTGTAAAATCTTAGATAATATGATACTGCAGAAAGTGAAAAATGTACTTATTTCAAATTTACAGTTTGGATTTAAGCCTGATGCATCAGCCTCTGTGGCAACTGCAGCTGTAACTGAGACCATTGATTACTGTGTTAATAGAGATGTGTGGTTTATGCACTGGCATTAGATGCCAGCAAGGCATTCGATGGAGTTGAGTGTACATTTATTTTCATATTTGATACACAGAGATGTCAATCCATATTATATCAGACTACTGTTGAATATATACTCTAATCAATATGCCAGGGTGAGTTTTAATAATTCTAGATCTGATTATTTTTCTATTAGCAATGGTGTAAAACAAGGTGTTCTGTCTCCAATTCTCTATTGTATTTATGTGGATGATTTGTTGAAGCAATTGGAGACATTATGGACGTCGTGTTGGTAGTAAATTTATTGGTTGTATAGCAGGAGTCACCAACTCCGTTCCTGGAGGGCCACTATCCTGTAGGCTTCTGCTCTACCTGCTGTTCAGCACACCTGATTCAACTAATTAGCTACTTAACAAGATCGCGAGCTGGGCAATTGAGTGGCTAATTAGTTGAATCAGGTGCTGAACAGCAGGTAGAGCAGAAGCCTACAGGATAGTGGCCCTTGAGGAACGGAGTTGGGGACCCCTGTTGTATAGGGTGTGCTAATGATCTTGTTTTGTTGTCACCCACCCTGTTTGGTTGAAATAAGACGATGGGCATCTGTGTAAACTATGCGACGGAGCATAAGATAGCGCTGGCTTTTCTGTCTTGTTGACAGCTGTCAATGTTGATGCGGCTGACGCTTTCAGTGGGTGTTTTAAAGCATGAAGGCAGCGTTCAGAGTTTGACTTGATGCTTTGCTTGCGGCCAGTGGGTGTCATACGGATGTGATCCTCTCGGAATCCTTCAAAACTTGAGTTCACCGATGAAATATCAATTCTGACAGCCGTTCACACAACAACCAGACATTTCGGTGCTGGTAAAATACCTAATTCATTGTTTGCAGATTCATGACTCGTCAGACTGAATTGGGGAGAACGCTACTTCAGTTGCCAAGAAGTGCACGCATCTTTTTGATGACGTTGGCTGTAAATGGGTCTATATGTCTAAATGAGTATGTTGCAGGAATTTATGTGGACCTTATGATGTATAGTCTGATTTGTGTTATGTTGGGGTATTGGTGCATTTGTGGTGCCCGCTACCAGTCGATTTGATTGAAACTTTCAGGCCATGTTTCGGCTTCTTATGTGGACATATCCCGTGAGTTTTGTAATGATTAGGAAAACTGTTTATGGTTTATAGTCTGATTTGTGTTATACCACCTTGCTTTGTTTTGCATTTATAGCACCCCCTAACGATCAATTTGAATGAAATTTTCAGGGTATGTTTCAAATATTTATATGAACATATCCTGTGAGTTTCATGGCTATAGGAAAACATTTTGCTGATTTATAGTCTTTTATGTCATGCCATGCCCATTTTTTGCATTCCTACTGCCCTCTATGGACCGATTTGATATAAAACTGTCAAGGTATGTTCCCAGTACTTAAATGGACAAGTCCTCAGAGTTCTGTGATTATTGGCATACTGGTTGTTGAATTTTGTCCATTTATGTGCTAAGCCACGCCTATAATGAAGTTCACTGGTCAATATCTTAGAAAAGAGCTTTCAACAAGCCTTATGCAATATTCGATAAGCTTGGTCCAATGATGATCCACACAGAATTTTGAAGGAATCGGATAAACGGCCTAGGAGGAGATCTCAAGAATGTGTTTTTCAAAAAATTCATAATTTCAGAAAATCAAATATGGTGGAGGGAAAGTTGTAGAGTTTGGACCAAGGAATGTCTCTACCAAGTTTCGTGTAAATCGGACTTACAGCGTAGGAGTTATGACCTTGGAAGATGAATGGAATCAGTCAAGCCGTTCTTGAGACATCATGTTCACAACAAACTGGACATGACGGACAGACGGACGGGCGGACGGAGCTGAATACTGTGTCCCCCACCCCTAATACACCTGACACCAGAGGCGAATGGAATCGGTCAAACTGTTCTTGAGATATCACGTTCACAACAAACAGGACGGGAGGGACGGACAGCTGGAGCGCAATACCATGTCGCCCGCCCCTAACACACCTTGGCACCAAAGATGAATGGACTTGGTAGAACTGTTCTTGAGATATCATGTTGACAAGGCACTTGTAAGTAGTCAAATGGTGGTAATGACCTTAAGAATAATGGCAAGGTCACGTAAACCTAGTGGGCTGTGAGCACTCCCCTAATACACCTTGACACCAAAGATGAATGGAATCGTCAAACTGTTCTTGAGATATAGCGTTCACAACAAACGGGACATAACGAACAGTTGGACCTGAATACTATACCCTCCGCCCCTAATACACCTTGACACAAAAGATGAATGGAATCGGTCAAACCATTCTTGAGATATGGCGTTCACAACAAACGGGACATGATGGACGGACGGACGGAGGTGAATACCATGTCCCCTCTCCTAACTCACCTTGACACCAAAGACGAATGGAATCGGTCAAACTGTTCTTGAGATATCATGTTGACAAGGAATTTGTCAGTGGTCAAATAATGCCAAGGTCACGGAAATCTACTGGGGTCGGCGTTTCGCACCAATACAGCTTAACACCAAAGATGAATGGAGTCGGTCAATATATATATCGTGAGATATCGCGTTCAGAACAAACGGGACATGACTGAGGGCCGGACAGAGCTCAATACTATGTCCCCTGCTCCGCTCGCTATCATAGCGGCGGGGGAAAAAAACCACTTTAAGAGTGTGGTGCAGGTATTCATGTACAGCTATTTTGCCAGTGTAATGATTGGACCAACAACTTATGATGTATAGCCTGACTTGTGTTATGTTAGGCTATTTTGTGCATTTATGGGGCCCCCTGCTGGTTGCTTTGATTGAAACTTTCAGGCTATGTTTCGGGGCCTTATGTGTTCTTATGTGCAGCTTCACAGTTGAGCCATTCCTTTCCTCCCTGAGTCAAGACACTTGAGACATTTAGAATGCAATCATATTTCAGCTTCTTTTCATGATTTTGGTAGAGAAAAAGGGCTGCAAAAATAATAAATCTTCATGAAAATTCAGCATTGATGTTGGAAATGAAATACTGAAATTTGAAAAATGACTGGGGGTTAAAACTAAATATTTCCAGATTTCTGGGATCATAAACTCCTTGACTACAAGTGAAATTCATCTGAACATTAAATTCTACATTACCTATTCTCTAAGAGCCAAATAAGACAGCTCTCCAGGTGGCTCCCCATACTCTAAGATCCCTCAAAATGATGCACCGTCAAATCATAAAATAATCATATATTTAACACAAATCAACTTTTGATGCATAAAACTCTATGAATTAATTATTTTTGAGTTGTATTTAGCACATGTTTATCAATATAGGTGCAGTTGGACATCAGTGGTCATCAGTAGCCTCTCAAAACACACAACATACCTTTTCTTCATGACAGAGTTAAATTGACAAAATTCTTTCTTCAGTCCCACAGGCCAGCACACACTCATTTAAGGAGCTGCTCATTTAACGGTGAGAACATTCACCCTGAAATTAAAAGCCAGCAGTTCCCACTTCCGAGCTCACAGCCTTATTCAAACACATTCCACACCTTATAAGGAACAAGTTCCACTATTCCACTTAGGTAATCCGGCAATATTCTACCCTAGATTAAACAGAATGGTGCAATGAACTGACCAGGGGATCTAGAGAAGTCCCTGAGTTGTTAGCATGATACACAAGCCAAAACCTTGGCATTCGATTTGGTTGAATACGGTGGAAATTCCAAAACAAAAAGCCACATTCAGCAATGTGCTACTACAATAGCAGCAGCAGTATTTCTTCATTTAATCCTTCCTCCAGAGCCTGATGTATCCAGTAGAAGGAACCCTCCGGTCCCGTTTCATTCGAAATAATTCCCATTGATTGACCATGTCTGGACCTTATTTAAATCCCATAAATGTAAATGAACACTTCATGCCGGTTTTGGAAGTATTTTTTTCTTGAAATCTTATCTTTTTCAGCTGTGCCACTGTGCTCAATATTAAGAGAATGCAACCTACCTTGTTCTTACACAAAGGCTTGCATACATTTCTGATTGATCAATGACTTTCAGTTACAGTGGAAAGTTTATTCTCTCTGCAATTGGATAAGACATATCAATACATCATCACTGGGAAGTTTCACGAGGGTGTGAACTATAAGTGTGCAGTTATGCATATGAGCCAAAGTAAATCATTGAGTGATAGGCTAGCAACATGAGTACTTAGGAGAATTTTCGGGAGCGCTGAATTCGTCGATGGAGGAACATACGCTCAAATCCATGGTAGGGAACTGCATGTTTTTGATATATGAGGACTATAATTGATGGTATTAATACTACGTCATTCTAGTAAGTCAAATTTTTGCTTCAGAGAACTGATTTTTCAAATTGGGATACCATTGGCTCACTGTAGCTGAAGTGGTTACTACAGAAGACAAAGATTTTTTTTCTATCACAAGAGATCATTTTTTTTTGAGCTGCTGGATAAAGATACCTTGGGCAAGGATGTTGAGCAGTCTGCAAATCAGGCTTAGGCAACTCCTGAAAAATAGGCGTGCAACGCACGGAATACCCCTCAGCCCGATGTCGAAGTTTTTGGAGACGCCCACCCACCCGCCGCCCAACCGCACGAAGGATAGCAATACCCCGTCAGCCTTGAGGGCTGAGTGGTCATAAAAACAGGGATGGGAGTGAACTCGTCCATATTCTAAACAGTGCTTGTGAATATTGAATAACTGATCCGGGAGTGGCATCTAGTGATAGAAGAGTTTAACTGCATGCATAAATTTGCAGCTCCATGTCCGCTAGCAGACACATCTGCACAAAGGGGTTAAAGACCCATTGGTTAGGTTTTAAATAACTAAATACAGCATGATATGGGACCTTTAAAGGAGAGTTGCTTGGGTGTGCAAGATGGTTGTTATGGTGTTTCTGGGTGGTTTTCAAGTGGTTGATGGGATGAAACAGGCAGTTAATATGGGGTTTCTGGGTGATAGCAAGGGGGTACACCCTGGGCTTGTACTGGAGGTTTCAGCTTTTTCCAGTGCTTCAAAATAAAAGTATTTAATCACATTAATATAAAGATTATGAACATGTCATTTTGGCCAATTTATTTATTGCACTCACCTGAGTGTGCTTCCATCTCAAACTGCTCCCTGTCACCTGCAGCCTGCTCCTCCCTGTAATCTCCAGCCTGCTCCACCCTGTAATCTCCATCCTGCTCCACCCTGTAATCTCCGGCCTGCTCCTCCCTGTAATCTCCAGCCTGCTCCACCCTGTAATCTCCATCCTGCTCCACCCTGTAATCTCCATCCTGCTCCACCCTGTAATCTCCGGCCTGCTCCTCCCTGTAATCTCCATCCTGCTCCACCCTGTAATCTCCAGCCTGCTCCACCCTGTAATCTCCATCCTGCTCCACCCTGTAATCTCCGGCCTGCTCCTCCCTGTAATCTCCAGCCTGCTCCACCCTGTAATCTCCATCCTGCTCCACCCTATAATCTCCGGCCTGCTCCTCCCTGTAGCCTCCTGTCTGGTCCTGCTGTGGCTTAGTTTCCCTGTACAGACACAATTTGTCCTCGTCCTTCAGACTCTCTCCAGCTGCAGTGAAACTGCAGGCAGGGCTCCAGGCACAGTCCATCTCTGTAAGAACAGCTTCACCCCCATAGGATAAGGCCGCTCCACCCTGCGCTAAAGTGGGCCCAGCCCCGAAACGCAGCCCTGCTTGGCAGGGCCCCCTCCCCTTATCCTCAGCTGCAGGGTCTCTCACCAGGGGCCGCCTGAACTGCAGCACCTTCACCAGTTCCCTGGTGCAGTCATCAGGCCCCTGTACATCTGACCCTGCCACTGGCCACACCCCACCCCCACAGCCTCTGCCCTGCCCCTCCAGCAGTGAATGCCCCGCCTCTGACCCCACCCCCTCAGTCCCCCTCTCACTCTGCGGTTTCTCTGTAGACACAGAGCGCCAGGGCGCACACAGCAGCCTGCCACACTGCTTCTGTTCCACGGCTCTCAGAGTCAGCCCCTTTCTCCTGGCCCCTAGACACAGCTCCTGCTCCCAGGGGCCATTAGCCTGAGTGCCTCCCATTCTGCTGGAGTCACACTGAGATCCCAGGAGCTCCGTGATCCCTCTCCCGCTCTCTGGAGCCACCCCAAGGCCCCTGATTGCACCCTCACCCTCTGGGAGCCCCGGCAGTGGAAACTGACCATCGCTTGGGTGAGAGTCATCTCCATTCCTGCCAGAGGAACAGCCGACACAGGCTTTCAGTCCCGCAGCACTTGTGTGTGAAACCAGCCAATCCCATCACCATCAAACACTGACTCACGCATCAAACAACCAGCACAAAAAATAAAATTACGACAAACAACATGAGAACACGAGCTGTTGGAGAACAGCACAGTTCGCCTATTGCAACTGCTTTTTTATAAATGCACAACTAAAAAGAGGCAATTTCCCTTACATCGAGTTGTGATTTTAAAACACATCTTAGGATATTTTCTGCATAAAAATACAAAATTTACAGATGGAATGGTACAAGTGAAGTTAACGTGGTGTTAAGCATTTGATCAGGGTCCTGTAAAATCCAAAAATAGGCGTGCAATGCACGGAATACCCCTCAGCCCGATGTCAACGTTTTTGGAGACGCCTGCCCGCCGCCTGACCGCCCAACCACACGAAGGACAGCAATACCCCGTCAGCCTTGAGGGCTGAAGGGTAATAAAAGTACAATAATGTATGCAATCTCAACAAACAATAAATCCATCAGTTGTTTTTATTTTTATTGGACAATAACATGCAATTATTACGGCATCAGCAAGATAATCATCACGGTAACTAAAAGAAACCACAATATTTCAGCACTTGCAAAACTTTAAGTCCATACAGGTCATATGGGCTTTTAGAATTCATAATTTTAGATAGATATTCTTTAATATGACTATCCATCCACAATACATACAACATATATGGTTATCATACAACAACAGTTGTAAACACATCATCACTTGTAAGGCACTAGAGTATTTCAACACTTGCACCAAAACTTTGAACTTGCAACGCCAACACCGAAGTGACTACATAATAGGGCTGACCCAAAAAAATCAAAGCTTTGAAGGCTCAATCGTTGCCATGGTAATCGACCATCAAGTCCGTGATCGATATTTTTTTTTTTTGGCGCACACGTGACCTATTATTCCGATATTTTCGTTATAATGGTGTAATTTTTTGATATTGCAGATTTTGAAGCAATCGTTGTTTCACAAAAAAGGGCGAAAAAAAGTCCAGTGTCAGTTTTTTAAATAAAGAAGCCAGCATTGTGAGTTACTGGTCTGTCTCAATTCATTCTTGAGATTTTTGTGGACTATATGGGTGTAATTTAATTATTTTATTGCACTTTTGTTACATTTGATGCGACTTGGTTATTGCACATTCATGTTCGTTTGAATAAAAAAGAAAGTAGTTGAAGTCCGACTCCTGGCCTCTCCTCTTGTTGCGCCACATAGGCGCCGATTTATGTCTTTGCCCGTGGGGCCCAAATTAAATGAATACCACAAAGGCGGTGATTATCACAAACTCAGTAGTACTACATAGATAGTCACCAACCCCAACGAAATACGACACTGCTCTGCTACAAATGATAACAGGCTATTGCCCCATATAGTCTGGCAGGCGCATCCAGCCGACCTACTGATTTTTATTTTATTTTTTTATTATTTTATAGCCTAATCATTATTATTTATTAATTTAGTCAATTTATTTATTTATTTATGTAGGCTGTCCTTTAAATAAAAAAATATTTATTCAGTGTCTGTATCAACATGTAGAAATTTTAACCTCCAGCAGGATACTGTTTTAACACATCGGCCTGTCTTGTCGCCCGATATCTTTTATTCTAAAGTGCGCGCACTCGGCGGTGTGTGGGGCTAAATATGTACGACTGAGAATGTTGTTCACATAAATGGCTAGGCTAAATGTTAGAAAGTGTGTGTCCATTAATAGACCATGCAAAAAGTGATAAGGCGGGGTCAACCCATTTCAATGAAATTTGGTGAGTAGGACCCTTCCACCAAGTTATGAAAAAGTGCCAACAAGCTGCTGACATTGTCAAGCAATATCCCCGCAACTGGCATCGCATTTTTGAATAGAGAATGTTTATATGCATTTAGATTTCTAAAGAACTGTACTAATCGCAAAGCTGTTAATTTCCTTGCAAAAAAAAAAATAGGCCGGAGAGTATGCATCAGAAAACTTGGAAAATTATACCAAATTGTTTTCATGACGCACCTTTATGTGTTTTTACACCTTGATGCCAAATATAATCGCAATCAGATGATTATTTCCAAAGTTATAGGCTGGACACAAGACATTACAGATTTCCCACAAATTTGTCGCTTTTTGGCCCAAAATGTGAGAAATTCCAAAATTATTTTCAAAATTGTTTTTCATGACACACCTTTATGTGGTTTTACACCTCGATGCCAAATATGATCAGAATCGGATGATTAGTTTCGAAGTGATAGCCCAGACACGACACATTACAGATTTCCCACAAATTTGTCGCTTTTTGGCCCAAAACATGAGAAATTCTAATATTATTTTCAAAATAGTTTATGACACAGATTTATGTGGTTTTACTTCTCGATGCCAAATATGATCAGAATCGGATGATTAGTTTCGAAGTTATAGCCCGTACACGACACATTACAGACTTCCCACAAATTTTTTGCTTTTTGGCCCAAAACATGAGAAATTCCAAAATTATTTTCAAAATTGTTTTTCATGACACACCTTTATGTGGTTTTACACCTCGATGCCAAATATGATCAGAATCGGATGATTAGTTTCGAAGTTATAGCCCGGACACGACACATTACAGATTTCCCACAAATTTGTCGCTTTTTGGCCCAAAACGTGAGAAATTCCAAAATTATTTTCAAAATAGTTTTTCATGACACACCTTTATGTGGTTTTACACCTCGATGCCAAATATGATCAGAATCGGATGATTAGTTTCGAAGTTATAGCCCGTACACGACACATTACAGACTTCCCACAAATTTTTTGCTTTTTGGCCCAAAACATGAGAAATTCCAAAATTATTTTCAAAATAGTTTTTCATGACACACCTTTATGTGGTTTTACACCTCGATGCCAAATATGATCAGAATCGGATGATTAGTTTCGAAGTTATAGCCCGGACACGACACATTACAGATTTCCCACAAATTTGTCGCTTTTTGGCCCAAAACGTGAGAAATTCCAAAATTATTTTCAAAATTGTTTTTCATGACACACCTTTATGTGGTTTTACACCTCGATGCCAAATATGATCAGAATCGGATGATTAGTTTCGAAGTTATAGCCCGGACACGACACATTACAGATTTCCCACAAATTTGTTGCTTTTTGGCCCAAAATGTGAGAAATTCCAAAATTATTTTCAAAATTGTTTTTCATGACACACCTTTATGTGGTTTTACACCTCGATGCCAAATATGATCAGAATCGGATGATTAGTTTCGAAGTTATAGCCCGGACACGACACATTACAGATTTCCCACAAATTTGTCGCTTTTTGGCCCAAAACGTGAGAAATTACAAAATTATTTTCAAAATAGTTTATGACACAGCTTTATATGGTTTTACATCTCGATTCCAAATATGATCATAATTGAATTATTAGTTTCAAAGTAATAGCCCGGTCAACAAACGTGTCGGACGGACGGACTGACGGACAGACCCCATTTTTATGTCCCCCGCAACAACGTTGTCGCGGGGGATAAAAATTAGACCAATCCATTCACTGGTTTCAGAGTAATCGATATATCTTGAATTTTGGTCCAATTCTGTACTTTTACAGTGAATTCCAAGGGGTTTCTTTCGGAGCTCCCCACAAAATATCCAAGGCCCAAAAAATTTGATATTTTACATGGAGCTAGTATGAGGCTTCATTTCTCTGAACCTTGAATAGAACTTAGATGTGTTGCTTAGTTTGGTAGAAATAAGCTTTGGGGTACCCCTACACCCTAACATCAATTCTAACATAGACAGGTTCTGTCCTGAATAACTCACCCTTTGCAGGGAGTTGGATCACCAAACTTCCCTCAAATTGTAGCTCATGACCTGTTCTTGAATTATCAAAAATAAAATCTTTGGAAACTCGTGTGGGGTGAGAGCAGTATTAAAAAAAAGGGCATTTTCGCCTAATGTTAGTGCTGCCATCTATCGGTAGTTGCAGGAACTAAGCAACTGTATGTGGCTAAAGCCCCACAAAATCAAGTCAGGCTGTAACCCACTGAATCTATAAAGGAAATCCATACCAAATAGCAAGTCATATTGGATGAAGATGCATAGATTTGCGGGGGGGGTTACTTGAAATTACTAGTATGAATGGCTTGAATTCAGCATGGGGCTAAACATTTCCCTTAGGTAGTTAGTCACAGTGAATAATATATCTTGATTTAGCCAAGGACTTTTCCATTCTCATGTGTGTACGTGTGCGACAACAACACTGAGCATGGGCTGCTGAAAATAGAAAAACCATGAAGAACTGAATAAAGGCGCAATTGAATATTTTATGAGTAAATATCAACGCCAAATCAAGAGAAATGGTTTCATGCAGGTATAAACACACAGAGTTTGTTACTTTGAACACAGATTGTAAACTCCCCCCCCAAATTCCCCTTGTTAAGTATCCCCCTAGTGTAAATTAACACCAATAAATTTACAGCATGTGAAATATTCAGACCACACCTAGATCCAGGGTCGCAACATTTGACCAGCTGATGTGGAGCAGAACTTCTTCAAAATAGCACCACATTATTTATCAGTTGAACTGCCAATACATACGATATAGGCAGGTGAACATTCTGTAGCGACTACAGTGGCCTCACAGTATCTTCTGGACTCTTCTTAAGCTGTACCTGGACAGCCACTTCTGGGACAACAGCGTGTCGTGTTATAAACCTGAAGTGTATTTTGTCTGATGTCATCAATATGTGTTATAAACGTGTTCTGCAACTGCAACCTTAATTTTCGAAGGAAAGCAGAGTTGGTTGTGCAACGCATGTTGCTGCTGCCCAGAGCACTTTCTCTCCAAACGCAAATCTCGTTCTTCTGTAATAATGACAAGTCGACATGGTCTACAACATCCCCCGCCAATCGTGAGCTTCTTATTTTCAAACTCCATCAAGGCCTTTATGGTCTGAAGCTATACACCAAATTTGGTTGTCCAATCTGTAATAGTTTCTGAGAAAAGTTGTCCCCTTTCTCTCGGACGGACGCGCGCGGACACATACGGAGATCAAACTTATATCCCCCTCACACTACGTGTTGGCAGGGTATAATAAACTGAATCTGAATCGGCCATCCCACCGCCCCCCGTCCCGATGGCCGGCGAAGCTTCGATTATGATCGATTTTATGTCTGCAAAGCATCAACACTCTAAATATGATAATCAGGACAGCCCTACTACAAAACCCAAAACCAGTGAAGTTGGCATCTTATGTAAATCGTAGATAAAAACAGAATACAATGATTTGCAAATCCTTTTCAACTTATATTCAATTGAATACACTGCAAAGACAAGATGTTTAATGTTCAAACTGAGAAACTTTTTTTTTCTTTGCAAATAATCATTAACTTAGAATTTAAAGGCAGCGACACACTGCAAAAAAGTTGGCACAGGGGCCTTTTTACCACTGTTTTACATTGCCTTTCCTTTTCACAATACTCAGTAAACGTTTGGGTTCTGAGGAGACCAATTTTTGAAGCTTTTCAGGTGGAACTCTTTCCCATTCTTGCTTGATGTACAGCTTAAGTTGTTCAACAGTCCAGGGTCTCCGTTGCCGTATTTTATGCTTCATAATGCGCCACACATTTTCAATGGGAGACAGGTCTGGACTACAGGCAGGCCAGTCTAGTACCCGCACTCTTTTACCACGGAGCCATGCTGTTGAAACACGTGCAGAATGTGGCTTGGCATTGTCTTGCTGAAATAAGCAGGGGCGTCCATGAAAAAGACATTGCTTGGATGGCAACATATGTTGCTCCGAAACCTGTATGTACCTTTCAGCATTAATGGTGCCTTCACATATGTGTAAGTTGCCCATGCCTTGGGCACTAATACACCCCCCCCATACCATCACAGATGCTGGCTTTTGAACTTTGCGCCTATAACAGTCCGGATGGTTATTTTCCTCTTTGGTCTGGGGGACACGACGTCCACAGTTTCCAAAAATAATTTGAAATGTGGACTCGTCAGATCACAGAACACTTTTCCACTTTGGATCTGTCCATCTTCGATGAGCTTGGGCCCAGCAAAGCCGGTGGCGTTTCTGGGTGCTGTTGATAAATGGCTTTCCCTTTGCATTGTAGAGTTTTAACTTGCACTTGCAGATGTAGCGACGAACTGTAGTTACTGACAGTGGTTTTCTGAAGTGTTCCTGAGCCCATGTGGTGATGTCCTTTACACACTGATGTCGATTTTTGATGCAGTACCGCCTGAGGGATCGAAGGTCACGGGCATTCAATGTTGGTTTTCGGCCTTGTCGCTTACGTGCAGTGATTTCTCCAGATTCTCTGAACCCTTTGACGATATAACGGACCGTAGATGATGAAATCCCTAAATTTCTTGCAAAAGCTCGTTGTTTTTAAACTGTTCGACAATCAGCTCCCGCATTTATGCACTAAGTGGTGACCCTCGCCCCATCCTTGTTTGTGAATGACCGAGCATTTCAGGGAAGCTGCTTTTATACCCAATCATGGCACCCACCTGTTCCCAATTAGCCCGTTCACCTGTGGGATGTTCCAAATAAGTGTTTGATGAGCATTCCTCAACTCTCTCTGTCTTTTTTGCCACTTGTGCCAGCTTTTTTGAAACATGTTGCAGTTTTTCGAATTCCAAATGAGCTCATATTTGCAAAAAATTACAAAGTTTACCTGTTCGAACATTAAGTAACTTGTCTTCGCAATGTATTCAATTGAATATAGGTTGGAAAGGATTTGCAAATCATTGTATTCTGTTTTTATTAATGATTTACGCAACATGCCAACTTCACGGGTTTTGGGTTTATACATAAGCGCCTCTATTCTTCGAATCGGCGAGCTAAGAATAATAAACAAAACACAAGGAAGGTGGTGATGAGACTGTCAGTCACTCGTGACAAATGAATTCAGAAAAAAGTTAGAAAAAACAACTCATTTCAGTAGAACTGCAAAACAGCACCAATATTTGAACACAGAATGGTGCACGGCAGTGAAAAACAAAGCTCTGTCCAACAGGTTCGGGAGTGAATATTTCCTTCAGAGAGCTGCGGTGATCGCACATTCAGCATCGCTTGCACAGTCCTTCTGCATCCCATCTCCCCAAAGGCAGTTTGTGAAAACGGGATCAGCCGGGAAAGACGCCTGACGTTGTGGCACCAGCCTTATTTCAAAATACTATTCAGAAAAGACATCAAGAGCTGCCATAATATCTTCCCATTTTACATAAAAAATGGCTTAAATGCAGGTTTAAGGGGGATGAGTGGGTGATAGGAAGTGCGATCACCACCAGACTCTGGATCTTCACACCGGGCTCGACATGAGCGCTCGTCTGGGGCAGGAGGTTTTGTCGTCGGACAAGTGGAAGAGAAATTCATTTGCCCTGTCGAACAAGTTAAAAATACCCGAAGAAAATACAGTGTTTTCATGGGATGTGCCCTGAATTCGATTCGCTAAATAAATACATTCAGAATACAGATTAGAAACAATAACGTTTAGTCGAGCCGTGTCCAACTCGAATGCTTTAATTGACCGATCAGAGACACGGACACGGACACACATACCCAGACGCACACGCATACGCACACCTGCCTGCTCCTCTGTGACGCCCGACCCCTGAGCTCAGTGCTGTTGTGCTGCAGAGCTCCTCCTGTTCCAGGTGCCTCAGAGCAGCTGCAGCAGATGAAAGCACAGTCACTCAGAGCTACAGAGGGCCCAGGGGCCACAGCACAGTCACTACAGAGGGCCCAGGGGCCACAGCACCGTCACTACAGAGGGCCCAGGGGCCACAGCACCGTCACTACAGAGGGGCCAGGGGCCACAGCACCGTCACTACAGAGGGGCCAGGGGCCACAGCACAATAACTACAGAGGGCCCAGGGGCCACAGCACAAGCACTACAGAGGGGCCAGGGGCCACAACACAGTCACTACAGAGGGGCCAGGGGCCACAGCACAGTCACTAAAGAGGGGCCAGGGGCCACAGCACAATAACTACAGAGGGGCCAGGGGCCACAGCACAATAACTACAGAGGGGCCAGGGGCCACAGCACAAGCACTACAGAGGGGCCAGGGGCCACAGCACAAGCACTACAGAGGGGCCAGGGGCCACAGCACAATCACCCACCTTGTCATAAACCACAATACAGCGAGTAAAGTGAGAGCATGGATGACAAACCACATCCTTTGACTAATTCCACAGCAGAGAACCGTTTCCCTCTCCCTCCTACCAGGTGAAAGTCTTCAACTAACAAGCTGTGCACTCAACTCTGGAGGTATTAACTGTGATTTCATGTGCTGCAGTTCTGAGTCTGACACCTGATCAAAAGAGGCCTGTAGTTAGCGGCTCGATGACACAGCAACAAACAAGTGCACATCTTTTCTTCTCAAACTCTTCAAACCCTTACAGCCAATAAAAGTACACAGTCCTGCCCGGGGTCCTTCTGCGCATCCCCTTCATACACTACATTAACCCTTTGAGCGGCGAATACATTTTCAAGGAATTAAAAATGTAGTTATCCTGACCTGTTGAAAACCTATCATGTGGCAACTTGTTGAAAAGAGCAGCTCCCCTAACCCTAACCCTCCCCTGCGGGAGCTCTTTTAAACAATTTGCCGGATGATAGGTTTTCAACAGTGCCTGCTTTTGACATCTTACATCGGGCAACTCGCCTGCCCACAGCGCTGAAAGGGTTAATAAACAGTGTTTCTCAGAGCTCTTCAGGGAATGCACACTGCAGTGTGAGAGAGGGACTGACTCACTCCGTCTGCGCTGCGCCTCTCTCTCCGCGTACTGCGCTCTCAGTGCTGTCAGGACCCTCTGTGCAGAGGCAGACAGAGCGCGTCCGGCCGGGCCGTGCTGCTCCATTGCCCCTCCTCACAGGCTGCCTGCGCAGACAGCCAATCACAGCATGTAGATGAGGGACACACCCAACCATCTGTCAGTCCCGATACAAGGGGTCAGGGAATCAAACACAGCACACCAACCTGATGCCAGCGTTTCATTAAAAAATACGCTTGGCCAAAAATGGCCGAATTGGAATGCCGCCTATTGGTTAAAGTATCAGTCCGATTCGGCTCAAAATCGAACTTGGTCTAGACTTTATGACCATATATACACATATGAAATATGAAAAGGATCTGTCAAAAACTGAAGACGCTAGAGCGCAGAAAACCCAAAAGTTTGCGCACACATGCCAGACCACCAATAAAGACCCCGCACATAGCTTAAGCCCCTTGGGCCTTTCGGCTGAGCAGCTAGACACTCAGTCCCTCACTGTAAGGAAAATATTGATATCATTCATATATGCAAGACAACACAGACACGACTTTTACCAAGTTAGGAAAGCAATGTAAAACAAAATGCAAAAAATATACATGGATATGAGTATTGAAATGTTATTGATTAAAAGAAGGTAATGGATTGGCACTGGACTCAATGTCAATGCCAGACTGATATGTAAACAGGAACAGCCAGGGTACAGGGATCGCCATGACTCGCTCCCTCGGAGAAGAGCGGCGCCGTGACTCGCTCCCTCGGAGAAGAGCGGCGCCGTGACTCGCTCCCTCGGAGAAGAGCGCCGCCGTGACTCGCTCCCTCGGAGAAGCGCGGCGCCGTGACTCGCTCCCTCGGAGAAGAGCGCCGCCGTGACTCGCTCCCTCGGAGAAGAGCGCCGCCGTGACTCGCTCCCTCGGAGAAGACAGTGCCGTAACTCGCTCCCTCAGCGAAGAGCAGCGCCGTTACTCGCTCCCTCGGAGAAGAGCAGCGCCGTGACTCGCTCCCTCGGAGAAGAGCGGCGCCGTGACTCGCTCCCTCGGAGAAGAGCGGCGCCGTGACTCGCTCCCTCGGAGAAGAGCGGCGCCGTGACTCGCTCCCTCGGAGAAGAGCAGCGCCGTGACTCACTCCCTCGGAGAAGAGCGGCACCGTGACTCGCTCCCTTAGCGAAGAGCAGCGCCGTGACTCGCTCCCTTAGCGAGGAGCAGCGCCGTGACTCGCTCCCTTAGCGAAGAGCAGCGCCGTGACTCGCTCCCTCGGAGAAGAGCGGCGCCGTGACTCGCTCCCTCGGAGAAGAGCGGCGCCGTGACTCGCTCCCTCGGAGAAGAGCGGCGCCGTGACTCGCTCCCTTAGCGAAGAGCAGCGCCGTGACTCGCTCCCTTAGCGAAGAGCAGCGCCGTGACTCGCTCCCTCGGCGAAGAGCAGGGCTGTGACTCGCTCCCTCAGTTAGGGCAGACAGGAGAGTCACAGACCAGCTTTCAATGCAGGAGAGAAACTAACCAGCCAGTCAGAGCAGCCTGAAGAACCTCTGCAGACAATCTGACCAATCCGGTCCTTTCTTTTAACCACAGCTGGAAGCAGCCATTAACAGTCATGCAGAAACAGTCATTAAGCCAAAATAATCAACCACTTAGGAGCACAGCTGCTCAAAAGCAATGTAAAATATCAATTTTGTTTGCAATCAAAACAAAACATTTTATTGAAGTGTTTGCATGAAAGTTTCATTAGTTAGAGCAGCAAAAAATTATATGGAAGGAAATACAAAACATTTGACACGACTAAAGCAACCAACAGACAATTCACCAGCGTAAACACACAGCACACACACACAGCACACACACACAGCACACACACACACACACACACACACACACACACACACACAGCACACACACACAGCACACACACACAGCACACACACACACACACACACACACACACACACACACACACACAGCAGAGGATCAAAAAACAGGATCCTAAACTTCAAATTATAATTTTACTCAAAAATGACCCATTCTGCCAACATGCCGTTTGTGTAATCAAATGCCATACAAAGCTACTGCAATTTACAGAAAAATATATTTTAGTTTGTTTAAAATATTGCTTTAAAGCAGGTAATGACAGGATCTAGGCATCAACAATTCCATACAAGAAGAAGAGATACGATACACAATCATTTCATTTCACATCATAAAAATAAGTGCCTGGAATCAGCCTAAATTGTATCTTTAAAACAGGACAACATTAATTTCATTGTATTTCTGTTAAATTGCATCAATAAACTAACAAAAATATTTGAAGATTATACATTGAAATAATGGTGTAAGGAGCATCATTAGAAATAAAGTGCAATATCCAATAAAGACTAAAATGTGGAAGAGCTGCCAGCAAGAGTTTTACAGGGAGCTCCGGATTCGAGAGAGAATCTTTTCTTCGGTATAACAGAGCGCGCGTCTCCGCTGTGAGAAAATCCAGACTATGCAGCTGTGCACACTGCTCTTCGGCAGGACCTTTCACTTGAATTTCTGAATCAGTCTGCATGAAATTTCTTCACAGATGGACATCATCTCATCTCCCCGACCATCAGCCAAGGAGCTCAAGGTCTGCCGTGCTCCAGATTTAAAATGGAACCTGAAGCCGAAAGACGGACCGAACAGAGCGGTGGACTGGAGTATCCTGTGTGGGAGGGAGCAGCAGAGCTGATGTTTACGGCCCGACACACTCCAGTGTGGCCCCGGCCCCAGGGAGTCCCGTATAGTTCCCCGGAGCTCAGGCGTGCCTACAAGCGCTGGCCCTTCCCGGAGCCGCTCCCCTCCAGGTCCTGCACAACCCTCTGGAGCAGCGCTTCATCCCGGTGGAAGTACATGTAAAGAGCTCGCTCCGTCTGCAGGGCGCAGCTGCGATCCAGCAGGGCTTTCTTACCCTGAATGTCCCCCACAGCATCCTTAATCAGGGTGTTGAGGATCTGGAGCTCTGACTCCAGCCCCTGCAGCTGTGTTTGCAGCTCCTGCGAACACAGAAGGACAGACGGACAGAGAGAGATCAGAAAATACAGGGATCCAAGGCACCTCCTCACATGCAATGTAACTAAACAGCTGTCATTATAGGAATTTTTAAACCATGTTTTACTAAAAAACAGGGAGAGAAAAGCACACATTTAATGGAAAGCAAGACGACTCACTCAGGGCTCTAATTTCATGGCGCAGTCTACGGTGGCACAGCGTGGCATAGCCCACACAGTGGTAATTTCGCCTGGCGCAGCACGCGCAGTGGTAATTTGTGCGGTGCAACACCGTGCGCAGCCACATTGGCAGTTTGGTAGACGGACGAGCGCCGAGATGGGTGTGGCAGCGTAGTAGGGGGAGGTGTCACATATTCATCATAACGCAGTGACAATTTTGTGGATCAAGGCTTCGCCAAAATTGCGCAGAGCTCGCCAGCTCAAACTTTTACTTACTTTACTTTCTGTGCAGTGGTAATTCAGCCCAACTAAGCTGGCCAGTTTCTTTATACTATTGTGAATATACCCCTTCAGATACTAAATGACTCAAAGGTATCTAGCTTTAAGTCAAGCCTGCTTTTGAAAACCCCCAAGGTCTCTACCTCAACAATATGGTCAGGCAAGCTATTCCATATTGAAATTACTCTATGGGTGAAGAAATATTTCCAAATATCAGTGCTAAATTTACCTTTGGTCAACTTCCATTTGTGACGCAGAGTTTTAGTAATAACACTTGGTCGAAGGAATCCTACATAATTCATTTAGTTAATTCCTTTAACATTTCGAAAGACCTCAATCAAATCACCCCTTAGTCTCCTTTTCCTAGGACTAAAGAGATTAAGGATCTTCAGCCTCTTCTCGTAGCTTTCATCTTTTATACCTGGAATTAGCTTAGTGGCTCTTCTCTGAACTTTCTCTAGAGCCTCTATATCTTTCTTAAAGTATAGTCCCCACAACTGTACACAATACTCCAGATGTGGACAAATGAATGTGTTTTACAAAAGAAGCATCAGTTCCTTAGATTTGTACTCCATACTTTTGGCAATGTATCCCAGAATCAGATTGGCTTTTTTAACTGCTACGGCACAATGGCTAGAACCTGTGAGGGTTTGGCCTACAATCACTCCCAGATCTTTCTCGTGTACAGCCCATTCCAGTTTTAAACCTCCCGTGAAGTAATCCGGTCTAATGTTTTTATTACCTACATGAACAACTTTACATTTTGCTACATAAATTTCATTTGCCACCTTTCAGCCCAATTCTGGATTCTATCCAAATCATCCTGAATCACTTTAGTGGACTCTAAACTATTTTCCAACCCCCCCCCCCCCCAATTTAGTATCATCAGCAAAAATTTAAACAATCGGCTCTGAATATTCCTATCAAGGTCATTAATGTAGATGAGGAACAGCAGGGGTCCCAACACCGATCCCTGGGGGACGCCATTCCCCACCATACCTAGCTCAGATGAGATACCACTGACCACCACTCTTTGTGTTCTGTCCTGTAACCAGTTTTGAATCCACTCCAGAATACGTCCTGTAACTCCAATGGAGCTCATTTTGAAAATTTGTCTCTTATGTGGTCCTATATCAAATGCTTTCTGAAAATACAAGTATATGATGTCATAAGCCCTGTTCCGGTCATAAGTCTTGGTGGCCTCTTCAAAAAATTCCAGGTTTGCCAAGCATGACCTTCTCTTACGGAAACTATGTTGGCTACCCCTCAAGATACTGTTACGTTCAAGAAATAAGTTCAGCTCATCTTTTATGATATTGGAATCCATTTTGCATGCAATGCAAGTTAAACTGACTGGCCTGTCATTTCCTGGCTTGGTGCGGTCCCCTTTCTTATATATTGATATTGTGGTGGAAATTCTTATTTCATAGTGTGTACCTCCTGAACTGTAGGTGTCGCTGTTTATATAAGGATTTACTTACTGTAACCTGCTGGCCCTTACTCTTTGTTTACTGTAACTCCTCCCCTCCTGTTGTGAATAAGATCTGGGGTCACCCCCGTTTCTAGGAGGTCTCCACCTAGGACTTTTGTCTGTACTAGTGTGGCTTCCCGTGCACGTATAAACTAATATCAACTGCCTTTGACTGAGTGTGTTATTACTTATTGCTTACAATACTTAAAATACACAACGCAGAAGGGGAAATCCCCCAAAATCAGTTTTTGGTGCCGTGACCCGGATCGGAATTGCATCAGGACCTGAACTTCTGCTTGTTTCCAGAGGAACGGTTCGTGCGCACTGTAAAAAACCAAGGAGTTTTCACTCCATCCCTTGCTCAGGAAGGAAACAGAGTTCTGCCTGTGGGTGAGAAAATGTTACCGCGAAGTATCTGAATCTGTTTTAACATGCTCAGTCTTATAGCGGGTGATCTTGGTTGCTTTGCTGTATGTTTATAATTGGGTACCGCGTATTTTTCGGGGATATTGCATACGCTAATATTAATTTTGAACCCTGTAATATTAATTGGAGTAAACTTACGGTTTTAAGACTTGATTTGTTCGTTATTAAATTTGTCAGGATGTTCGCGTTTCTAGGCTGTAATATCCTAGGTACCGCTTTATAAAACTCCCAGGATGCTTTGATATTGACAATGGGAACAGTACATACTCGACGCTGTACAAACTGTACCAAGGGGTACAAATACGACTATTGTAGTGCTGATTTGTGAATCAAATCTAGACGGTTCATTGCTGAATGAAGACCGATAGCACTTGCGGAATAGATTCAAAGCCGAAGAAATCTATTCTTGCCTTAATTCATAGTCGGCTTGAGCAAGAGACGAACTAAGATCGTGGTGAGCTTAAGTTAAAGCGTGATTCTTTGAGAATTGACGCTACTCTAACAAGAGACTAAACTAACATTCGTTGTGAGTTAGAGTTAATAAGTTGTGTACAAATCTTTTATGAAAGGCATAAAAGTAGTCGAGAATACCAAGGATCCTAGCTAGGCTTGGTTTATAAAAGTTTCAGAGAGGAAACAAAAAATCCCGAGGAGGGTCAGGAATAAGAGGTTCCTGTAGACTGCAGCAATCGTTGACTCATTGCCTATATCACTCATTCTGGGACAGCTCTGTCTGTTTTATGTTGTCTGTTTAATGTTATAGTAAGCATGATGCCTTGGCTTGTGTGTTTTGTATTCGTTTGTAATAACATGTCGTCTATGTGCTAATACTGTTTAATGCGCAGCGAAAAGAAAAAAAAAAAAACAAAAAAACGTTGGTCCGTAATTCAGCACGTGAGTAACCTCTAATACAGCCCTGAGTCCGTGTGTCCTCTACAATAAGGTAAGCGCAATTTCTTTGATCGGTTATTGTTAAAATTAAGTTTAAATTGTTTTGCTTCTCTAAACTGCATAAAGTATTTAATTGCTTTTTCCATAAGTTTTCTTGGCTTAAGTGTGCTGGTGCTGAACAAAAGTGTTCAATTTGCTTTTAACTTTAATATAGCCTACGAGTTTGGACAATATTGTAAATCATGGGTTCAACAAACAGCACAATGAAGCCAGAAAAACCACGTGCAGGGACTCCATATCGAGTAATGGAGGAAAAATATGGTGGTAATGCAGGTAAATACATGACCAAATGATCTATCTGGACCAATAATAATTGGCCTGTTGATGGTTCATTTAATAATGATCGATTAAAATCAGTTTGTAATGTAATTGAGAAAAAAGGTTTGAAATATAAAGAAGCTGAAGCACTTAGAAATGCCTTACAATTATGGAAAGCGGAAATCCAAATTAGAGCAGAAAAGAAAAAGAGTAAAGAAGCTGAAGACTAGTTTTGTGCAAAAAGAACAAAAGGGCAATACTGAAGAAACCAAAAGGCGTGAAAACAAACAAGGTCTGTATCCCTCTCTTCCTCTTGCTAACCCTGTTGATCTTTCACCTCATTCCTCTGATGATGAGGGCATTGCTGTGTATCTGGAGCTAGCACGCAGGCGCAATCGTGTGAAGGTGAACAAATGGCCGCTGCTACAGCAGTACTGCCATCGCGGGGGGGGAGGAGAACACAGACAGGAAGAACTGGGGAAAGAGTGCAGGTTGGTCATAAAAAGGGGGGTGCAAAGGGTTATGATACTAAGAAGGAAGATCCAGTTGAATCTATTGCAGAAAGGGTAAAATTAAAGTCATGCAACCACATTTCCAATGCTGGTTGTTGCTGTGGGACCAGATCCCAATGATTGTGTTTTAGTTTATAGGCCTTGGACCCCTACTGAATTATGTGCCATGATTAACCAATTCCCTAAACCTGATAAAAATCCTACAGGATTTATTAATCACTTATTTATTAATCACTTAACCACTGTTTGTAATTGCTATGACCCCACTCCCAGAGATATCCAACAGTTAATGCTGGCCTGTTTTGGGGAACGCTTTGAGGAGGTAAGACAAGCTGTGGCTATTCCTGATTTAGACAACTGGAATTTGCATAACACACGAGAGGACTGCATAAGAACTACTGGAACAGCAGTTAATGTGTATGCAGGGCGCAATGCATGTCTTTCTAACATCACCTCCTGCAGGCAAGAAGACACAGAAACTGTGGAGGCCTTTTGTCGCAGATTTAAAATCTTATGAGAGACAAACAGTGGTATGGGCGAGGACGCAGGTCAGGCATTTCAAGTGGCTTGCTTTGTGAATGGGCGATTGCCTCACATATCAAAACACTTGAAATTAGTGATGCTGAACTGGGAAAGGTCTCCGTTTGGAGATGTTAAAATGGCTGCCTTGAATGTAGAAAGGCAGTACAGGGATAAGAAAAGAGCGGTCGTAAAAGAGCTAGGTGTGTTTTATTCACAGCAACCTCCAGACGCTTATCTGCAAAACGGTAGAGGCAGAGGTAGAAGCAGAGGAAGAGGAAATGACGCATTGTTTCGAGGGGGTTATAGAAACCAAAATCAGCAGGGGAGGCCTGGAGTACAAACTAAGATCAATGACTGTTGTTTTGAGTGTGGGGGTTCTGGGCATGTAGCTGCTGTTTGCCCAAATAGGATTCACTGTTACACCTGTGGGGGATGGGGTCATCTCTCTAAACGGTGTTCCAATGATCCTGCTATCCCTACTGCACCCCCTGTAGCTAACTTCACAGTTAGCAACCCTTTTCCTGAAGGGAAAGAATAGGACAACCAACAGAAAGCAATAGAGAGGTGTAATCAATGCCCTTTGCATACACTTACTAAGGTCTCTAAGGAGGAACCAACACTTAACTTGAGTATTAATGGTAAAAGTTTTCCATTTTTAGTTGATACAGGAGCAACAATTTCATCTTTCAGAACTGAAGAGACTGATTTACCCCATTCGGGTAAAGAGGTTTTAACAGTTGGAATTGCTGGAGTACCTCAACAGACTCCAGTATCTGCTCCTGTTACAGTAACTTCAACTTTCCACCCATTTACAGCAACTCATTCCTTTTTGTTAACCTCAAATGCTCCTGTTAATTTGTTGGGTAGGGATTTACTATGCAAGATGAATTGTAAAATACATTGTACACCTGAAGGGGTATTTTTGGAAGTGCCATATGAACATCATTATGAACTCAATTTAATGATGCAAAAGTGTATGTTAAGCCTTTTGTTTCCACAGCCCTGGAAGTCATTGGGCAAGCCACCCCAGAGCTGCAACAAATGTGTCTCCGCATAAGACCTTTGGGTAATCTGCATGTCACCGCTGCCTCTTGGAATAGTGAAATCCCAGAGGAATATCAGCAGATGGCCGAGCATCATATGGGTAAGTCCATAACATTCCCAGCATTTTCAGACATTTTTATCTCAGATGTAGGTATTGCAACTACAGTATTATTAACCAAATCCCATAAATCATTGTGTAAGGACCCAAATTCCATACCATACATTGCTTTAGCGGTCTCTTCTGATAATACACCTAAGGATTTAAATTCTATGGTGCAAGTATTGTCAGCAGAGAAGCGTGAAAACCCTGTGAAGTTGGCTAATGGATGGACTTTAACCAAAGTAAAATCTGGATTTTGTGTCTCTCTCTCACCATTTACCATTGAAGGATCATTTCACCATGATTCTCCAGCCCCTTCCCCTGAGTATCTTCCTAGTGGGCCATTAGCCTCTGTTCCCGCTAATTTGTGGGCAACGCATTCAACAGAGGTTGGCTTGGTTAATTCAGCGACCCCCCATAAAATCACTCTAAAGATTGTAAATTCCCTAATCTCAGACAATTTTCTTTGAAACCTGAAGCTATTTGACTCATGACTGCGTAAACACTGTTTTGGCTGTTAGAACAGACTCCAATCCCAAATAGTGAATGCATTTATTATCTAGATGGCAGTTCTTCTAGACATCCTAATGGTAGGGATTTAAATGCTGGGTATGCTGTGGTTGCTGATCATGATGTTATTGAATGTGCCAAATTACCAAAGGATTGCTCTGCTAAAAAAGCAGAATTATTTGCGCTCACCCGTGCATGTATTTTATCCAAAGGTAAGACTGCTACAATTTACACTGATTCTAAATATGCTTTTAATGTTGTTCATGACTTTGGTACACTTTGGAAACAAAGGGGTTTTATAACCAGTTCAGGTACCACCATTAAAAATGAATTATATGTTAACAACCTCTTAGAAGCATGTTTACTTCCAACTAAATTGGCTGTTATACATTATATAGCACATTCCTCTTCCACCTCTCTAGTTGCTAAAGGTAATGCTAGGGCTGATGCATGTGCCAGACATGCCGCGGCCACACCTGCCCTGTTAACCAAAATCCTCAAAAAGTTTTGAAGGACCCTGTCCCCTCTCTTAATGATGTCGCTGTTTTACAAAATCGCGCTGAGGCTGAGTGGGCGACATGGGTATCTGTGGGGTGTCATAAAGGTTCGGATGACATCTGGCGACACCTTGATGGTCGTATTGTAGCTCCCCGTGCAATACTACCTATTTTGGCTCAAGTGTCACATGGTGATAACCATGTGAGCAAGGGGGGGATGATTGCGGCCATAAACAATTTATGGTATGCTCCTGGGGCAACACAGCAAGCAGCGCTGTGGTGCAAAAGATGTCTTATCTGCCAGCAGCACAATGTTGGGAAACCAGAGCAGACCAAAAGAGAAGCGCACCCTCCCCCTTGGGGACCTTTTGTAAATATGCAAATAGATTTTATTCAGTTAGAGAAATGTTTAGGTTTTGAGTATGTCTTAGTTATTGTAGATATGTTTTCGAAGTGGGTTGAAGCTTTCCCTTGCCGGAATTGTGATGCACAGTCGGTTGTGAAAATTCTGGTCAGGGAAATCATACCCAGGTATGGTATTCCTCAGTCCATCAACAGTGACAGAGGAACGCATTTTACAGCCCAGGTAATGAGAGATCTTAGCAAAGATCTCTCTATAAAACTCAACTTTCACACCCCATGGCATGCTGCCTCTGCAGGAGGCGTGGAAAGGCAGAATGGCATATTGAAGAACAAGCTGGCCAAACTCTGTAGGGAAACGGGGTTAAAGTGGCCAGATGCCTTACCACTAGCCTTAATGTCTATGAGGTCAACACCCAAAAGAGGAACTGGTTTATCTCCGCATGAAGTGTTAATGGGGCGGCCCATGTCGACTCCATTAATGCCTCTTCCACCTCTCTCTGAAGTTGAATTGCTGTTAGCCAATGAGAGAGCCCTGCAGTACTACAAGGCTTTATGTGCTCAGTTAAAACATCTACATCCCCAGGTGAGGCTTGCGCAACCGCAGCCTCCAGACAGTCCATGTCATACTTTTGTACCTGGGGATTATGTGTACATTAAAGTCTTTAAAAGAAAAAATAAGTTGTCTCCCAGGTGGTCAGGTGCTCCTGACTACGGATACTGCAGTGAGGTGTCAGGGAAGAGCCACTTGGGTCCATGCGTCACACTGCAAGCGAGCACGAGACCCTGCTGCTGTTGCGGAATAAGAGGCTGACAGAGGGCAGACGCTATCAGTCACCTCCAGATAATCAGGTGTAACGTTCCTAGTTGCCCAAATGTCAGTTGTTGTAGTAGATCAGAATACTGCACTCATACCATTGTTTCTGTTCTCTCAATCAGGTTGACACTGAGACCATGACCAGTGACAGACGAGTGTTGGTGATTATCCTGCTGGTTCGAGCCATAGCCTGGATTCAAGCAACACCATCTGGGTACCCTGACGACCTCGCTTCCCAGACCGGGAACCAACAGCAGCAGGTAGCCGCTGAAGACGATGACAGCAAGCCTCAACCACCAACAGTGTTAGGGGCATCAACAACTCCTCCTCAAATCAAAAGATTGAAAAGATACAGCGAGAGCCATCGTCCCAACCTTTACCTCAATTTGGAATCAAGACATTGCCGATCAAACCTGTTACTGTTCATGTAATTCATATTCCATGTGCCGGTATCACCCAGTAACCTGTAATTGTTGTAATTGTCCCCCTGATTGTGGACGTGTAACTATGTCACTAGGACAAAATAAAAATTCTCCGACCATTGAAGTAGCCTATTGTGGAACCAAAGTGTTGAAATCTTCAGGATCCATATGGGGACGTGCCTTAAAAGCCCCAGCTGGGGCCTATTGGGTTTGTGGAAATAAGGCCTATTCGTCGCTCCCTTTTAATTGGCGTGGAATTTGTTCTTTAAGATCCATAGTCCCAGCTATGCGTATTACCACCACTTTACCTGATGCAACTCATAAAATCATAAAACGTCATTCTAATTATTTTTGCACACATGACAGAAATTGTAAAACTTGTGATTTCTTTAGAGCCCTTTTTCCTCAGTATGGAGTCATGTCAGCCCTTGATTAGATTACAGATTTATCTGTAGTGGTTGAAGAGTTGGCTAATACCACCTCAGCCGGCTTTACTGTAATCAATGCTGAATTAGCTTCTGTAAGAATGATGACTCTACAGAATAGGGCAGCATTGGATTATCTGCTAGCTAGCCAAGGGGGGACCTGTGCAATAATAGGCGCAGAATGCTGCACTTATATTCCAGATTACAGTAATGTTACTATCCCCCGTATTATTGACCATCTTAACAACATTTCTAAAAAACTACATACACCAAAAGCATACACCTTTTATGACTGGTTAACAGATAAACTGGGTCATGCCGGCACTGAAATAATGCATTATGTCCTGTATCTTTTCATAATAATCATCATATTCACTCTGTTAATTAATTGTCTGAAAACTGTAATATTTTCTTTGTGCACGAAGCTTCCTGTTACAATTATGGTGCAAAGTTATAGCCACTCTTTAGCAGAAGAATCTATAGAACCACAAAACCCATTAGCTCCTTACATGGGTTCAACTAACTTCCTTAACTTTCCATAATCCATACCTACGCTGCTGCTTTTTTCCTTCCCTAGTCAAAAACCGGGAAGGTTTTTGTATCAGTGTAGGCCCTCTGAATTATTACACCTATATAGAGCGATTTCGCTCTTCGTAGCTTAGTTGTAAAAATGTTTCATAGATAGGAATTTTTTTACAGGTGTTATCGTTGAGAGGGATCCCCACGGATTAACAGTCACCATACATATTTTCTCCAAGACTAAGTCTGATAGATTCAATCGAGAGGCCACCGTCAACTTCAGTGTCTACGTCACTGTCAGCAGTCTTGTGATTTCACTGTTGTTAATAAAAACTTCAATGTTAGGTTCTTCTATAAATGAATCACATCTAGTGGTCGGTCCATTAGGACCGTAAGGGGGGAATATTGTGGTGGAAATTCTTATTTCATAGTGTGTACCTCCTGAACTGTAGGTGTCGCTGTTTATATAAGGATTTACTTACTGTAACCTGCTGGCCCTTACTCTTTGTTTACTGTAACTCCTCCCCTCCTGTTGTGAATAAGATCTGGGGTCACTCCCGTTTCTAGGAGGTCTCCACCTAGGACTTTTGTCTGTACTAGTGTGGCTTCCCGTGCACGTATAAACTAATATCAACTGCCTTTGACTGAGTGTGTTATTACTTATTGCTTACAATACTTAAAATACACAACGCAGAAGGGGAAATCCCCCACAGTATTATATTACCCAGTTTCCAATCATTTGGCATTTCTCCATTTTCTAAAGACCGTCTGAAGATGGCAGATAGCAGCTTAAAGATGATCTCACCAACTTCCAAGAGCACTCTAGGATATAAGCCATCAGGACCCACTGCCTTATCAGCCTTTAGTTTATGCAACTTGTCTAATACTTCATTATCTCTAACCTCAATTTCCGCTAAATAATCTTGAGCATTTAACATGCCCTCTGGCTAAATAAAGACCCCCCCCCGAGGAAAAATTCTCAACAAAGTAACTGTTTAAGGCATCCGCAATATCCTTGTTATCATATAGCAGCGATCCATTTTTATTTTTAATGCACTTAACCTGCTCTTTAACTTTCCTTTTTCTGCCACAATACTGAAAGAAGCGCTTTGGGTTAGTTTTTGCCCCCTCTGCAATTTGTCTTTCATACAGTCTTCTGGCATTCCTCAGCTCTTTTTACAGTTTTACAGCATTTTACAGTATTCAGCCTTAATGTTCTCATTGTTATCCTTTATGTACATCTTATAAAGAGTCCCCTTTTCCCTCAAAATCCTACAAATACTTTTGGTCATCCACTGAGGATTCTGCTTTTTCAGCTTACTTTTGGACACCTTTGAAATGAATCTGCATTGTGATTCAAGTAAAACCCCCTTAAATCTTTCCCACCTCTCTTTTACTGACTCTCAGTCCAGGACTGTCTCCTATTTTATTTCAATTAGATATCAGCGCATCCTGCCAATTTGCTCGCCTAAAGTTGAAATTTTGTGTTTTTGAATACACCTTTTTAACTTCCCATGAAACACCAAAATTAATAGCAGAGTGATCACTTGTCCCAAGTGGCTCCAGTACCTCAACATTTCTAATTCTATCAGGGTCATTACAGAGCACTGAGTCTAAAATTGCCTTCTCTCTGCTAGGTTTATTAACATACTGCACCAAGAAATTATCATTTATAACATCTAGAAATTCTTCCTCCCCCCTACCCTGTCCTTTCACCATTTCCCAATTGATACCAGGATAATTCAAGTCTCCCATTATAATAGTCCCTCCACCTCAACAAGCTTGCGTAATCCTCCTAAAAAGTATTTCATTGATTGTACTGTCTGAAGCTGGTGGTCGATAGCATACTCCTATGTTTAAACCTGTCTCGTGTTTGCCAATGAGCCTAACCTAGATATCTTCACAGGGCAGGGAATGTTCAATTTCGGGAATTTCCGGTACATTTATATTTTCGTTCACATAGATTGCTACGCCCCCTCCTCGCCTATTAAATCTAGCCTTCCTAAAGAGATTATAACCTTCTATATTATATTCATCCCCATCCTCTTCACTTAGCCATGTCTCTGTAATCCCAACCATGTCATAACCCTCACTAACCATAACCGCCTCAAGCTCTGGAAGTTTATTTTTTATGCTTCTTGCATTTAAATAACAACATTTCAGGTTATTACTAATGCTCTTCCCCCCTTGATTTCCCATGCAGCCGCTGCTTCAAGCCCCCCACTACGCTTTGTTGCTTTAAAAGTATATCATCAATAGTGCATGTAACGCTGTCAGCTTCTTCAAATCTACTGATTCTTTTTGATATTAAACGTGAATGTTTTGATAAGAGGGCACAGTTCTTCAAGATGAGTACCAAGAATTTCAATTAATGTTTCTGTTTAAGCTCTGCTCAATAAAGTGAGTCGACATTGGCGCAAGACTGTGCATTTATAACGAATTTAGCGACTGTCGGACAGAGATCCTAAAATACCCCGTGTCAGAAAGTCATAAAAGTTCAAATTTTTTGAGTATTCCAGGAATTATTGGACATAAAAACTTGACCATGTTTGTGTTCAACCTTCACAAAATGCAAATTGATAGTTATAGACTTTTCTTGGTCTTTTTATTCGTCCGTTTTCTTCTGTTGAAGATAGACAACAGTCTTAATTCGGTCTCTCTTCTGAAAATTAGTCAGAAGGATCGAACAGATCCATGCTTAATTTCCACACCTGAGATAAAATAGTGCTTATAGTCAATGATCAAATAAATTCTAAATAAAGGATAGGATAGCGCCCCCTATTGGCCGAAGTACTGGGCCGATTGGGCTGAAAATCGAACTCGTCCGAGACCTTATGGTCATAAACCCACATATGCAATATCAAGAGGCTGTGCTAGAGCGCAGACAAACCCAAAAGTTTACGCACTGAAGCACGACAGACCACCACTTGGGACCCTGAGCACAGCATAAGCCCTTGGGGCCAAGCGGGCTAAAAAATATCTCACCAACAAACAGAACATCCAAAAAAGATGGCCCCCAAATAAATAAATTGCAGTGTTCATTAGATGTTCTGTTTGTTGTTAAAATGCTTCTTTTTATTCTTTATTTCATTATCAATCTGTTCTAATCGTCCTTTTTTTGATCCAACATTGATTAAAATTCTTGGTACTCATCTTGAAGAACTGAGCCCTCTAATCAATCATTCACGTTTCATATCTAAAAGATTCAGTAGATTTGAAGAAATTAAAAGCAATCGACTGTCAGACACGGAGTTATATTGAAACTATTCGACTGTGGGACACGGAGTTATATTGAAACTATTAGACAGTCGGACACGGAGTTTTATTGAAACTATTCGACTGTCGGACACGGAGTTATATTGAAACTATTCGACTGTCGGACACGGAGTTATATTGAAACTATTCGACTGTCGGACACGGAGTTATATTGAAACTATTCGACTGTCGGACACGGAGTTATATTGAAACTATTCGACTGTCGGACACGGAGTTATATTGAAACTATTCGACTGTCGGACACGGAGTTATATTGAAACTATTCGACTGTCGGACACGGAGTTATATTGAAACTATCTGACTGTCGGACACAGATATATTAAAAGCCTGTCCGACTTTCGGACACACAGACACTGCATTCAAACCACGCAATCTGTTGTGCAAAAAAATTGTTTTGCATCCAGTGTGCAAGCGGCTTAATACTGCTGTTATTGTCACTTTGGTTTTATCGTTTTTAGAGGGGGAAAGGAATACGGCCTGATTGCTATGATCTCGTACTGAGTTAAGATCACATACTGAAAATAAATGTGCAACATATCTTGCATTGTTGTCCATGCATGTTAATCCCAAAATTTTAAGCAGCAACAGGGTGTAATAATAGGAACATACTATCCATCGTTTCTCTTCCCAATGATGGAGGCAGAAGAAATAAATAAGCAATCGTCGTATTTCATTCAAACTTCATAAGTTTGTATGATCTGACATAGTTTCGTTTTGAAATTCCATTCAAGTTTGCGAGTGGTAATAACTCGTGAATGCCCTGGCTAGCCAGCTAACCCATATTTGTAATGCTTCATATAGACGTAAGCGGCGCAGAAAACATGCCTGAAGCAGCAAAGTAAAATGCAACATTCACACATCAAGCAGATATAGTACAGAGGCGTCTTTATTCCAATTTTAAAGGCGAGGAGAGGAGCGCATTTGATTGGTGAAGATTTGACTTGGCTGTGTTAAACCCAAACACGCCTTCTCTCCTCCCTCTTTGCCACTTGCGCCGGCAGGAGGGACAGTGGCGGGACAGAGTTGTACTTGCACCAGGCTGCACCAGGCACGACATTCGCCTGGACACACCCCGTTGGCGCAGCGTTCCCCCCATTCGCCGTGCCAGCGCCAGGTCTACGAATTTAGAGCCCTCAGACTTAATAAAATTAAACATCATAAGCCACACCATTAGACACTGTTTACAAGCCACAGCCCATCCAGTTAGCACACTTGTGAAATTACATACACAAATCGGCACCAAATCTTGACAGAGCTCTTTTTACAGGTCTTCTCTCTCATGTCAAAGGAGTAATAAAGGATCTCCAATGAGTGGTCATTTCACATGAAAGCTTTGAAACAATGAGAGTCAATTTTGGGTTTGTTGCAAGCTTGAGCAAATAAATCCAAAATTCACTCGTTTAACAACTTTTGTATGAGATAAACAGAATCTGATGATGTTGATCATCACATAACTGAATAGAAATCAAATGTAATTTCCATTAGTGCCTTAATGGTAATTGCATTACCAGCATTGAGCCTACTCAATCACTCTGCTAGTCAGGCATTTTCCGATTGAACTGGCAACGGTTTCCTGATTGAAAGTCAACTAAGTAGCGAGCTAACGTGGGCTTAATAGGTGACAAAATGTAGTGACGTAATGGTTATGGAAAGCTACTTCATGCACACTAGCTAGCTCGCGCTTAGTAACGTTACTTAGTTATAAGAGTGGCACTTAGCATTGAGCCATAAAGATTAAACGAACATTACACCTGGTATTTAGTTTGTCTAAATATTAATAGCAATACAATTTCCTCCCCCGCGTGCTCTAAGCAAATTAAGTTCTCTCAAAGGTAACATTTACCTTGGGTAATTTCAGACAGGACCTTTACGACCTGTCAACCAAGTGTAGAATAACTACTAATCAGATTGCGTTATCTTACCAAGGTCCTGCCTACTCAGACACCTCCGCCCGCCATATTGCCCCATAATCAATGCAGTCAATAGATGTGTGTAGTAGGCAAGGTGTCGGACTTTAAAAGCTCCTCGGCGAGTTTCAACGCGTTTTATTTCATTAAACACTTTTCGTTTGACCAATTTACCTTCTTATTGCCGATGTATTGAAACTTTGTTCTCAGCCAAGCTGTGATTCCTTCAGAACAATTTCAAAATCCATTAACTGCACATCATGAGCTCCAATGATTCTACTTCTGTCCTCTTTGCATCGTTATATATTCAGAAAATATTTGAATTTTATTCGGTAGCTAGTCGAAAGATGCTGCTCAGAAGAAAGAAGGCGCAGTCTAGCCAGCAAACATTACTGATATTCTTTATAAAGGAAGGTAATTTCAATGCTATGAATAAATGAGATTTAATTATGTTAAGAAGTTGGTCTGTGAGAAATGATATAGTAAACAATTTATTCATCTAGAACAGTAGCTACTACCGACATTACCCAGTGTTAGTCCAGGGACACTCACAGCCACTGTGTGATCAGCACATGTCTTAAAAGGTGACCCATTATGCTACTTTTCCAAGTTTACATTTTGGTATTTGACTCCTCTAGAGCATTCCTGATCAGGCCAAGTAAAAAATAAATAAAATAAAATAGTGCCACGGGCCCTGTAGCTCACCTGACCACTCAGGGGAAATGTCTTGAACAAATTTAGTGTCCTAATGGGTGGGAAGATACTTTTCAAGCTTCAGCTTTATTGGTCAAGTAGTTTTACAGAAGACTTTTACAGGTTTCAGTGTAACTTAGACTCGTACAAAGTTGAAGGTCAAAGCAAGGTCAAAATTCATAATACGGAAAACCTCGTATTATATGCGATGCATCTTGCTACTTACTACCTACATAGCAAATTTCAGCTGAATATGTGCAATAATAGCTTTCAGATGGCCAATTATGTGATTTTCACTATGGCTGCCGTGGCGGCCATGTGTGAATTCGGATCGGAACGCCTTGAACAAAACTTAGTGTCCTCATAGGCAGGAAGGTACCCGTCAAGTTTCACTTTCATTGGCCAAGTGGTTTTGGAGAAGAATATTTAGAAAGATTTCAATGTAACTCACAGGGGTTGTATAAAGTTGAAGGTAAAAGCAAGGTCAAAATTCGAAATACAGAAAAAGCCATATGATATGTGATGTATCTTGCCAAGTACTGACTACATAGCAAATTTCACCTGAAAATGTGCATAAATAGCTTTCAGATGGCCAATTATGTGATTTTCAATATGGCCACTGTGGCGGCCATGTTTGAAATGAGAGCGAAACGCCTTGAACAAAACTTAGTGTCCTCATAGGCAGAAAGGTACCTGTCAAGTTTCACCTTCATTGGCCAAGTAGGTTTGGAGAAGATGATTTCGAAAGATTTCAAAGTAACTCACAGGGGTTGCATAAAGTTGAAGGTCAAAGCAAGTTCAAAATTCAAAATACGGGAGAAGCCGTATGATATGTGATGCATCATGCCACGTACTGACTACATAGCAAATTTCAGCTGAATATGTGCATAAATAGCTTTCAGGTGGGCAATTATGTGATTTTCAATCACAATTTTTGAGATCGGATCGGAACGCCTTGAACAAATTTTGGTGTCCTCATGGGTAGGAAGGTACCTGTCAAGTTTCAGCTTCATAGGCCCAGTGGTTTCGGGGGAGATGTTTACGGACGACGACGACGACAACGAACGACGGACAAACAGGCCATGACATAAGCTCATCTGACTTCGTCCTCAGGTGAGCTAAAAAAGGTTTTTTATTTTGCTCATACTGCCATCCTCAAAAAACTGCATTTGTAGTACATTGTCGTCTCTGCCTGAAACACCTCTCGGGTGGCTCTTCTGCTATGGACCCCCCTCCCCGTTTGCCCACTTTCTTCTGACTGGCCAGTTCTATAGAGGCCGGACCTAGGCGGGACGAGGCAGAAGAACAGTTTTCCAAGTCCACCTTCCCAGACTGTGAACCTGAAACGCGGCTGATATCTGAGAAGGACTTGATGGGCTAATTTCGTAATCAAAGGCAGTACACGTGTATAGATCTAATGAAATGAACTTGTTCCATTTGTTATGGCCCCAATTTGTTATTACAATTTTCAACACAACAGCAACAGCAAGGGATGACAGACACAGTTTTAAAAACTTAAACACATTTAATTTTTAACAAAGACAATAACGACTAAACTAATATTCTGACCAAGATTGAATACAAAAAACTGAAATATTTACAGTTTCCTGGTGATGTGCTGGGTGAGGAAAAAGGCTCAAACAGGCAAAAATCCACAAAAGAAACTTCACAGGTCTTGAACAGAAATGACAGGTCTGGTCACATGTATCCTTCTTCTTGCAATTTCTCCTACTACTACTGTCTCAATTCTTTTCCTTATATACTCTTTTGCAGACCCCACCCACATTTAGACCTTTTTTTATTTTATTTTCGGGGACTTGCCCCAGACATGTCCAGGACATGTCTAAACATAACTCCAGTCTGAGCTCAATAAAAGAAAGGTAAATACTGCCATCTAGTGGCCTCTATTCACATCACACCTCCATTCCAAAAGGGAAAAATTTTGACTCATAAAGGCAAAATTTTTCTTATCAATACAAAATGGTTTAGTGGACACTTGTCTATATATACATATCATACAATATTCAAATAAACACGTGATATATATATACATATTCAAACACGGGATAAGCAATCAGCAATTACATTGTCTGTACCCTTCACATGCTTAATTTCCAAGTCAAACTCCTGTAAAATCAAACTCCAATTCAACAATCTCCGATTCTTGTTTTTCATCTTACTCAAAAACATTAACAGATTGTGGTCAGTGTACACAATCATTGGCTTTTGCCCTGTACAAACAAACATCAAAGTGTTGTAAAGATAGAACCAGAGCCAACAGCTCCTTCTCTATTGTGGAATAGTTCCTT
Organism: Gymnothorax reevesii; assembly: GCA_029721435.1. Lineage (NCBI taxonomy): Eukaryota > Metazoa > Chordata > Actinopteri > Anguilliformes > Muraenidae > Gymnothorax > Gymnothorax reevesii. The sequence goes on from CM056579.1 coordinate 118,726,911, forward strand.
TGGTGGCGATTGAACTTCCTGGAGAAGTATGCCACGGGATGCTCAATGTCATCAGAGTCACTTCTCTGTAGGAGCACAGATCCACAAGCTTGGTCGCTAGCATCGACCGCGATGGAGAACGGTTTGTTGAAGTCAGGAGATTTGAGCACGGGGATGTGACATAGCAGAGACTTCAGGCGATCGAAGGCTCTCTGGCATGCACCATCCCAAGTGAACTTTACACCTTTTTTCAGTTGGTTAGTTAGAGTGAGAGCAATCTCAGCAAAGTTCTTGCAGAACTTGCGGTAGTACCAAGTACCCGATCATTCCAAGGAAGCGGCGCAAAGCTTTTTTGTTGTCAGGAACGGGAAAGTCGATGATGGCTTGGACTTAAGCATTTATGGGTGCCACCTTACCCTGGCCTATGACGTAGCCAAGATAGGTGACAGTAGCACAACCAAAGTCACTCTTGTTCAGGTTAACAGTCAGGTTAGCCTGGGTCAGGCGCTGGAACAACGTCTCTACATCTTTTAGATGTTCTTCCCAGGAGTCACTTCATGTGATCAGGTCATCGATGTACGCACCCGTGTGTGGCAATCCGGCGATTGTAGACTGTATCATCCTTTGGAACGTGGCTGGGGCATTTTTCATTCCAAAGGGTAGGACTTCATACTGGTACAACCCAGATGGTGTGGCAAAAGCAGAGATGCTCTTGGCCCTCTCAGTTAAAGGCACACACCAATAACCCTTCAGTAAATCAATCTTGGTCAGAAACTTTGCTTGCCCTACTCTATCAATACAATCATCAATCCTAGGTATTGGAAACACATCAGTTCTAGTTACAGCATTGACTTTGCGATAATATGTAAAGAATCTAGTGCTTCCATCAGGTTTTGGAACTAGCACACAGGGTGAACTCCAATCTGAGTTGGAGGGTCTGATAATATCATGTTCTAACATGTACTCAACCTCTTTCTCAGCAATCTTTCTCTTTTCAGGATTCATCCGGTACGGATGCTGTTTAATTGGTTTGCCATCACCAACATCTACATCATGAGAGGCTATAGAAACTCTTTTTGGAACATCGGGAAACAGATCCTCATATTTCTTGATCAACCTCTCAAACTGATCTCTCTGTGAGGGTTCTAAGTGCTGGAGTTTTACATCAAGATTTTGCAACACTTCAGAATTTGACAATTTACACGAAAGAACTTCAGCTTTAATTCTAGGTTCATCATCTTGAAACTCCCCCTCATCTTCACACGTTTTGACCACAGGAGAATCTGAAGTGACAGCTGCAACCCTAGCATTTCTGTCATGATAAGGCTTCAGCATGTTAATGTGACACAATTGTTTTGGTTTTCTCCTATCTGGAGTCTTCACAATGTAACTGAAATCATTGAGTTTTGTCAGAATTTCATAAGAACCATGAAATCTAGCCTGCAATGGATTGGACTGCAAGGGAAACAACACAAGGACCTTGTCTCCTGGTTTAAACTCACGGCTTTTAGCCTTATGATCATACCAAGTTTTCATTTTTCCCCGACTTGATTTCAAGTTCTCTTTGGCTAGGTCACAAGCTGCACGCAATCTTTCCTTGAACTTGCTAACATAGTCTAACAGACTTATGAGCGGCTCTTCCTCTTGCCATTGTTCACTCAATAATAGCAAAGGTCCTCTCACTTCATGACCAAACACTAGCTCAAATGGACTGAATCCAGTAGACTCCTACACTGCTTCTCTAGCTGCAAACAGCAGCAAATGAACACCTTCATCCCAGTCTCTCTCATGGTCATAACAATAAGCCCTCATCATTGTCTTGAGAGTGGAATGAAACCGCTCTAAGGCACCCTGACTTTCTGGATGATAGGCACTAGAAAGAATCTGCTTTGCACCTAGTTCATACACAACCTGCTGAAACAATCCTGAAGTGAAATTGCTACCTTGATCTGACTGAATTTCCCTGGGAAGGCCAAACAACGTGAAGAACTTTATCAAAGCCTTTGAGATTGCAGTTGCCTTGATGTTACGTAGAGGTATGGCTTCAGGGAATCTGGTAGATGCACACATGATTGTCAACAAGTACTGATTTCCAGATCTAGTCTTGGGTAATGGACCAACGCAATCAACAATGACCTTAGAGAATGGCTCCCCAAATGCTGGGATAGGCTGCAATGGAGCTACAGGTGGGTCTAACTGGTGTTTTCCAACTACCTGACAAGTGTGACAGGTTTTGCAAAAGTTGGAAACGTCTTTCCGAAGCCCAGGCCAAAAGAAGTGTTTCATGATCTTATCAACAGTCTTGTTAACACCAAGATGACCTCCTAAAGGTAAACTATGAGCCATTGTTAAGATTCTCATTCCTATAGACCTTCGGAACAACAATTTGCCTGACCACTGCCCAATCTGCATTGGCAGGGATATCAGGAGGGCGCCACTTCCGCATCAACACACCATCCTTGAGATAATACCCAACTGGAACTGCGTCTATTTCTTTATCAGGAAGGGCTCTACTCCTTAGTGCACAAATTTCAGGATCATTAGTTTGCTCCTCAATCAACTGCTTTCTGGACAGAGACAAGTCTCCAGACACATCAGAATCACCAAACCCATCTGGCTGGCTGAACAATGAACTGATAAAAGTGTCTGATAAGTTCTCAAACGGAGAAACCATAGTAGGCCAATCAGAGTCATGAGGCGAACCACCTGAGTCCTGACTATTCAATGTGCTGGACGGCACCACAACATCATCTTCTTTAGCCTGCTTGGCCATAGCACGAGTCACTGCGCAAGAAGGATACAGAGATGGGTCCTCATCCCCATCTTCAGTGCTCGGCTGTGAAGTAAGATGTACAGGGGGAACTACTTTGCCCCCAGCCAGGTCATTGCCTAGCAACAGAGAAACACCCTTTATAGGTAGACTTGACATAAGTCCCACCTTTACCTGTCCTGTAACTAAATCTGACTTCAAGAATATAGAGCGCAGGGGTACATATACAGTCCTCCCTTCAATACCCTGTACAAGTATGAAATCCCATGAAGCGGTCTCATCACGTAACTCCAAGGAGTCCATCAACAAAAGTGACTGAAAAGCTCCGGTATGCCTTAGGATATATATGGGGACAGGAGTAGTATGCTCATTCAGAGCCACAAATCCCTCTGACGCAAATGGAAGAAATTCCTCCCTCTCAAATTCTCTTTGTTTTTCTTTTTCCTCCCTTTCAATCTCTAGCAGTTTTAATTTAAGTTCCATTTCTATATTTGGATTTTCCACTGGAAACGGTTCCAGATCTCCGGATGCAAACACATTTTCATCAATGTAATATTCAACTATCTCTCAAGCCAGTCTTGCTTTTCGGATGGCTGGTTTCACCTGTGTCAACTCTAAATGTCTGCAAATTTCTAGCAGTTCTGTCTTTTTAAAAGACTTCAAAACCTCAACGGTTGGTGATGCCAAGAAATCATCCATTGCTGTTGATCTGTCAATATATTTATATAGGAAAATTCAAAAAACAATTTTACAATTTGAAATGTTAGATTTTCAATTAATGAATCACACAATGGTCTATCCCAGACGAGCCCCCAATTTGTTATGGCCCCAATTTGTTATTACAATTTTCAACACAACAGCAACAGCAAGGGATGACAGACACAGTTTTAAAAACTTAAACACATTTAATTTTTAACAAGACAATCACGACTAAACTAATATTCTGACCAAGATTGAATACAAAAAACTGAAATATTTACAGTTTCCTGGTGATGTGCTGGGTGAGGAAAAAGGCTCAAACACAGGCAAAAATCCACAAAAGAAACTTCACAGGTCTTGAACAGAAATGACAGGTCTGGTCACATGTATCCTTCTTATTGCAATTTCTCCTACTACTACTGTCTCAATTCTTTTCCTTATATACTCTTTTGCAGACCCCACCCACATTTAGACCTTTTTTTTTTTATTTTCGGGGACTTGCCCCAGACATGTCTAAACCTAGCTCCAGTCTGAGCTCAATAAAAGAAATGTAAATGCTGCCATCTAGTGGCCTCTATTCACATCACACAATAAACGCAATGCCGAAAGTGGAGGACGCAGTGCGAAAGCCTGGCAGCTCACGCTCGACTTTGCTGACTACCTTCGGCTATGGTTACACCGGTGTTTCTACTCTAGCTAGGATTGAGGGAAAGCTAAAATCCACCCCATACAGACACATTTGTAGAACGGGTCGACATGCCCAAGTGTAGACCGGAGACCGTAGAAATCCGGTGGGTCTGAGTTTAGAGGGAAACATGGACAGTGAGGAGCAGCTAAAAGTGGACCAACAGTTTATGGACTGCCTCGGTATGTATAAAAACCTGCAGGTTCGTGTGCATAGCTGTGGTGTGTCTTTAGCGTGGAGTAACAGCTTCAGTGCTGGTATATGACAGAGCGGCGAAAGTTCCAGGCTAAACGGTCTTTTCGGAAATTGTACGCGGTAATGGTTTACTTATTGCGCAGGAATGGCCAACGTTTGCTGGCGCGATAAGTAGCTTTCACACCGGACGCCAAACAAATTTTTCGCGCAACAGATTACATTCAAAGTCAATGGCACAAATGTCACGTGTCATGAGAAAGCTGCTTCACACATTTGCGCGTATTCGCGTCTTTGCATTGACTTTGAATGCAGCTAATCAGTCGCGCGAACAATTAGTTTTGCGTCCAGTGTGAAAGCAGCTTGACTTGCCAATAGCGAGTTTATTCGCATCTTTGCATTGACTTTGAATGTAATCTGTTGCACAAAAAAAATTGTTTCGCGTCCAGTGTGAAAGCTGCTTGATGTGCCCATATCGCCTGCATTCGCATCTTTGCTTTGACTTTGAAAGTAATCTGTCTCGCGAAAAATTAATTTCGTGTCTGATGCGAAAGCAGCTCAATGGATAGTATACGACAGCTATTTAGAGCTTGGTTGCGTTATGAACATAATACAGGTTTTACAGATCGTAAGTTCCGTTTGCGTGGACAAGTTGCTTGTGTGGAGCTAGTGAATCAATCACTTCTACAGGAAAGAATTTCCTATTTAATCTTTGCATTTTTCGGCTTTTTATTAGCCATTGGAATTTCTAGTCATGGTAGTGCAGCGAAATCATTTGTTATACCAGACAGGTCACAGCTTTTGTGTTTCGCATTGCTTTCTCGGTAGAATCAGAGAGCTAACCCAGATATGTGTAAAGTATCCGACTGATCCCGGTCATGGATAATTGAAGCGAAACAAACCCAAACAGGTATCCCAAGTTCTGCAAAACCTACATCTGGTCTAACTGTAGCCTTTTAGCATCTCTCCGGTAAGCTTCAACTGTAGTGGCTACAGTCGGGCAACATTATGATGAAACTGCCACATTGATGCTTACCGAAGTAATACAAGCATACCGATCAGAATTACGGCATTTAAGTTAACCAAGAGCATTTAATTAGCACGGCACGCTAACTAACATGCAATAGCTGGTTACCAAGTGGTCATGCAACCACAGAGACAAACCCTTGCAATACAGGTTTTACAGACAGCTATTTCCGTTACCGTGGACAGTTGTACCAAGCATCCAGATAACAAAGTATAAAAAGTTAGCTTCAAGTGAGGATAATGTTCACACACCTTCTGTAGAATTAACCCTGATATCACTCTTGCATATTTAGGACACAAACATTAGCAACAGTAACTTGGCTACGTTAGCTGCAGTGCTACAGCCACAATCAACTGGCTATCACGTCAGGTTGGCTTGTGCAGTAAAAGCAACTTACAGCTTCTATGTCTGAGTCACGGACAGTCGCGACCTATACAGGCCTTATCTTCAGATATTTTACAAAGCCTGCGCTTGAGGCCAGTTATTAGTGCTACCTATCGTTAGCGGTCCTGCTAGCCACCCGTAACACGTAAGCTTCACTTACATTATTTGCTGTTATATCATTACTTACAGTTTGTGGCTCTGAGTGCTTGATCATGCAACTGCTTCAGGTTTGAGAAGCAGCTGAAACGCATATCCAGCGTCGAATTATTCTTTATTGAAAAAACTGTCTTTGGTGAAATGCTGAGCACAAGCAGCTAATGTTCCCTTTGGCCGTGGCTGTCTGCTGCCAGCAAACAAAAAAAAGCTACTCACTGGTTTCTGGTGGCATCGCCTTTCGGAGTTTTTCTTCGCGTCCAAAAGTAAATGGACAAGCAGCTTTGGGAGAGATACTGACAAAACTGCACCTCAAATGATCTGCGGTTCCTCTTTTGCATTTCCAAACGTGTAGATGCTACTAAGGCATAGTATGATCAAGGTGGACTTGGAAAACTGTTCTTCTGCCTCGTCCCGCCTAGATCCGGCCTCTATAGAACTGGCCAGTCAGAAGAAAGTGGGCAAACGGGGAGGGGGGTCCATAGCAGAAGAGCCACCCGAGTGAGGCGTTTCAGGCAGAGACGACAATGTACTACAAATGCAGTTTTGAGGATGGCAGTATGAGCGAAATAAAAAACCTTTTTTTTTTACTTCGCGTGATCAGGAATACACTAGAGGAGTCAAATACCAAAATATAAACTTGGAAAAATAGCAAAATAGGTCACCTTTAAGTTTTTTTTTTACCTTTGAAGGCTCTTTGAATAGTGAAGTGACATCTTCAAACAGTGACGTGCCGTCGTAGGCAAGTTAGGTGAGGTAGAATCCTCACCGTTAAACAAACAATTACTCCCTATTAGTTTGCTTGATTAGCAATCAGACAATTGGTTAACTAATTAACTAAGACTAATCATCAGAATTACAATTGAAATCCTATAAATTGCAATTGTTGGAACAAAAATGAGCATCACTGTGGGGCCCCAGGACCGAGTTTGAGAACCACTGACGTCGGGCGCTTTCACACCAGGATGGTTTGGGGTACTCTGTTCGATTGCTTGGGGACGCCAAATATTTCTCACCTTCATTTGGTTTGGTTCACTTCCACACCGCACTTTTGAAAGCAGACCAAACTGCCTGGACAACGTCATGCAGTTACAACAGCCACTTGTTGGGGGCAGTATTGCCCAAAACAAGCACTGACCAAGAAAAAAAACATGAGGAAGAAGAAAACCCGGCTCATCGATTGACCATGGACTCTTTGATTCACTTCCTCTCTTTGGTTAGCTGGATAGTCTGTTTGCAGGAACAGCTGAAATTAAGAATCCCAGGATGCGCTAATGAAAATGTTTAAAGCACCATAATTCCACTCTGATAGATCTGGACAGAATAAGTGCTGCATATTGAAATGACACTGAAATTATTGTTTACAAACTGAACAAACCCCTTTTTAACCCCACAGAGGGTGCACATGTGCTCAGTAGTTCCTCGCCAAACACAGCGAGTGCGGTGCACCCCTGGCCCCAGAGTGTAGTGTGCTGACAGGGGTCTGGACTGTACCTTGGGGCAGGCTGGGAAATTTACAGCTGGTGAGGAGGACAAGGCGCGAGGACGTACCTGTGTGTTGGGGCAGAGCTCCGCTGTGGCACATACCTGCGGCGTCAGCACCAGCTGCTGCAGCCCAGAGTACGCCACCCCGCGGAGCAGATCGCAGTCCCCCTCCAGCCGGCCCGCCACGAGGCCCTGCTCCTGAGACGCAGCGTCCAGAGCATCCTGGAGCGTGCGCAGTTCCTCTTGCAGCTCCTGCGCGGAGCTCTCCAGGCCCTCACACGTCCTGAAGGGCTCGACCCGCCCCCCCGCAGCCTCGCCGTCCCGCTGTAGGACTCTACACAGCCTGGAGCAGCAGAGAGTCCAGTCAGCGAACCCCCATTACCCACCAAACAGGGTTTCTACTCTCCAACAGTGTCAGACTCAAGCAAATCATCAACCAGAAACAAACAATCTAGTCTCTTTAATTTCTGGGATAATGAGGTCACAGGGGAAGTAGAGCTCATGGAAGCCAATTAAATTCTGTGTATTTAAAATATAATGAATTTCAAAATCTGCTTGCAACACAAATTTATTGAATTCTTCGGAAAATAATCGTTTGACATAATACTAACACTAACTCACAATAATTGGACAGTAAAAACATTCTCAAGTTTGAGATAAATTCTCTGATTTGCAGCCTGAATGCACCTCTTCAGCCAGACACCACCAGACCAGCCAGAGGAGAGACGCGCTTCTATCTACATTCAAAGCTCCTCAGTTTGTTGGTTTAACCTACGTCATGATCTAATACTTCTGAATAATATACAACATGGCAAAAAATTAGGCACCACCCAATTCTTAAAGCAAGTTCATCTTTACCGAAGGACTAAATTAAAAGCCCCAATAAACATCACCCAGGTCTTGGAAACACGGCTCGGACACACCTGTCCGGGCCAACAAAATCAGCCTGAGCAGAATTAAATCTCTACTTCACACTGGATTAGTTTTAAAGATACAGTGTGTTTCAAACACATCTAATGTAGCTGAAAGCATCAGCCTGATGTCCCTCAAAGGCGACAGAGAGACCTGTGTTCACCAAATACGGTCCCGTGCTGTCTGGACTTTAATTGGTGGAAACAGAATCAAAATCTGACGGAAATGAAATCTAAGCTCTCAGAAGTGCCACCGAACTGCGGACATTCGGCACATACAGTTAGAGACAGTTCATGATAAAGAGGGCAGCAGAATGCATATGGAATACAAGATAAAACCTTCATGCAAATACAAGTGCTGGTCAACGAATTAGAATAATCTGAAATAGCACAATCATTAAATTTTCTTGCTGCATTTTTTGTGCAGAAAGCAAATCAGGTGTTCACCGCGCCTGTCCTACTTGTTAGAGTAATCACAGAACTCGCTACCTGTAAAAAATTTCCTCAGCTGAGCTTTCCAAAAGGCCCATTTAGGCCATTTAACTGTGACACTGTTGTTTCATTGAATTAGAATAATTCATAAGTCATTTCATTGAATTAGAATAAGTGCTCGAATATTTGTTTTCTGTGAAGAGTGTTCACTGTGCAGTATAAAGTCAGGGTTAAGTAGAATTTCTAAGTTGTAAAATCAACATGGGTCAGCAGCGCGACCTCTCAACCGGAATAGTGGCTCAAATTCAACCCTTCGCCAACAAGGCTTGACACAAACTAAAATTGCTGAGCAGCTCGGCATCAGCCAGTCTTCCATCTGCAAAGCTCTAAAGAAAGACTGCAGCAAGCACACCAACTGTTCCGGCATCCAAAAAACTTCTGCTTGCGACAACAAGCAGCTGAGAAAGATCCAGTCAGCAACTGGTTCAAGTCCACTTCTGAGCTCAGCGACTTGTGGAACGAGCAGACCTGTGCTAACGTCTCGAGATCAACCACTTACCGTCGTCTGCGCGAACTCGGCTTCAAATCTCGCGTTCCAGCAGTAAAACCAATGCTGAACAAGAAACAAATGGAGAAACGGCTGAAGTGGGCCAAAGAACACGGCGAATGGACTGCTGAAGACTGACAGAAAGTGGTCTTCAGTGACGAATCACACTTTTGCATCCCCTTCGGTGACCAAGGTCCTCGTGTCTGGCGTCGTGGTGGTGAAACCTACAATCACGAGTGCGTAAAAAGATGCGTCACGTCTCCCCAGAGCGTTATGGTCTGGGGATGCATGTCCGCTAGGGGTGTAGGGAAACTCTGCTTCCTCAAGAAGACTGTCAAGGGTGCCGTATACCAAGATGTTCTGGAAACGTTCCTGATTCCGACTGTTGAGGGACAGTTTGGCGAAGAAGACCTCATATTTCAACAGGATCTTGCACCGGCTTATGCGCCAAAGTCGACCAAAGATTGGTTCGCCGAAAAACAGCTTGATGTTTTGGCATGGCCGGCCAACTCGCCTGACCTAAATGTTATTGAAAACCTTTGGGTCATCGTCACGCGGAAAATTCGCGACAAAGCCGCCGACTACGCTGGACCAACTGAAGCAGAACATCGCCACTGCCTGGGAAGCTGTGAGTGCGGAAACTTGTGACAAGCTGGTCAAATCAATGCTGCGGAGACTTCAGGCAGTCATACAAGCCAAGGTGGCAGCCACAAAATACTGAGAAAGTGATGATTCTAATTATAATAAAAATTATTTATTAATTATAATTATTTAATAATTAATTCATTCAGTGAAACGGTTTCTCCATTATTCTAATTCAATAAAACAACAGTGTCACAGTTAAATGGCCTAAATGGGCCTTTTGGAAAGCTCAGCTGAGCAAATCTTTTACAGGTAGCGAGTTCTGTGATTACTCTAGCAAGTAGGACAGGCGCGGTGAACACCTGATTTGCTTTCTGCACAAAAAATGCATCAAGGAAATTTAACAATTGCGCCATTTCAAATTATTCTAATTCGTTGACCAGCACTGGTAAATGGAGTGCAGGACTTGTTCATTTTAGCCAAATCTAATTTTAACCCTGGAGAACCCACAGGGTCAAATTTGACCTCACCTAATTAGCCCCTACCCTGCATTTGCAAATGTCAATCTTTATGCAAAATTAATATTTTTCTTGAGGAAAAAAGATGTCTTGGGTTCTCCAGGGTTAAATTTGGTGGTGCCAAACTTTGGCTCAGGTGCAAAGCCACTCTCCTCTAGCACAAGCAGCTCCTCCGACAGCATTTCTGCGGCTTGAGATGTGCATGTGCTCCAGGTCTCCGCACCACAGGACGTGGTGATTGGTTACCTGCTCAGGGCCGTGTCCTTTGTGCTAATGATGCTGCAGGGTTTGCTGTGGGTCGGGCGGAGCTCGGGCTGGGAGAAGGTGTGCAGCCTCGCCCTGAGAGCGGCGTCTCGGGCCCCCAGCTCCCTGCACAGGCCGCTCAGCTGCTCCGTCGCCTGCCCCCCTCGACGCAGCTCCAGCTGCAGGGCCAGGAGCAGCACTTCGAAGGAGGCCTTCTGTCGCAGCAGGGCATCGCACACCTGCTCCTGCCGTGAGGTGTAGTACTCCTGACGTACCAGTTGCAGGTCCAGGTCTCCGCGCACCACGGGCATATGCAGCAGCCGTGCGCTCTCCCTGAGGGCTGCTGGGATAGCATCGCTCATCAGGGCCTCCAGGTCGCCACGGAGACCCTGCAGCTCCTGCGTTACGGCCAGCTGACGGGCCTGAAGGGCCGGCGCTGATGCGCAGAGCTGATGGGAGAGAGCAGGGTGTGTGGAGTTACTGTCATGTTCAGCTAATTGGCGCCAACACCAGAGGGGAGGAGAAACGGTAAAGGTTTGCCTGAATACACGCCCACATACCCGCCCTTAAAGGTCTGGGGGTGAAAACACCATCCCAATGTAGAGGTCAATCTTTCTACATGCATTTTTGGAAAAAATTATGTCATATTTATTCCATTTTAACAGTTCTACATTTGCACTGATGTATACTGATAAGATCACATTTTTAAAATTAAGTATGTGGTGGTGTTTTCATTTCAATTTCTTATTTGGAATCTTTTATATTTTAAACTTTGAAATCCCGTATTGTGAAAGTTCTCTCTTATTTCTCCTTCATACTTCTTTTTGTTTCTATTCATATTATAGCTTGAAACAGTTTGTGCCATTAAAGAGACTCTAAGGCCTCAACCATCATTTTAATGGAGGTTAATAGAGGTCATCCGACTTTTCAAAAGTGGAATCAGGGATGGTTTATCGTGGCCAGAAGAACTGAGGTCACAGCGCCAGCTCGTTTCACGGGTGGGGTCCAGGGGAAGCTCCTGGAGTTTCTGAAAAGTCTCCAAGTCCCTCACTCCCTGATGAGTATTATTTAATGCTCTCGTTCACTACAATTTAATCCATTATGAAAGATGTCTGAAGTTTTTCCATCAACATTTGTTGTTTTTATTGTTTTTTTACACTTTGAGTTACACAAACATTATACTTTTTTTAAGTTTCTCAAGCCCATCTTTAACAGTGGGGTCAATATCAAGGGCCCATAGGGCCAGTAAGCCAAAAAGCCAAAAAATCTCATCAGACGCTAAGTGACTCGTTGACACTGAATTAAAATGGTTACGTGGACGTCACCATCATGGCATCATGCATGACTAATGATCCACAATAAAAATCAGGAATATGGACAACGGAAATCCACGACCAATTCGGCATTAACTTACCGAGGTCGCAAGTGAAGCGCTCCAAATCCCGAGAATGTCACTTCAACAGCGGGTCTGAAAACGGTACGCAGCGAACATGTGTCCCGAGATACTGGAGCCTTATTGCCCAGCGTTTCCCACACATTGACCACTGTGTGGCGGGCCGCCACAGAATCAACTCAAAGCGCCGCAAATCGATTTCGCCCCAACACGACTTTATAAATCGCATTCTCATCTCTGTGCGCGCAGTTCACTTCCTGCTCCCTCTCCCATTCACCGGCACACACACACACAGCAGACACGCACGCGTTCACACATGCACAAAGGCTGACAGCTGATTGGTTGGCCTTCCGCTCCGCAAATTATGCGTTAAGCCGATGAAATGGTAACCCTGAGAAGCGGAACATCTGACACAGAAGAGACTCGGCGCAATCGGGGAGCGCTCTCAACAACGGTATGTATAATATGGACTACTGTGCTCAATCACACCTGTCCAAAATCAGGTTGTCAATTTTAATGTAAAAAAATTAAAAGAGTGTGTTATGAACTCAATGAATTAGGCTAAACACCACACAAACTTTTTCTATAGCGGACCATAAAAGCGGTCACGCTACTGAATCATGTTAAATGCAGTTATAGAGTCGGAAAGAATAGGCTACACTATACAGCTAAAAAATTTGATTAACCTCTCAAGCCCCAGCCTCTTTTTTAGGTTTCTGTTTGAAAATGACATACCCAAAATGAATAGAGTACATCTCTGTTTGTGTAGCATAGTGTATCAGAGAGGGAGACATGGAAATGTGGAGAGAGGGTTGATTTTCTGACGCTACTCGGATTTTGATATTTGAACATTAATATGCTTGGCGTTTGAGTTGTGCTTGGTGTATGTAAAAATGACATATGTGCTTGTAGCTGAGGCTCTCCTGTTTCATTTGATGTGTAATATGACTATATTGCTACTTAATTAGCGCGGCGTTGTAGGTATTTTGCTGCGGTGAGTCTCAGGGTCCCCCAACTGGGGGACCCTGGAGTTTAAGAGGTTAAAACATACTTCTTAGTTGTGCGGGTTTTTTATATTTATTTATGGCGCTAATTGTTTGCTGCTTTAATCCAGATGAATTATTATATTGAAAAATATTTCCTACGATTGAAAAGGGTGCGTCTGAAGGAGGCAGACCAGCCTGACCTAGAGGCATTATCTGCCATCTATAAATTATTACAGAGTTGGCGATTTGCATAATTCCACTCATCTCCTCCAAAACCACCATGAATAATGAGTTCGTTTTCCGCATACACCGGTTTGTGTGACAATGACGACGCGCCAGGTTTCGAACTTAGCTATGAAGTGAAAACTGGATTTTGAAGCCGTTTTTGCGAGTAAAACCGGCTAATTCAATCAGCTGTTATCGTGCCCGCGCATATAGCCCGAATAGGTATCGGCTATTAAAGATGAATAACGGCTGTGGCTAGAAGCATACTTCATTTCATTAATTGTAAATTGTAAATTAATTAGCTAAATTATTAGTAAATGTTCCCAGGCTTCAACCAGTTCTGCTCATGTAGGAAATGAGGGTCAGAAAGGGGCAGACCAACAATTATAATCTTTGAATAAATAATTTTGTGTACTACTCTGACTGACTGTCATCCTCTGGACACCCCTCACTCTCACCCCCCCTGCACCAACACCAACCAACACCCCCGTTCAACCCACCCATCTTTTCCCTATCATTTTCTGAAACTGCTCATCGTCTCAAGTGAAATTCATATTTGTCATAAAATTTCTCAAAATGGTTTTTTTTTTTAATGATCATGTGAGGTAATTGGGTGGTTTTTCAAGTTTTCACCTAAAAAACCAGAGGCTACCATCTAACGCGGGGAAAAATGAGTTTTTCATTTTTCCCGACTAAACTACAATCATAAATATACAACATCAGCCACAAGAATTCTAAACCATATTCTTAATATCAACAATCTGGCAAAAATCTGAATTTACAAATACTTTACAGAAACTTTGAATCTGTTTCTCTCAGAGCTTTTCCATTTCTGTGTCAGTAGACTGTTCACATCCCACTGCTGTTTGTTACATCTGTGAAACACAGAAACCACTGCATTGCAGTCCTTGTATAATCTGCTTTTTAGTTTAAATGCATCCCCAATTCCAAAATAGTTGGGACAAAGTGTAAATTGTGTATAAAATCATAACGAAATGACTTTCAAATCACACCAGCCAGTACTGTATTCACAATAGAACAGAGATAACATAGCAGATGTTGAAACTGAGAAATTTGACAATTTTATCCATAAAATAAGCCAATTTCAAATTTGATGGCTGCTAAAGGTCTCAAAAAAGTTTGGACAGGGGCCTGTTTACCATGGTGCAGCATCCCCTCTTCTTTTTAACACAGAGTGGAGGCGTCTGGGCATTAGGAGACAAGTTTCTTGAGTTTAGCCATTGGAATTTGATCCCCCTCTTGTTTAATACAGGCTTCCAGCTGCTGGAGAGTTTTGGGTCTCTTGACAGACTTTTTGTTTAATTATGCGCCAAATGTTCTCAATCTGCGAAAGATCAGGACTGCAGGCAGGCCAGTTCAGCACACGGACTCTTCTACTGCGAAGCCATGCTGCTGCAAATATGTGGTTTTGCATTGTCCTGCTGAAATACACAAGGCCCTCCCTGGTATAGATGTCATCTGGAGGGGAGGATATGTAGCTCTAAAACCTTTATACGCCTTCAGTATGCTTTTTTAAACATGCAAGTGTCCCACACCACATGCACAAATGCATATCCTGGCGTACCCCAGGTTTGGGAAACACTGATCTAACACATGCAGGACAGGGGGTACACCAGGAGAGGTTTGGGAAACACTGATCTAAAGCATGCAGGACAGGGGGTACACCAGGAGAGGCTTGGGAAACACTGATCTAACACATGCAGAACAGGGGGTACACCAGGAGAGGTTTGGGAAACACTGATCTAACACATGCAGGACAGGGGGTACACCAGGAGAGGTTTGGGAAACACTGATTTAACACACGCAGGACAGGGGGTACACCAGGAGAGGTTTGGGAAACACTGATCTAACACATGCAGGACAGGGGGTACGCCAGGAGAGGTTTGGGAAACACTGATCTAACACATACAGGACAGGGGGTACACCAGGAGAGGTTTGGGAAACACTGATCTAAAGCATCCAGGACAGGGGGTACACCAGGAGAGGTTTGGGAAACACTGATCTAAAGCATCCAGGACAGGGGGTACACCAGGAGAGGTTTGGGAAACACTGATCTAACACATGCAGGACAGGGGGTACACCAGGAGAGGTTTGGGAAACACTGATCTAACACATGCAGGACAGGGGGTACACCAGGAGAGGTTTGGGAAACACTGATCTAAAGCATGCAGGACAGGGGTACACCAGGAGAGGTTTGGGAAACACTGATCTAACACATACAGGACAGGGGGTACACCAGGAGAGGCTTGGGAAACACTGATCTAAAGCATGCAGGACAGGGGGTACACCAGGAGAGGTTTGGGAAACACTGATCTAAAGCATGCAGGACAGGGTACACCAGGAGAGGTTTGGGAAACACTGATCTAAAGCATGCAGGACAGGGGGTACACCAGGAGAGGTTTGGGAAACACTGATCTAAAGCATGCAGGACAGGGGGTACACCAGGAGAGGTTTGGGAAACACTGATCTAAAGCATGCAGGACAGGGGGTACACCAGGAGAGGTCTGGGAAACACTGATCTAACACATTCAGGACAGGGGGTACACCAGGAGAGGTTTGGGAAACACTGATCTAAAGCATGCAGGACAGGGGGTACACCAGGAGAGGTTTGGGAAACACTGATCTAAAGCATGCAGGACAGGGGGTACACCAGGAGAGGTCTGGGAAACACTGATCTAAAGCATGCAGGACAGGGGGTACACCAGGAGAGGTTTGGGAAACACTGATCTAAAGCATGCAGGACAGGGGGTACACCAGGAGAGGTTTGGGAAACACTGATCTAAAGCATGCAGGACAGGGGGTACACCAGGAGAGGTTTGGGAAACACTGATCTAAAGCATGCAGGACAGGGGGTACACCAGGAGAGGTTTGGGAAACACTGATCTAAAGCATGCAGGACAGGGGGTACACCAGGAGAGGTTTGGGAAACACTGATCTAAAGCATGCGGGACAGGGGGTACACCAGGAGAGGTTTGGGAAACACTGATCTAAAGCATGCAGGACAGGGGGTACACCAGGAGAGGTTTGGGAAACACTGATCTAACACATGTGTGCATATCCTCTGATGCATAAAATTCAATACGAATGAATGATTTTCTGGTTTAAATTAGCAAGAGTTTATCAATATAGGTGCAGCTACACATCAGTGGTCACCAGTACCCTCTCTAAACCAAAAAAATGCCTTTTCGATATATATATATATATATATATATTTTCGAACCTCCCCAACACCACCACCCCCTCCCCCCGCGACCCAACACACATTTCAAAAAAAAAAAAACAAAAAAAAAAAAAAACACCCTCATCATTAATTTTTATCTGTTTATTAAGCCGCACTCAACAGTAGTACAACCCAAGGACAGTATCTGCAGAGATTCCAAGTCTCACGTGTTATTCTATCAACGCGCACTGAAGAAACTCACTCGCGGAACTTAGGTCATTGTGAATTAAGTTAATCAGTTTCAGGTGCACTACGGGGGATTCCTTACTAGTGACATGGAAATCGATTATGACTCGGGAATTCTCACGCTTGTCTTTACTGAGGGATTGAAAGCAATGGACTTGCAAAAATATGTTTCAAATGGTCTTATTTCATCTAAACAATTTAAACGATCATGAAACACATGCATTGTTTCCAATCTCTGAATAAAGATCAGCATGAGAAGTCCGGAGTCAAAATCGCTTTCAGTGTTACTTTCAGTGATCGTCCACATTTACGCAAGTGAAACTGAAACTTCAGTGCACAAGGACTTCTCATTAATAAGCGTTCATTGAATAACTGCGGACTACGGCGAATAACGACACGCGGCTCTTACTTACTGTAGATATTTTACCATCTACGCAGTAAAATCCAAAATACTTCCACACAGCGCTCCTATGATGTTTTGGTATTGGAATTGTCCGCTCGGTGCTCCGCTAGCTAACGCTCTCCATTGTAAAATAAGAAATTGAATCTTAATGGAGGTCAAGAGGGTATAAAACGGACAAGTTTCTCTGAGGGCGCCCTCTGCTGGGTCGAATGTCAAACTACTTTAGACTGCATGATGCACTGATGGAGGGTTTATTTTGACTTTGAACGTCTCATTTCAGTTCGAATATGAACTTTCACCCCCAGGTTCGAATGAATGTTCTAATTTCGAATAAAAAGTGACAGCCCTATTGGAAAGTAAATTAAATGTAGCGACTGATCCATTTTCTGTGTCACACACGTAACGCAGCCTCTTTCTGGTCCTGTACTTCCAATGTTTTAGGCAAATATGAAGTTGATGCACCACATTGATAGGATAGCAGAGGTATCTTGTGGTTGTCCTATATTGATCCCCATCTGCAACCCAATTAAAGTATAGTGCATTGAAAAATGTCAAGAATACCTTCCAAATGTCACACATGTAACGCAGGAATCACCCTAAATGTTCTTCCAGCTGATTCTCTTACATATTACTTTTTCCAGCCATTTTTTGCCTGCGTCCCAACTTTTTTGAGGCCTGTTGTAGCCAGAAAATTTGAAATAAGCTCATTTTGTGGATAAAAATGTAAAATGTCTCAGTTTCAACATTTGATATGTTATCCATGTTCTATTGTTAACATATCGGCTCGTGATCTGAAAGTTGCATTTTGATTTTATTCACAATTTACACTTGGTCCCGACTATTTCGGAATTGGGGTTGTAGTAGTCTTACACTTGCAGCCATTCTGGATGATACCTGACCCAGCTCAAGTGAAAGGAAAAGGCCTTATGACTGCGACTGGAGGCGGGTTGCGAGGTTCTAACCTTGGCCTTGCCACGCAGAGTCTGGGTAATCCACTGCAGGCCAGCCCTGGTTCCGCACTCCTCAGACTGGGCCCGGAGCAGCTGGTGCTGGGTTACAATATGGGCCCACTGCAGCCGGGACATCTCGGTCCGCCGGGCCACCACCGTCCCATCATCCTCCTCTGCACAGGCACTCAGGTCCAGCAGTGGAAAGTTCTCCCGGCTGGAGGTGTCCAGGAGGTCCGAGATGCCTGGGAAGAACTGCTTCTGCGTGTACTGGGCCAAGGTCTTGGTGTTGAGCTCCTCCTGCTGCAGGTAGGACTCCAGGGAGAGCTGGGAGAGGAGGATGGGCGGAGCCTGCAGCGGGGGTGGGGCCTCCAGACGGAGGAGGCTGGCCAGCCGCTTCACTTCCCCGCCCAGCGCCTGCAGCGCGGCGTTGTGCTTGGCGTTCTCAGCCCCGAGGGTGGCCAAGTCGTCCTTCAGCCGGCAGGCGGAGTCCTGCTGCCGTGAGGCCAGGCGGAGGGCGCGGTCAGAGCAGGCGGAGGTCAGGACCTGCAGCCTCTTCAACCGCTGAGATTTTAGCCTCTTCTCCCTGTGCAGAGCTTGCAGCTCCTGCTCCAGCTGCTCCAGCTGTTCCAGCTGCATCTCTTGCATCCCGGAGTGGGACGTGGCCGCCCCACAAGCCTTCAGCGCCTCCTGTAGCTCCTCCTCCCTCAGAAGGGGCTTCCCCGAGCGGTGCAGAGCGCGGTAGGCCTGCACCTCCTCCGAGGAGAGCACGTTACTGTGAGTCACACTGCTGCACAGGAAGCGCAGGAACTGCTGCTGCTCCGGAGAGTCGAACAGCCAATCGAAATCCTCGCCCTTCAGAGCAGAAGCGCCCGGGTAGCCCAGCCTTCCCACTGCCGCCACAAACTGAGCCCCGTCCAACATTTCTGCACCGAGTTTCAAGTTCATGAGTCAAACACAGATTAACATCAAAAATACAATGAGGAGACTCAACCCAGCAGTAAGAGCAGCAGTCATGAGGAAAATTTCCCAAAATTAATTAATATATCATGTACAACACAAACAAAAAACGTAGAATATAAACACCACATCTATCAAATCAAGATTGAGCGCAGTGCACACCAGTGCACTCCCATGCACAGGGGTAAGTGAACAGAACTGCATGCACATGAGCAAGGAAAACACCCAGGGGGCAGTCAGTCCTACACACCCAAGTGAAGTAATATCAGCATCAAAGCAGGGCAAGAGAAAACACTGATGCTGCACCGAAATGATGATACAAGATTGGCATCACATCCTGTGGCACCTCCTGGTTCTTGGCCAATATTACAGGGGGCTGCCAAGCTGTCACGGAATTACAGTCCTCCTACATTTTGGGTTGTAACTTTACAACTAAATAAGATAAAATCAAGTATGATGTGTCATATTGAAGGTATTAACTTGTTCTTTAATATTATTTAGTGAAAATATATTTTTTGAGAAATTTTCATAGAAGAAACAAGCAAATACTACTCAGTCACGGAATTACACAAAATTGACGTGGTTTTTTTAATGTTGTGTTTAACTATTCAGAAAATGACGTTCCTGTCATAGTTAAGTTATGAAACTTCAATATGTTCATATTTAAGGTGTTTTTTGTTAATACTGTAAGTTATAGAAAGAAATATTGACTGTAACCCTGCTTTATGGGCAAGAAATTTCAAAAAGTCAATGTCACCAAATTACAAGAGGCAAATTGTCACGGAATGACAACAATAGTATTAATTAGTTTCAATGTACTTATTTCAATATATTATACATATATACATAATTATTTACATTTTTACAGTTAAGCAATATATTACAATGAGTTTTCCACTTATAATGACCAATCATAACACATACTTCAAATTTTTTTTTATTCTCCATGTCAACATTGGCTTGGCGGCCCCCTACAGCAAAGAGATATTTACCTCCACCTGCTTCCTTATACCCACATTACTACGGAGTATTTATCAAACATTTTACATGCAAATATCTTATGAAAGCAGCATCGTTCATTCCTACAGTATCATCACAATATTGATGTTGAGGCATTCAGGAAAATACAAGGATATTCCAAATCATCTTGTTGTAATACAGCTATGTTTTACATGTTTGTCATTACCCACAAATGCGGCTTTCTTGCATCCCAATTGATCAGATTCCATTGGAAAACTTCAACCAATATCTTCCCAACAGTAATGTAACCAATCCTGGTGGCAACCGTTATCCAACCCTAGTATCAGCTTCTGGTTGGCAGTCTATTCAAATCAGTGGGATGAAGAATTTGCCAACTAGCATGCTAACGCTTTTCACCATTTTGTGGATTGAGTTACGCTTTGCTCTCGTGTTTGCGAAGCTGACCCACGCCCACCAAACCTCTGAAGACTAGCAACAGGATTAGTTTCTTCTTTCACACTGACAAACGGGCACTCAGAGCAAACATCTCATGTTTCCCTCATGCCTGGACGTAAAAGCAGCATCCCAAAAAGGCCTAGTCATTTCCACAATGACAATTCCCTCTGACATCAAGCAAGGGGAAGGCTGCAATCCTCAACTGTATTCAAAAGCGCCTTCATAATGAAACCCTGCCATTGCATCACAGCTCTAAAAAGCAGACGCCCTCAGCTGCAGCCTGCAGACCTTAATCAAAACAACCCCTATCCCTGTGTCTGCGCATCACACGGAGGATTCGCCATACTAAGTGTCATTTCAAACCGATCAGCGCCGAATGGAAGTGAGCAATAACCCTCCGCACACTGATGCGGCTTACAAACCACCGTCTCCTCTCCAGGGCTGCACTCGTCTCGTGTCCAGGGGGGAGGAAATGCCGCTTAACAAATGAGTTTTGTACGATTCATTTTAAAAAATAGATGATAAAACACCTCACAGTCATTGCTTTGATTTTTGTCCAGCACACATTACAAAATTAGATTTTACCTCGTGTCTCGAAACAAACATGACGTTGTGATCTAACATGAGAAAAGGACAAGTGTAGATTTAATGAGACCCGATTGCCTCCGTTGTGCAATTTCAAGGACTGGATCATAGGTCCTTGATTTTTCCACAGTCTAAGACTGGCAAATGCAAAATAACTGCATGCATAAATACATGAAATGCTGCCAGGGAAGCATGGGAGTGAGTTTTTGTTTACTGAATTAATGATTTTCCTCTCTCAAGTTCACTATGCCATGAATGCAGAGTGCCTTGTCATAGCATATATATCATTTTCAGTTGTGTTTATAAAATTATCTTTCTACATGAATACTAACTTCATTACTACATCCTCAAAAATATTAGGAATAAGAGGTCTATCATTAAGGAACTGTGACCAGTTAGCTAAAACATGCTCAGGTCTCTTATAGCACTTTCAGGGGACCTATACCAAAGCAAAATGCCCATTTTGGTTCAAAATTTTAGTTTTGAGGTAAGAATATGAAGTGGTTCTCTAGATAGTCTGTAATATGGAGTCGTGTTCCAAAGGAAACATTCATCATGAACACTGTCTTCAAGGCTGGAACAGCCATGATTGTGGTGACTTTCAATGAAGGCCAACGAGGAACTGCCTCCATTCTTATGAAACTCTGCATAAGGGCAGGGGCACACTCAATAAAAGCCCATCACAAAATGGACATTAGGTACTTCCGAATAAGAGTAAATCAAAATATGTATATTTAATTAACCGTTTCCCGCCAAAATTGATTTAGGGGGGTCAAACTCAATACTAGAACATAGAAACCTGGGAAGAAAGCTCTGTGGTGACATTAGGAATGTTTTTTCCTTCACATCACAACTGAAATTATAACCAAACACTGTTTACTTCTCTCAATAACTGTTTCTCTCAGTTGCAACCACTGATGTGATGCTACAGAAACTCAGTTTTCAGTTGCAATTTCAAATAGAATTATTTTGAAAATTCTTAGTTTAAAAAGTGAATATCTTGGGAAAATGTTTGCTTAACTACAAGTCCCCTAAACAGCGACTGCAAGCAAAGTTATTCAGCTAACGTTATTTAGCCAGTTACTCCTGTGCAACGTAATCCATCGCTGATTGCGTCAAATAACCAACTTAACGTTACGCTAACAAAGTAACGCGAGCCAACTTCGTTCGTCCTGATGTTTATTAGGGCATAAAAAAAGATAATAATCGCTCGCTAAAGTTAGATTAGGTGGAAACCCAGCGCTAGCAAGCTATGTGGCCAGCTGCACATTAGTTTATCATGTAACCTGCATTACGTCATTCTTCAAACATCTGTTACCGAGTGACTGAAGGTCTGGCAGCGCATTCGCGGTTTACAGCGCGTGTTATTGCCGCGTGCATAACCGCGGGAAACGCTCGGAGGTCACGCGGCGTAATAAGCAGAGCTCAACGGTCTGCACCTCGGCAGAAAAGGTGGGCGCAGAATCTATGGTGTACAGTCTATGGCAAACACAAGTCCTCCGAGTCGACATGGAAACTCCTCCCCTAATCTGGTAGTCACTCACTTTTTCCCGAAACTGATGAAACTAAAAACCGCTGAGGTCTTTCAGGATAAACTTTCTGTAAAAATAGAAAGATAAGAGAATAGGTATTCATGACCACTGTGGGTACTTTATTTGGCGCGTAATAACCTAGTAGAGTTTGACAGGAGATAATTGGCGATGTTTTTATAAAATGTGTCAGGCCTGCAGATCACGGAGAGGCGGAGTTTCCTGAATTTCTGATGGCTGACTGTGGAACGCGCTCGACTGGATGCGTCGCGTGATTCGCGCAGAATCCATCCGGAAGCTTCTGGAATTCCTCGCGGCGGTGACAGCGCGTTCTGTGAAGACCCGATGATTATAAATCAATTACACCAATCAAAGTGTTCTAACGTCGTGTTTCACGCGACCGTAACCCGCGAATGTGTAGCCAGACCCTCACGTCATGTTAGCCGACCGGGCTAACAGAACTCAGTTAAGTATTTGCTAGCTCGCCTGCGTCCACCCACCGATGGCAGCTGAGACGTTAAACTTCTGATCTCAGCGGGTTAAACCATTAGATAAAATATTCCCCGAGCAGTTACTGCCGTGTTTTTACCTGTAATGTAGCGAGCGTTTTCCTCCAGACTCGAATATACAGCGAAGTTGGAGATTATGTTTACACGGTTGTACTTTCTCGATACTCTGGTGTTACGGTCCAATTTCCCGCCCTGACTACTCAAAATCGCAGAAAAAAACCTGTTAAGGGCGCATGCGCTGACTTTGTATTTTAGTTAGCTAATGTGAAACATCGCCACCCCCTGTTCCGGAGTGTAGGACCAGACCACGGGAAAAAAGTCATTAATATTTTCAGTTAGTGAAAAAGGTTTGTGCGCATATATGAGTTATCTGACTGCACGTAAAATAAAGTTTTGTGATCACCGAAATATTATGCGCATGTTTAAAAAAATTTGTGCAAACAATTATAATTTTCATTTATGCAAAAATGTTTTGTTGCAGTAAAAATCCTTTGTGCATGTGTGAAAGTTTTGTGCACAGAGATATTATTTGCACATGTGAAAAAGCAAGGTTGTTTTTTTGTTGCTGTAGAAAACCATTGTGTATGCATAATGAAAACTTGTACGGCAATATTTTCAATATCTTCGCATTTTCAGGTTTCACAGTCTGAGAGATTGACAAATACATTTCCTATCCGCATATGTGACACTGATATTACAACCTAAGAGCAGAGTTACAAACACAACTTTTTTTTTTTTTTTTTACACCTGAGGCTGACTGGTCAATCTGCACGTTGCCCACTATCAATCCAATCAGCGAAAGTCAAACTGTTCAATCGGGGGCAAAAATCTATGCTGAGTTCTGGAGGGACTGAAGGGGAAAACAAGCCTCAACTTTTCGGTCTGCTATCTTAAGTCATAAAAATGTCCGAATGTTGTTGTGTAGCACTCGACTGGCTGCGCCAGAAATCCCTGATCCACTGCGCAAGTTTAAAATTTGATTTACGATGCGCTGTCCTGAAAATACTTTTGAAAGAAGCGGTGCCTCATAGTCTGATGTTCTGCTGCTCGAAGTCACTTGTCCCTCCTTATTGGCTGAGTTTTGTTGTCTGGAACCATACGACATGATTGTGGTGCATTTTCTCACAGAACATAATTTGGGAATTTTTTTTATTTCAGCAAGTAGACCAAAAACCCATCACCTTGGCTTGTTTCCCCTGCAGAATGTGTCAAATCTTTTGCCCCCAGATTGAACAGTTCGACTTCCTGTGACAGGATTGTTAGTCAGCAATGTGCTGATTGTTTACTTGGTCTCAGGTGTAAAAAAAAAAGGTCCCAATTCGCATTTTAATTTGTAATTTGTTGCTTGTAAAGTCAGTGTTGCAAACTCCGATAGAAACATAAATTTCCCATCTCTCAGACTTTGAGAAATCTCATCGTTGAAAATACTACCAGACAAATTTCAGTTACATGCCCTCAAAATATTTCTACAGCAACAAAAAGGTTTTGCGTGTGCAAGTTATAGCTCTGCCAACAAAACTTTTTCACACATGCACAAATAATTTATTATCAGCACAAAACTTTTACACAAGTAAATTATACAGCGCCCTCCATAATTATTGGTGAAGATGTGTTAAAAGCCTTAAAATAAATTCAATTTTTTTTGCAGAAGCATACTCTCACACTGAAAATTGTAGAAAAATGTAACCTTCAACTCAAGTGAATTTTAAGGGGGAAAAAAAATCCCTGACTAAGAAATAATTATTTTTCATAAAATCACCTATTCCACAATTATTGGCACCCCTAACAATTCCCAGGAATGAAATGTAATTCAAGTATTTCTGTCATTTCTACAGCAGTTTACAAAGTTAATCGGAGTATCTAGGAACATTTAATTAGTAAATCATCACTTCCTGTTTCCCTGGGGTATAAATAAGATGTGACACAATGGCCATTTCTCTTATCCACTCTTCAACATGGGAAAGACAAAGGAACACACCATTCAAGTAAGGCAGATGTGTGTCGACCTTCACAATTCAGGCAATGGCTACAATAAAATAGCCACTCACCTGCACCTGCCGATATCTACTGTCAGAGGAATCATTAAGAAGTTTAAAACAACTGCAACAGTGGTAAACAAGCCTGAACGAGGACGCAAGGTTATTTTTACACCATGCACAGTGAGGAGGATGGTAAGAGAAATAAAAAGTTTTCCAAAGCTCACTGTTGAAGAATTACAACAAATGGTAGCATCTTGGGGTCACAAAGTCTCCAAAACAACCATCAGGCGCTATCTACATGCCAACAAGCTGTTTGGGAGGCATGCATGGAAAAACCTTTTCACACTCACAATCATAAAGGCAAACATCTGGAGTTCGCTAAGCGGTACTTGGACTTCAACTGGGACTGTGTGCTTTGGTCAGATGAGACCAAGATAGAGCTTTTTGGCAAACAATCTAAGTGGGTCTGGTGGAACACAAAAGATGAGTATGCAGAAAAGCACCTCATGACCACTGTGAAGTATGGGGGAGGATCGGTGATACTGTGGGCCTGTTTCTCTTCCAGAGGTCCTGGGAACCTTGTTAGGGTGCATGGCATCATGAACGCTTCGAAATACCAGGGCATTTTAAATCAAAATCTGGTGGCCTCTGCCCGAAAGCTGAAGATGGGTCGTCACTGGGTCTTTCAGCAAGATAATGACCCTAAACATGTGGCTAAATCTACACAGAAATGATTCACCACACACAGAATCAAGCTCCTCCCATGGCCATCTCAGTCCCCAGACCTCAACCCCATTGAAAACCTGTGGAGTGAGCTGAAGAGGAGAGTGCAGAGGAGAGGACCCAGGTCGCTGGATGATTTAGAGAGATTGTGCAAAGAGGAATGGTGGAAGATCCCTCTTTCTGTATTCTCCCATCTTGTGAAACATTATAGGAGAAGATTAGGTGCTGTTTTGCTGGCAAAAGGGGGTTGTACAAAGTATTAACATCAGGGGTGCTAATAATTGTGGCACACATGATTTGATGTAAAATAATTATTTTTTTAATGTGGGATATTTTTTCCCACTGAATAAATGTACTTGAATTAAAGGTTGGATTTTCCTCTCTTGTTCATTGTGGTCCTATATTATTTAGAAGAAGAACGTAATTTTTTAGAAGCTAAAGAACACATCTTAACCAGGGGTGCCAATAATTCTGGAGGGCGCTGTATCTGTGTTTTACAAACATGCACAAAATATTTTTACAGCTACAAAACATTTTACTTTACGCGCAGATTACATCTGTGTGCACGAAAGTTTTTCAAAAGCGAAAAATATTCCTGACCTTTAGTTGCTCCAAATTGTCATAGCCAAGGCATATCCGAGCATTCTGTTATGACACAGACAGGGCACCAGATGCAGATTCAGGAAACAATCCGCAAGGGAGTATTTATTAATAGGAACACGGTAATTAAAGAGGGAAAGGCCACATGGTCGGGGAGCAGTCCCATACCACCCAGGTCTCAAAAGTGAAGCCAATGCGGAAATCTCTTAAAATTGCATTCTATTTAATGGCCTGCAGATGGCGAAGTCGGTAATTGCAGAAAGTTCACTGCTTTAGATGTCAATGAGAAAATGACTACTTTCCCACCTGATTTATTATTTCAAGAATGATTTTCCATATTATTTTTTGGTGTCTATTAGAAGTTTCATGTCTCCTTCAATATACAAAACCCAAAACCAGTGAAGTTGGCACGTTATGTAAATCGTAGATAAAAACAGAATACAATGATTTGCAAATCCTTTTCAACTTATATTCAATTGAATACACTGCAAAGACAAGATGTTTAATGTTCAAACTGAGAAACTTTTTTTTTTTTGCAAATAATCATTAACTTAGAATTTAAAGGTAGCAACACATTGCAAAAAAGTTTGCACAGGGGCCTTTTTACCACTGTGTTACATCGCTTTTCCTTTAACGACACTCAGTAAACGTTTGGGAACTGAGGAGACCAATTTTTGAAGCTTTTCAGGTGGAACTCTTTCCCATTCTTGCTTTATGTACAGCTTAAGTTGTTCAACAGTCCATGACAACTCCATTGTCATATTTTACGCTTCATAATGCGCCACACATTTTCAATGGGAGACAGGTCTGGACTACAGGCAGGCCAGTCTAGTACCCGCACTCTTTTACTACGGAGCCATGCTGTTGTAACACGTGCAGAATGTGGCTTGGCATTGTCTTGCTGAAATAAGCAGGGGCGTCCATGAAAAAGACGATGCTTGGATGGCAACATATGTTGCTCCAAATCCTGTATGTACCTTTCAGCATTAATGGTGCCTTCACATATGTGTAAGTTGCCCATGCCTTGGGCACTAATACACCCCCATACCATCACAGATGCTGGCTTTTGAACTTTGCGCCTATAACAGTCCGGATGGTTCTTTTCCTCTTTGGTCCGGAGGACACGACGCCCACAGTTTCCAAAAACAATTTGAAATGTGGACTCGTCAGACCACAGAACACTTTTCCACTTTGCATCAGTCCATCTTAGATGAGCTTGGACCCAGCGAAGCCGGCGGCGTTTCTGGGTGCTGTTGATAAATGTCTTTCGCTTTGCATTGTAGAGTTTCAACTTGCACTTGCAGATGTAGCGACGAACTGTAGTTACTGACAGTGGTTTTCTGAAGTGTTCCTGAGCCCATGTGGTGATGTCCTTTACACTCTGATATCGGTTTTTGATGCAGTACCGCCGGAGGTATCGAAGGTCACGGGCATTCAATGTTGGTTTTCGGCCTTGTCGCTTACGTGCAGTCATTTCTCCAGATTCTCTGAACCTTTTGACGATATTACGGACCGTAGATGATGAAATCCCTAAATTTCTTGCAATAGCTCATTGAGGAATGTTGTTTTTAAACTGTTCGACAATCAGCTCACGCATTTGTTCACTAAGTGGTGACCCTCGCCCCATCCTTGTTTGTGAATGACTGAGCATTTCAGGGAAGCTGCTTTTATACCCAATCATGGCACCCACCTGTTCCCAATTAGCCCGTTCACCTGTGGGATGTTCAAAATAAGTGTTTCATGAGCATTCCTCAACTCTCTCAGTCTTTTTTGCCACTTGTGCCAGCTTTTTTGAAACATGTTGCAGGCATCAAATTCCAAATGAGCTAATATTTGCAAAAAATTACAAAGTTTACCTGTTCGAACATTAAGTAACTTGTCTTTGCAGTGTATTCAATTGAATATAGGTTGGAAAGGATTTGCAAATCATTGTATTCTGTTTTTCACTGGTTTATTCAACTTCACTGGTTTTGGGTTTTGTACTATGATGTTCATTTTTGTAAATTATGGTCCCAAATAGATTAGAATAAAGGATAAAACCAGATATGCTTTGGGAGCATGGCTATCCTCTGGTCCTCGTCCAATACGGTCAGATCCACCCATAGATCCACCCTTCGCTCCTCCCTGGATCTTCAATTCACGCTCTCATCCAATAGGAATCACATCTGGTTTCAAAATGACAAAATGGTGCTGTTCAAATTGGCAAAATCCTGGCTTCCTAAATGGTGTGCTGAAACTAATGGGTGACGTCACAGTTGATCCGTCCATATTTTTGGCCCTGGTCCTCAATTCACGGTCCTCAAGGTCCAAAAACTGCGAGTTTTCCACACTCCCTTTACCTGGGAGTCAGGTCTGGCCAATCAGAGGCACTAAGTGTTCATTTACCTACCTGGGATATAAGAAAACCTGAGCTAGATTTGGAATCGAGGTCCAGATTTAAGGATTCCAGGTCTGTGGTGATGAGTGCAGAGGGGAGGGGCGTGTCTGTGCCCAGGCCAGTGGCTGCCCAGGGGAGCTGCCTGGTAGGGAATCCCCTTTGCAGAGGCAGGACAGCTTGACAGTTGAACTGAAAGGTTTAGCAGGAACACAGTCCAAATTCTCAAGACCAATGACAGCTTGGGAGGTGTCTCTAATAAAGTGACTCAGAGGAAAATGCTGGAACAGAGGTTTAACAAGAATGCAGTCTCAATTCTGGAGATCGATACTCAGCCTTGGGAGCTTGTTTCTTTAAACTCACAAGAAACAACAACAAAAAAAAAAACGAAAGAACAGCTTAGCTCAAAACTAGAGGATATAAACGGATTGGTCGGCTTAGTAAGACTGAGCATTACAATTCAGCAACTGTCCTCAACAGAAACCATCACACAAAAGGAGTGGAGAATTCAAGTGATAACACCTGGAAGTTGGGGAGAAAACAAGACAACAAATCAATTAAAGACTAAACCACAAAACAGGTGTAGGTTGCTGGAAATGGGGAAGAACCATCAGTCACACAGAAGAGCTGTGACTTTTGGGTGCATCAGAGGGGAAAGGGGAAGAGATACTGGGAATTTTAGAGAGATGGCTGGGTAGGGATCAGGGGTCAGACTGGTAAAATTTAAAAGAGGGTTGAGGAATGAGTTTGGTATGGGGGGGAGATGGAGGCAGTGCGCTAGATCTTTTTTTTTTTTTTTTTACCTTTTTTTTAGTTAAGTGTACTAGATCCTGTTCCACACACTCCAGGATGGTAGGTGGCAGTATGCACCTAAGAATAAGTTGTGCACTTTGTCATACAACACAAAGATGAAGAGTGATGTGGAAAGCTGGCTTCGTTTAAATAATCAAAAATCATTAAACCCATTGTCTAATTCCTAACAACGTTTCTTTAACCTCAATGGAAAATGTCACGAGTAAAAGAAAGGTATAAAGTGGAATTCATAAGGGCTTAGGAAGACAGCTTTGCTAATAAGACAATCCAAATGCATTAACGCCAGGCAACGTGATCAAGCATCTCTCGACTACCATGTTCAGAAATTTTCGTGATTGGGCAGATGCGGCAGTGACTTTAACCATTGCTGCCACACAGTATTTTGGGGAAGTGTAATCTCCTTTCTTTTTGAAAAGGATAGTTAGGTGTACTCAATGCTAAAGTTAAAAAGCACTGAGACACCTCTCCTTTAAATTTTGAGAATTCGAACACACTTATCATGGCTGCCATGTAAATAATTCCAGGTCATTTTCTAGGAGTTAGGAACTTTCCAGAGCAAAAAAGGAATATTCGAATGCAGCCTCTATGTCTGTAATAAGAATATTTGTGGAAAACACAAGTGAGTGATGCTTAGTTCTCATGAATTGTATCAACACTTCCCTAACTTGCCTCTTTTCCTTGCATCTTTGCTCCTCCCACTAAGGATGCAGGAGAGAGACTCTAGGAAGCCATACAAGGAGAGAGTAGACAAGGAAATATGTATACAGAGAAATGAGCTGTTGTTTCCTATGCAGCGTCGTGTAAACATTAGTCTAAGATGACAGCGCACTTCTGGATCATAAGGGAACATCTATAGCACCAATTGACGTCATGACTGTCAACTGATAGTCTTACTTATAACTAAAAGCTTTCAGAACATAACCAATATGATCAAAATCAGGTAAACTGATCATTTAAAAACCCTAATGATTATCTATAAATATCAATAAAACTATGGTTTTAGAGAGAATTAAAGAAAATATTTCTGCACAGTCTGCACTGTTTTCACAGCCAACAGCGCAGCAGGAAATAACCATTTTGACACATAAATCATATGAATCCAAACCGGTTAAAGCATTACAGGCTTTGTTTTGCCATGATAAGATGTTAAAGCCAACTTACCCTGAGAGAGGGGGCTTTCCTTAGTCTGGTCACTTTGCGTCTGGCGGCGTCATCGGCGTTGTCCGTTTAAAGCCGTATCTCTAAAACCTCTGATGGATTTTTTTTAGATTTGGGGATTGATCAAATTGGTCATCAAGTTAACGCCTGAGCAAAATTTTTCTATGATTGAATCATTCATTTCGACTTAGTGGCCATTTTTATGTTGAAAATGGCCATTTTTGGCATTTAGGTTGAATTTTCTCAAAAACTATCAAATGATTTTTTTTATCACAGCAATGGAATCAGTATCATGACCTGCTTCAATGGTGTAAATGCCGTTTTAATGGAATCGCTCCTTCATAGCGCCACCTAGGCAACGTGTCTGGACTTAGTCAATTTTTGAGGTGTTTTGGCACAAAATGTGCTGTAACTTGCTTATTATTGCATTTATAGTTTTGGTATGCACTGAGCATGTACAGCATATCATGCTTGCCGAGCATTGTTGGTTTATTGAGTCTAAAGGTCAAGGTCAAATTGAAAAATGTGCTATATCTCTCTTAAAATAGCATTGAGAGCTTATATATGAGGCACCTGAAGGGAATCAGGTATGCTGAACATCACGAGTCAGTCACATTTGACCTTGGGCCTCAAGGTCAAGGTCAAACGGCAAAAATGTGCCATTACTCTCTTAATATAGCATTTAGTGCTTAGCTATGTATGAGGCACCTATAGGGAATCAGGTATGCCGAACATGCCGCTGTTATATGATAACAAGCATATTGCGGATGCCTTAAACAGTTACTTTGTTGAGAATTTTACCTCAGAGGGCGTCTTTATTTGGCCAGAGGGCATGTCAAATGCTCAAAATTATTTAGCGGAAATTGAGGTTCGGGATAACGAAGTATTAGACAAGTTGCATAAACTAACAGCAGATAAGGTGGCGGGTCCTGATGGCTTATATCCTAGAGTGCTCAGGGAAGCTGGTGAGTTCATCTTTAAGCCGCTATCCGCCATCTTCAGACGGTCCTTAGAAACTGGAGAAATACCAAATGATTGGAAACAGGGCAATATAATACCAATATATAAGAAAGGGGACCGTACCGAGCCAGGAAACTACAGGCCAGTGAGTTTAACTTGCATTTCGTGCAAAATATTGGAATCTATCATAAAAGATGAGCTGGACTTATTTCTTGAACGTAACAGTATCTTGAGGGATAGTCAACATGGTTTTCGGAAGGGAAGGTCATGCCTAACAAACCTTCTGGAATTTTTTGAAGAGGCCACCAGGACTTACGACCAGAGCAGGGCTTATGATGTCATATACTTGGATTTTCAGAAAGCATTTGATACCGTACCGCGTAAGAGACTAATTTTTAAAATGAGCTCCATTGGAGTTACAGGAGGTATTCTGAAGTGGATTCAAAACTGGTTACAGGACAGAACACAAAGAGTAGTGGTCAGTGATATCTCATCTGAGCTGGGTATGGTGGGGAGTGGCGTCCCCCAGGGATCGGTGTTGGGACCCCTGCTATTCCTCATTTACATTAATGACCTTGATTGGAATATTGAGAGCAGATTGGTTAAATTTTCAGATCAAACTAAATTGGGGGGTTTGGCAAATAGTCTAGGGTCTATTAAAAGTGATTCAGGACGATTTGGATAGAATCCAGAATTGGGCAGAAATGTGGCAAATGAAATTTAATCTAGCAAAATTAGATTAGATTATTAGATTAAAGTTGTGCATGTGGGTAATAAAAACATTAGACGGGATTACTTCATGGGAGGTTTAAAACTGGAATGTACTGCACAAGAGAAAGATCTGGGAGTGATTGTTAATCAAACCCTCACAGGTTCTAGCCATTGTGCCGTAGCAGTTAAAAAAGCCAATCGGATGCTAGGATACATTGCCAAATGTATTGAGTACAAATCTAAGGAGTAGATACTTCTTCTGTACAACATGTTCGTTAGACCACACCTGGAGTATTGTGTACAGTTCTGGGGACCATACTTTAAGAGAGATATAGAGGCTCTAGAGAAAGTTCAGAGAAGAGCCACTAAGCTTATTCCAGGTATAAAAGATGAAAGCTATGAGAAGAGGCTGAAAATTCTTAATCTCTTTAGTCTTAGGAAAAGGAGACTCAGGGGTGATTTGATTGAGGTCTTTAAATATGTTAAAGGGATTAACAAAGTGAATCATGTAGGATTCCTTCGGCCAAGTGTTGTTAGTAGAACTCGGGGTCACAAATGGAAGTTGACCAAAGGTAATTTAGCACTGATATTCGGAAATATTTCTTCACCCAAAGAGTAATTTCAATGTGGAATAGCTTACCTGACTATATTGTTGAGGCAGAGACCTTGGGGGTTTTCAAGAGCAGGCTTGACCTAAAGCTAGATACCATTGAGTCATTTAGTATCTGAAGGGGTATATTCACAATAGTATAAAGAAACTGGCAAGCTTAGTTGGGCTGAAAGGCCTGTTCTTTCCATTCATGTTATGTTATGTTATGTTATGTTAATATTGTGAGTCAGTCACATTTGACCTTGGGCCTCAAGGCTAAGCCCAAATGGAAAAAATGTGCCATAACTCTCTTAAAATAGCATTTAGAGCTTAGGTATGTATGAGGCACCTACAGGGAGTCTTGTATGCCAAAAATTCTTGGTTGGTTGAATTTGAGCCAAAAGGTCAAGTTCAAATGGCAAAAATGTGCTATAACTCTCTTAATATAGCATTTAGAGCTTAGGTATGTCGGAGGCACCTATAGGGAATCAGGTATTCCGAATATTGCGAGTCAGTCACATTTGACATTGGGCCTCAAGGCCTAGGCTAAATGGCAAAAATATGCTATAACTTATGACATTTAGAGCTTAGGTATGTGTGACGCACCTATAGGAAATCATGTAATCAAGGCAAGTTGAATATGACATTAGGTGTCAAGGTCAAATGGAAAAAATTGCTATAATTTGCTGAATATGGCAGTTAGAGCTCAGGCATGTTTGGGGTGTCTACAGGAAACCATGTCTGCCGAACATTCTTAGGCAGGCAGTCAAATTTGATGTTGGGCCTCAAGGTCAAGGTTATATGACAAAAACGGCCCATAACTTGTTTAATATTGTTTTTGGAGCTTTGGCATCTATTGGGCACTAATAGCAGGTCATGTATGCTGGTTGTTTTTGACATATTGAATTTTACATTGGGCAACAAGGTCCAGGTAATGACAAAAAAGGCCTAAAAGTCCTTTAATGTTGGCTTTAGATCTTCGGTATGTATTGGATACAAATGACAAATCATGTATGCTGACCAAACACACCATATTGGATTTGACTTTGGTCTTCAAGGTCACGTGAGAAAATCAATCTATTTATTTCCTTGTTTAATAATGTCTTTAGACATTAGTATGTATTAGGCACTAACCCATATATAATTAAAATTTTAACGGTCAATCTTTTTTTGCAATCAGTTGTGAGAATAAAAACTGGTCAAAATCCATTTTTGGATGTTTGTTCCTATTAGCATCATGGAATAGAAAGAATAATACCGATTAGACCCACTCAGTGGCAGTGTTGTGTCAAAAAATACTGTCTTACAGCAGAGCAAGAACCAGAAGTGAATCGGGGAGATGACACTTCACAAATTGAGCTTAAGCATCGGGGAGACATTCCTCTAACCTCGACCGCACGTATTTGAGGACTAGATTCCTGGATTCCAGGCTGAAACTGTTGTAAATATTATGTGATATAACATATAAATTTTGCCGTGATCTCATTCTTTAAACCGATTTCCCGGATACCATTATCCCCTTGAAGGTGAAGGTCAGCAAAACTGCATGGCACCTTTCCCCTACTTAGATAAACCTAGATATCAAATATGAAAAGAATCTAGTCAGCGGTTCTTAAAATATCCACATTTATATGTTCGTACGGATGGATGGAGCCCAATATTATATCCCTCGCTTCACGCTAATCGCGCTGGTGGTTTGTTTTCTTTGAGTTAGACCATGTGGGGGCAGAGGCATGCATGATGGAGGGTGACGTCAGACAGACTTAAGCACAGTTAGAGGTTATTATTATGTCAGATTCGGATGCTACTCAGAGAGTGAGATGTTAAAGCCATTTAAGGAATTAACTGGAAATACAAGAGGTGACAGATTGAGAAATAGAGAGTCGTTATCAACAAAATATGAAGAGCGACAGAAGAGAGTCTCTTGTGTTTTGTGATAAACTGTGAGCTGGAAGATCCCAGCATTATGTGGGTCACATTGGGATGTAGGGAAGATAAACTGGACAACAGGTATCAATAAGTGACAAACAAAAGAAAACTGCAAGATTAAAGGGGAAATTGACAGGGGCCCAGTTTACACGCAGATGCTTGCGAGTAAAGACGACAAAATATTTTAACGGAAGTGCCTTTTGTTTATATGGTGACGGCGTTTTTGGGGCTTGAAGACGCAAAAATCTCAAACCACCCTCGAAAGTGGAAAACTTGAATACGCTCTGGCGTAGCGTTTCCGTGTAAACTGGCCAAGACGCAAAACTGGCTCAGATCTGCTGTTCTGCTCACGTCGCGTAGGCATTTACGTCACGCAGTAAACAAACATGTCGGATTACATCCATGCTTCGGACCTTCAGGCTACTCTGGCAGTCATAATAAATGTACAGGAGTCGTTACTACAAATGTACAGAATGTGTACACATGCTATTGGCGAACAGAGGAGGATCTATTGTCAACTCTTATAGTTTAAAGTAATCTGGAGCAATAGCTCGACCTCTTCGTCTGACCAGACGAAGTTCTTCTTGTTACCGGTAGCCATATTTTGTGATTTCACTGCACAGTGACGAGAAAAAGGAAGATTCTACGCATGCGCGTAGGCATAGCGGCGTTTGTGTTAGTGTATCACAGCACCACCTAGCCGTCTGGCATGCATACCCAATCGATTTCTACACACTTTTTGCGTCACCGTATGCACACAGATTTCCTTCCGAGAACGCTCGTCTGAACGCGAAATAAAAAGTGAAGACGCGACGCCACTTTTGCGTCTTCTGTTCACACCATCATCACGTAAACCTAGCCTAGATTCTTCTCGTATTTGGTACCTAGGTTCATCTGTGATGTGAAAGGAAGCCACTACATGGCGGTATTGACCTTTTTTTTGTTGGGCCTAGACGGGCTGGGTTTGGGCATGTCCTGGGCATGTCTGGGACAGAAGGTCCCAGAAAATTAAAAAAGGGGTCTGGGAGGTGGGAGGGGTCTGTGGGGGAGTGTGTGGGGAGGAGGGTTGGGAGAGTGAAGTGGTGGGAGAATTTGCTAGGAGAAGAATATATTTGACGAGACCTGCCATTTTTTTTCATGACTTGTGAAGCTTTTTGTGGATTTTTGCCTATGTTGGAGTATCACCCGGAACATCACCCAGCGACCCCACCTCAAGGGACTGTAAATATTTTTTTTTTCTTGTATATATTAATCTGTTTAATTATATATTAATTAGTCAGTAGAGTAGATAGTAAATTAGTTAAAAGTGTTTGTTTAATTAAACCGTGGAACACTGGACCAGCTCTATACCCTCCGCAGGGTGCTTGAGGGTGCATGGGAGTTTGCCCAACCTGTTCACATGTGTTTTGTGGACTTGGAGAAGGCAATCTACCGTGTCCCTCGTGGCATTCTGTGGGCGGTGCTTCGGGAGTATGGAGTCCGGGGCCCTCTACTAAGGGTCGTGCGGTCTCTGTATGACCGGAGCAGGAGCTAAGTTTGCATTGCCGGCAGTAAGTCAGACCTGTTCCCGGTGCATGTTGGACTCCGACAGGGCTGCCCTTTGTCTCCGGTTCTGTTCATTATTTTTATGGGCAGAATTTCTAGGCGCAGCCAGGGGCCGGAGGGAGTTCGGTTTGGGGACCACAGGATCTCATCTCTGCTTTTTGCGGATGCTGTTGTCCTGGTGGGTCCTTCGAACCAGGACCTTCAGCATGTACTGGGGCGGTTAGCAGCCGAGTGTGAAGCGGCTGGGATGAGAATCAGCACCTCCAAGTCCGAGGCCATGGTTCTCGACCGGAAAAAGGTGATATGTCCCCTCTGGGTTGGAGGAGAGTTCTTGCCATAAGTGGAGGAGTTTAAGTATCTTGGGGTCTTGTTCACGAGTGAGGGAAGGATGGAGTGTGAGATTGACAGACGGATCGGTGCAGCGACAGCAGTAATGCGGTCATTGTACCGATCTGTTGTGGTGAAGTAGGAGCCGAGCCGAAAGGCAAAGCTCTCGATTTACCGATTTAAGAACGAGATCTCGGATACAAGCGGCTGAAATAAATTTCCTCCGCAGGGTGGCAGGCCGCTCCCTTAGAGAGAGGGTGAGGAGCTCTGTCACCCGGGAGGAGCTCAGAGTAGAGCCGCTGCTCCTCCACGTCGAGAGGAGCCAGCTGGGGTGGCTCGGGCATCTTTATCGGATTCCCCCTGGACGCCTTCCTGGGAAGGTGTTCCGGGCATGCCCCACCGGGAGGAGGCCTCGGGGAAGACCCAGGACACGCTGGAGGGACTATGTCTCTCGGCTGGCCTGGGAATGCCTCGGGATACCCCCGGAAGAATTGGAGGAAGAGTCCAGGGAGAGGGAAGTCTGGGCATCCCTGCTAAGACTGCTGCCCCCGCGACCCGGCCCCGGATAAGCGGCAGAAGATGGATGGATGGATGGATGTTTAATTAAACCTGTTTAAGTTTTAAAATTTTGTCTGTCATCCCTTGCTGTCATATATGTTATAACAAATTGGGGCCATAACACATCCCAGTGGGGGAAAGGTACTATGCTGTTTTGGTGACCTTCACCTTTATTTCAAGGTCACAAAGCATAAATTCCAATCTCTTAAGAACTGTTGACTGGATTCTTTTCATGTTGGATGCCTGTGACGACCCCCAAAATTCTGATGTTTCCTGGAGGTGATGGAGGTGACAGCTTGTCAAAATAAACATCGCCATGTCGATACTTCATCAACTTTTCAAATGGAAAATTAAACATTGCATATTCTAATTGCAGAAATAACAATGAAAACAATCATAATAAAGCTTATTAAATGTTGTTGACCAAATGTGTTGACTTTCTGAGTTTGTTATCTTTATGAAATGTCTCTGTGATCGAGTGGCAGTCAGCCATTACAAATACATACGGTGGTCATGTCAAAGTTAATTACTGAACAGTAATACAATATTAGATTATTATCCCCCGCCGCCCGATTAGCGCAAAGCGGGGGATATAGTATTGGGCTCCGTCTGTACGTACGTACGTTCGTCCGTACGGACACATAAAATTGAGGCGGCGGGGGATATTGCCATGTTAGTGGCAGATACTTCTTTAAGCTCATATGGCTTCTCTTTTCCATATCTTTTGTCCTGGTTTCCCTGGCTTGCCCCTGTGGGTGGCGCTACATGTCCGTACTCCTGACGCCAAGAGCGCCTCAGTGGAGCCTTTTCACTAACTCTATCAGCAACTAGCAAAGTCTAAAAATGGTCTTCCATTGCCAGATTTCTATTTTTTTTTAAAAATGAAACGATTTTTACTTTTTTTCTGTTTAATATAGCTCTTTGGTTAATGCAAACAGAGAAGCATTTCACATTCTGCTCACAGCGGTAAAAAAAAAAAAAAGGGTGTGCACGCAGGCAATTATGACAGGTAAATGACCGCCTGCAGAATGAGATCGGTCCATTATTGTTGGTGTTATTTTATTTTATTTATTTATTTATAGCATTTCCGAGGGGACAGAAATGAAACAGATAGTGTAACTTCTCTTTCGTCCCCTTCAAAATTGCGACTTTACTGAAATGACATCTCACCTCTGTTATCAGATTTCTATTTCACCATGGATCCATGACTTCCCGCTCCATAAAATACTTAACCGGTGACATATTGCGTTGTCTGCGTCGTCCTGACGGCCTCGGAGTCAGACAAAGTCACTGCCCGCTTGAAGTGCATTAGTAGGACCATTAACGTTACACAAAAAACGGCAACACGTAAGTTTGACATAATTTCTAACTTTAAGCATAAGCAGTTTAAGCATAGGCTACATATTTCGTTTAGAGTAAATGCTAGTAGGCCAATAGTACTGGCCAAACAAAATGCTATCGCTAAATCTGCGGTGACGGGGTTTACGGTTGCTGTTCTGTGCAACGTGCACACAGCAGTCATTTTCCGTTAAATGTCGGCCTAATGGGGTGTAGACGGCTAAAGCACAATCAGGTATGATTATTTATTACGCATAATGTTATGTGCTCAAGAGTCAGATTCTTCGTATTATCATATTCATTGGCTCAGAATGTGGCTCTGAGAGAGAATTTGTTATGGTGAAAAAATAGTGGAAATCCATTGAACGATCTCCATGTTACAACAAGTAGGCCTACATGGTGATATCACCCTCTAAAAACGTATTTATCTTGCACTAATACCGAGGGCATTTTTTATTAATTATTTCGGCAATATTTGTTTCAGCGAGTGTCTATTTTAACATAATTATGTCACCTATAGCACGTGTTCAATGTATGTTTCAGGTTTATGAAGTGGGAATTTCAAGAGAATCTTTGAATAACCTCAATGACTTTTAATTTATTCATGTTATATCTTTTCTTTCTTTTGTGAAAGTGACTCAGAATTTTGCTCTGCAAATAACCAATTTGGTAACAAACCAGAATATTATCTTTTCTTACAAGCCAGTAGTGTAATTCATCAAAGCCAGTCATTCATCTGTTATAATTTCAAAACTGAGCAGTTATGTAACAGAGGGATGTTGAAGTGCAGAAATTGGGTGTAGTGTCTGAACACTGTACACTTAGATAAAACTAAAAAAATAAGGCAACATTTTCCAAGCACTTCATGTAAGTTTAGTGAACTTCTTGTTTTTTTTAAGTTGAGAAAACTCAATCATAAAATTTTAGCATAAAGTAAAAATTTTAAGTACAGTCTACAAAAAAAAAAACCCCAAGAAATTGAGTACAACCATTGTTAAAATAGACAGAATTTTAACTACATCTAACTTGATTAAATTAAATGGTATTCAAAAGAAAACATCAATTTTTTTCTTTCATTTAGCTTTTTTATTATTATTTTTTATATTTACCAATTCCCAACCTCCCCTGAGGGACCCCCTGTCCTGCATGCTTCAGATCTCCCTGCTCCAGCACAGGTGAGTCACATGATCAGCTCATTATCAATCAGCTTCAGGGGGTTTGGGAAGTATTGTATTATACCAGCAGAGGTTTGGGAAGTATTGTATTATACTACAAAACCCAATTCCAGTGAAGTTGGCATGTTGTGTAAACTGTCTATAAAAATGGAATGCAATGATTTGCTAATCTCATAAACTCACATTTTATTTACAACTGAACATAGACAGCATAATGTTGAAATTGAGACATTTCATGAAAAATATTGGAAATATTTGCTCATTTTGAATTTGATGGCAACAACACATTTAAAAAAAGTTGGGACAGGGGCAACAAAAGGCTGGAAAAGTGGTGCTTGTAAAAATAAAAACTTGGAGCATTTTGCAGCTGATGAGATTACTGGCATCAGGTCAGTCACATGTCTGGGTATGAAAGCAGCATTCTAGAGAGGCAGTCTCTTGGAAGATTGGCAGAGGTTCACCAATCTGCATCTAAAAATTGAGAACAATTTCAGAAAAAGATTTCTCAATGTGAAATTGTGAAGAGTTTGAATATCCCACCATCCAGAGTACAAAAGATTCAGAAAATCTGGAGAAATGTCTGTGCATAAGGGACAAGGCCGAAGGTCAATATTGGAGGCTCGCGATCTTCGGGCCCTCATACGGCACCACACTAAAAACGGGTATGATACTGCATTGGAATTCACTGCATGAGTTCAGGAACACTTCCAGAAATCATTGTCTGAACCCAGTTCACTGTGCAATCCACAAGTGCTAGTTAAGGCTGGATCAACTAAAGAAGCCATATGTAAAAATCCAGGAATGCTGCCATCTTCTCTGGCCCAAAGCTCATTTAAAATTGTTTAAAATGGACTGAGGCAAAATGGAAAGCCATTTTAAAATGACCTTTGGCCCTGAGCAGATGGCACCATTCCTGGATCTTGTTCACACATTGCTTCTCTGCACGATACGCCTTTCACTTGCATTTATCGACTGCACAGCAAACTGTGCTCACGCAATGATTTGTGGACGTGTTCCTGAGCCCATGGAGTGAATTCATGTGCAGAATCTCTTGTGTTTAATGCAGCGCAGCCTGAGGGCCAGAAGGTCACGAGCCTCCAGTATTCACCTTCAGTCTTGGCTAGAGATGGCAATTTCGACACCGAAGTTTGAACGGCTTTAAAACGTTTTAACACTTACGGTTCCAACACGGCGTTCAAGGGATATTTTGAAACGTTACGTGATCGCTATCCATCCACCGCAAAAGGTTTTCAAAAGCCAAGGGAAAATACAGGTGTTTGAGGTATGTTGAGTTGTGATGAGAGGTTTTGTGAGGATTTTGCAACAGTTGTTCAACATACAATATATATTGATTTTTCTAAAGCTTACCAGGTATTTCCCAATGTGTCAATGAGTTGAAGCATGTTTGTTTTTGTGTGTGTGTATTTTTTTTTGTTTAAATAAACTTGTAATTTGATTTCAGATGGTAGAGGAGCCTAGCCTGACTTCGCCAGCCTTCGTACCGCCACTTAATTTAATTTCGCTCCACTACTCTGTATTCGAAGCAAAGCGAAGTAGCAGAGTCTGGTTTTAGCAGGCTAAGAGAAGCCAGCGGAATCAAAAAAATGTGCAGCAAATATTATCCCTGAAAAAAAATATTTGAGCAAAATGTTTCTGAATCTAAATCTTTATAATACATTTTATTGATGTGTATAATCGCAATGAGTTGCATACCAGTTAGGCATTATCAAAAATTGTAATTATCAAGTCCATATATATATAGAAGGTTGACCTGACACAATGAGAAAAAGTCATATCTTACAATAAATGAACAATTGACTGATCTTGCCTGTGACAAAACTATATTTTTGGCTTTTGCTGCCACCTGGCGGAGGTTTGCGCTCTTTGAGTGCTTTTCTAGTTTTAATAGCCATCATGAAATAGGCACCCTGTTCATCTCTGTGAGAGACAGCCGAACCACCTCAGCTAGCTTGTAGCTTCTAGTGTTACATTGCCTGCCAATTTAACAATATTTAAGTTAGCAGTGAACTTTTTAAAAGCCGTGTTCG
This sequence comes from Gymnothorax reevesii, assembly GCA_029721435.1. Classification (NCBI taxonomy): domain Eukaryota; kingdom Metazoa; phylum Chordata; class Actinopteri; order Anguilliformes; family Muraenidae; genus Gymnothorax; species Gymnothorax reevesii. Next base: position 118,768,725 of record CM056579.1, read on the forward strand.
TGTCACAAGACCTATTTACTGTCTCAGTGTTATGTTATTATCCATGAATGAAATGGCTGCTTAGAGCCAAACTGAGTTGCTATAAAGTTGGTTAGCGAGCTCGGTATGATGTTAGCGGAAGTATGGTTTACGGTTCAGTTTTCGTGTCAAGGCAGATTTCATGCTGGTTGAAATAATGCGTTATTCTCGTCGATTCTGCCCTTGGTTTCGGGTCTCTTACATTTTTTTAATCGCAGCAGTTATCTGCAGGAAAAACGATTGTTCAACAGTTTGTTTCTTGTAAGGAGAACAGAAAGAGCACCTTTGGTTATTTTAAGTGAATGAGTGAAGGCTAAAATTTGGTAGATTGGCATATGTATGGGTATAGTATTAACTTCATTGAACTGATCAGTTTGTTTTCTCTGCATTCCTGGTATGAAGGACTGTGTTGACAGCAGAAGTACTAGGCGGCTGAGCTGGCACATAAATACGTCATCGCCAAACGTTAGTGATTAGTGTACTGGTGCTCCAATTATTTTAAACTTTAGACAAGTGCCCACCCACCAGGAAGTAAACACTTGTCAATGATGACTGGCCAGTTTGTGTACGAAGCAAAGCGAAGTAGCAGAGTCTGGTTTTACCAGGCTACTTCAGCATATCAACACCAACAATAATTAAAGGCTGCAATGACAACTTCTGCCAGTGGATGCCAATGTTGAGCGAGTAAGTTTTGAAATGTTTCAAAACATTTTGAAACAATTGTTTAATGTTTTGAAACATTTCGAAGCGTCAAATTTGCCATCCCTAGTCTTGTCCCTTGTGCACAGATCTCCCCACATTCTTGAAAGCTTTTGTATTGTAGATGGTGGCATAACCAAAGTCTTCACAATTTCACGTCAAGAATTTTTTCTGAAATTGTTCGATTTTTAGATGCAGATTGGTGAACCTCTGCCCATCTTTACGTCTAAGAAAGAGTGCCTCTCTAAAATGCTCGTTTTATACCCAGTCATGTTACTGACCTGGTGCCAATTAACCTAATTAGTTGCAAAATACTGTTCATGGCGAGAAATGATGACAAGCGGCGAGCGAGGAGCATATCTTTGAAATGGATCAGAAAATGTCTACCGGCAGAGGTGGAGGCGTAGCAAAGCAAAAGATTGATTTTCCAGAGCAATCAATGTTCATAGTTTCATAAATGATGAATTAAAATCGCCAGAATTAAAATAATCCAAACTTAATGATGTGCTGCTTAAATTCTTGGTTGCTGTGTTGGGAAACATATCCAACAAGCATGCGCACAAGCTTGTAAGGCGCAAAAAAATGGCTGCAGCCATTGCGCGGTTTGGAGGGCTTTATCGCACAACTTCGGCAAGATTCTTGCGTAGTTTTTCGGGAATTTCGCACAGCGGCATACAGAGAAATCAACCAAATACCATTTGGAACCGATATTTAGGGTCTGTTGACAGGCGTTCACAGACTGAAAAACGTGTTTATTTAATAATCATTTGCATTATACGGCTAAATTATATTTAACACGTTTAAGTAAATTTTCATCTCCTGATATTTGAAGGAGGCGGTGCCCCAGCGCCCTCTACTGGCTGGCTGCCACTGGTATGAACCATAGATATATATATAGAACACTAGATTGCTGATAGGGTACGCTCGATTGAAGCATCTGTTTATACACCCGGAAGTAATATTCGTACGTAGACTCCCATTCATTTTTGCCAACTTGAAAATTACATTTTCAAAAACACTTGTGTGTGAGTCGATATTATTTTGGTATCGCTGTGCAGAGCAACACTTTGTCTCCCTAAATAAGTGCTTTTTGGAGGATGGAAAGCAGCACTCTTGCTAAAGGGAGGATTGAAATGTGACTCGGTGTCAACGTTAAAGTGCGAGCAGAAAAGTTAACGTGACCAAGGCTTCTAATGACCTTCTGAAAAGATAATTACTTGGACCACCGTTTTCACCGTTATAAGAAACGTTAATGAATGTCCATATACGTTATCAAATTACTCTCTGGTTTCCTCACTTCATTGTACCCTGGTTGAGCATATTTGCCGTCAACCAAATTGTTCATATTGAATCATATGGCTAATACCAGCGTTTTTAAAAAGAACCGCTAGTTAACTCTGGCTACTCCTTTACTAAGCTTCATCTTTGCCCCTGTCCCGTTTAAACACTGCCCTCAGAAATGATCACTGCACAGCACGGGTCGAGGGGATAGAGAAAGGTTTTCTCTCCTGATTTCTAACAGCCAAGCCTTTCTCCCTTCCTTGTCGCTGAATGTCAATTACAAATAGCTAGCTAGTTAGCCACCTTTGTTAATTTTATTAACTGCTAAGTCAATGAAGTCCCCGCGACGATAGAGATACCAAGGTAGCTCGCTGGTGACCGTTATCAATCGCTGGCATTTGCTTTCAGTCAACGGTCTATTCAAGTCAATGGGACTGCTAATTAGCTAGCTAGCATTTGAACGTGATTTTTTTCTATTAAAGCGACAAATTTGCGTTTCTACGTTAATTTAAGTATGAAACATTTTAATAGAACCCTTCAAATGAATAATGCTGCAAAAGGCAGCCGCACATCTCTGCATTGTAACGCTTATATTGACTTATTTGAAATTGGCCTCATAGGAAACCATTAATTTTTATGAAGAAGTTGGGTGTATCAATATGGTGGCCAGGTGCTTCACTTTGGGTAATGTAAATATGACATCATCAGCAATCTAGTGTTCTTAATGTATATATCTATGGTAGAATGCGACCCTGAAGTGACCCGCATGCGCAAAAGAGGTCCTGGGGTAATATGTGACCATGCAGACAGGCACTGTTTGTTGACGAAAGGAAATATGGAGGCATCTCATCTCGGCATTTCAATGACAGAAACATCGGATAAATACGACCTGGCCATTCAGACAGCAGTCGCATTGCAAAATATCAGATACGTATCGGATTTAGGACCACATATAAAAGTGGCCTGGGTCGGATTAAGAAAAAATCGGAATTGTGCTATTTGAACTGTCTTGAATAGATCGGATACAGGTCACATATGGGCTAAAAAATTGGATATGGGCCACATTTGCCTGCTGTCTGAACGTAGCCTAAGTGACTGAAAATGAACAGATCTAAGGCAGGTACAGGTGCCCCAGGGGCAGACTGGGGAAAAAAGGTGGCCCGGGAATTCGTATCTGACCAGCCCACTCTCCAGGTGGCAGGGATGGGGAGGTAGTGACTGGCCGAAAAAAAATTATGTTATGTGACAAAAAAAGTATGGATTTTAATATCATATTGGACCATATATCCCATAAGGACAAATTTTATTTGGCACCGTAAAACAACAAATCAATATGCAGTAGGCTATTAACAACTGGTCCAGCAGTAGGGTCCTTCTGTAATCTCACGCAAATTTTACCCGAACACATACTTGCGATAGCCTAATAATTTAATGTCAGTCCTGACTGCTACCGCACTGGCCTGGCGCTAGAACAGGGAATTGGGGGGGCGCAGACATTCCCCTTTATGACAATTAGGATAGTCCTGGCTAGTTCTTAATTATTTTCCTTTATTGATACTTTTTCCAATTATCATAATTGGCAACTGAAGACACAGTTTCTCTCTGTATGCGATCTAACAGTCCACCCCAATTCTCAGTTCTACCGAATTTACCCCATGATTTTATCGCTGTTAGATCACATATGGAGAGAAACCGTGTCTTCACTTGCCAATTAGGATAATTGGAAAACGTACCTGCTATTTTCCATCTCAGAATCACAGTTCCATCCCGCAAATAAGCTCTGCCCTCCAGGCTCAGTTCTGGAGGTTTTTTGTTCCCAGGCAACCACGTCAGTCTGAGCTGCGTAAAGTCAATGTAACCCTATTACGCAAGTATTTTAATATGTTTTTAAGGTCCAATCAATGACTTTCACTTACTGACGAAAAGCTTATACTGTCCGCAATTGGATAAAAATCATGTCAACCAACTGGCAATTACCAGGAGAATTTCATGAGCGTGAACTGGGGCTGGGCGATATGGACAAAATCTAATATCTCGATATCTGTGACCGAATACTCGATATCGATATTTTGCCGATATCATCGGGACAAATGTTGGTGCTTTTGCAAGATATGTACACAATAACATTTTCTATAACCATTTATTAGTAATGTTGACATAACGATGAAACAGGTGCAGGCAACAGCTTCAACAGTCTTGCAAGTGCAGAAAAATGCAACCCATTACTGTAATTCAGCTTTTAAAACCAGAAAAGCCAACAGTTATTTCATATCACGATATTACGATAGTCAAAATCCTTGACGATATTTTACTTTGAATCACGATATCGATATAATATCGATATATCGCCCAGCCCTAGCGTGAACTACAGCTGGGCTTTCACACAGATACCACTGAATCACCGTTAAAGTGATTGGATTTTTGTTAGAGTTTGTATGAGGCTCTAAAAGACAGTTAAACTCTTCAAATGACATATCTACATCCACGATAGGAAATTGCGTGTTTTTAATATGTGATGAAAATTAATAGTAGAATGACATAGTGTCAATACCATGGCGAATTTTTGCCTCAGGAAACTGATTTTTTTTTTTTACTACTTGGAATACCATTGAGTAACCTTATTTTAATTTCAAAAATATTCTTCATCAGCCTGAAGCAGCGCACAATGGTTCAAGCAAAGACATGGATTCTTCGGCAACACTTTGAGAGCTTCCCCAAGGACAGTGACTTTGAGCTTCGCGTGGAGCAGATCCCTGAACCAAAACACGGAGGTACTGATCATAACTTCTGGGATTATCGCAGTTTTCAAAATCTGTTGGACTGGTTGTTTACAAATATTTCTTTTGATATTGTCACTCGCCTTCATGAAATCTTTTCTGTGAAAAGGTATCAGCTGTTCCCAATTTCTTCCATCTTTACATATTTATTATGCTTAAATATCACAGATCATCAAAAAAATAATATTTGATAAAGCTAACCCAAGTAAACACAAAATGTGTATTTCAAATGATGATTTAATTTTCTTGAATGAAATGAGTTATCCAACACTACCAGGCCCTGCATAAAACAGTGATTGCTCCCATTGATACTGCAATGTATATTAAAGGAATTGAATTGAAAATTTAGTTCAACTTCACTAGGCTCATCCAGACAGGATTACTGCCAGCACTCTTGAGTCTAAACATAACTTAAATAGAACCTGTCTGGCAATATGAATTTGGAAAAAAGCAGCACACAATGCCATGTGTTTCGCTTGCGAGCCTACACGTTTATGCTCGTGGGCTGATGACCTCATGACGCCCAAGTATATATAAACCTACACATGCGTTATGATCTTTCTCTTTTTCATTCTCGCCTGGCGGAGAACTTTTTTCGGAGACCCTCCTGCGACTGGTGCAGCTTACCGAGGGCTTAGCTTTAGCTTCCCCGTCTAGCTGTAGTCGGAGCACGTCTGGATTATTACCGGCGAGTACCTATTGGTTTCCAGGGTTCCCTCGCTCGGTAACATCATTCCATTCCGACAATTACCTCGGTGCCCAAGGTTCCCTCATTCGGTGCAAACAACAGCCTAGTGCAAGGTAGGACAGCAGACTACATCGCCAGCAAGTAGGCTGCGTTGAAGCAAGTAGGCTGCTTTCGGTTTCCAAAGTTCCCTCGTTTGACGGAGATAGCCAGTTATCCGTGATTGCGTTTGCTGTGCGCTTCGGTTACATTAGTAATCTGCTTACAACTGCGCTTGCTAGGCTATTGTGGATCGAATTCTGGCGACACATCCTTCTGATTTGGCTCTGTATCGCTTCGGAAGCCTCCCACATGGAGCAGTCTGCTTATTGTACGCAGTGCCTTACTGGGATGGATATGTTGGATGGGCATGACCGCTGTCCATCTTGCTTAGGCCTAGCACATCTTCAAGAGGCACTTACCAACCCTTGCCCCGAGTGCAACGTCATGCCACTTGAACAACGTCAACATCACCTGAATGCTTTTTTTCCGAACGCATCCGAAAATTTGGTTAATGCCGGCAATAAACATGGTAATAAGGGCAAGCATTCTAGTGACAGGGAGCAATCACAGTCGAAGCGCAAGCGTTCATCCACTAAACTAGTAAAGCGAATGGATGAGCTATATACAACGGTTATGAAATTGCAAGCCCTTTTGTCAGACCCTGCAATAGCGGCTGCTGAGGAGAATCATGCTTTTGCTCCCCCTATGTCTGATGACTCCACCGACAGGGGTCTAGAGAACAGTGATGCCTTGTCAGTCGCAGCCACAGATTCTCTGTTTGCTGAGCAACATGATCAGCACTCCAACGAGGTAGAGCTGCAATCATTACAGCCATCCTCAATACACTCAGTTAAAGGCAGTGAATCCTCCACTTCCTCCTGCTCTGTAGCATTGTCGGTGCATGACAAAATAAAAATGGCACTGGCTAAGTTGAACCTGGACCCACCTCAACCCCCAGTGGGCCCTACCAACTTGCTGTGCTGCTCTGTACTAGGGACAGAGGACGCACTTGTGCCTCATTGCAAGGACTTCACTGAGGTCATATTAGCAGCTTTTAAATCAGTTTCCAGTCAGTGCCGCCCAGACCGTTCAGCCCGCATGTTGGCAGACATGGCAATGCCGAACACGATTGGTCTTGGCCCAATGCCAGCCGTGGAGCCGTGTTGCTGCCCTTGTTGTTACACCTGATGAAGCGTTGCGTCAGGATGTGCGGTGCCCCAACAAGGAATGCAGACGTACCGATAATGGTCAAGGTATACAACACTGTTGCTAGACTGGGCCGGGTGGGAAACTCAATGGGCTATATGCTTCTGGCCGTGAATTCTACCTTAGGCTCAACCCCTGGGAATGTTGCTGTATCTGATTTGCTTGATTCATCCCTGCAAGCACTTGGTGCTATGGCTAGTGACTGCGGAAAAGCACTGGGCCTCCTTGTCCAGGCAAGACAACAGGTGTGGCTAGCGCAGTCAAGCTTGCCAGAGGTCTGCCGCAATAACCTGCAGGAGTTACCCCTAATTCCTGGTCGCTTTTTCGGGCCTGCCGCCTAAGAGGCCCTGGAAAGAAGGATGCGTGTTACAGAGTCACACTCTCAGCACGTTGACCAACGCCCAGCTTTTAGAGAGCCATCATTACGAGGGCCTCCACCCCGCCAGGTCTCTGTTCTGCAACCTGCGTACACACCTAGCAGACATCCTCGTGGACAACACCGCGGACCTACTCCACCGCCACTTCGGTTTGCTACAGGCGTGCGCTCACACCCACTGTCTGCGAGACATCCTCCGTTTCAGCGCCCCCCCAATGCCTCTGAAGCAGCAAGCAAATGCCGCTGACAGGCGGGGGTTGGCGGCGACTTGTTTTTCAGCACCTCAGCTGCAATGCTGGAGGGACATAACATCCAATAGTTGGCTTCTCAAGACACTCGAGAAAGGCTACCGCTTGCAGAGAGACCCTCGTCAGGTTGCCACCCTTACTGCCGAAGTTCAAGAGTTGTTGCAAAAGGGCACTATAGAGGAAGTAGACCCTCAAGTTCCTAAAGCGCTTGAACAAGTTCCTAAAGTGCCTTCCATTCTGCATGTTACGCACTACAGACGTCATACGAGCCATAGAGCCGGGCGCATGGTTCATTACCATAGATTTAAAGGAAGCCTATGTTCATGTGCCCATTGCGGTGGAACACAGACAGTTTCTTCGGTTCAGCTTCCTGCAAAAGATTAATCTGTTCAGAGTGCTTCCTTTGGGGCTTTCTCTTGCACCCCGGGTTTTTACAAAGTGTATCCAGGTGGCACTGGAACCCTTGCAACAGGAGGGCATTTTGGTCCTACCATACCTGGACGACTGGCTGCTCTGTGCAGCAACCCCGGCACAGGTAGCAGCTAACGCCAGCCGTCTCATACACCATGTCACAGCGTTGGGCCTCAGGATCATCTGGGAGAAAAGTTGCCTCATCCCTGCCCAATCAGTGAATTGTCTCGGCATGCACTTGGATTCGAGGATCATGCATGCCACACTCACCAGGGCCAGACTGGAGACAATCCAGGATGCCCTAGCAGGGATCCAAGTAGGGTGCAAGGTCCTCTCCATTCGACTCTTGAGACTGGCAGGGCTGTTGATGGCAGCAACCTCTGTCATTCAACTCGGCATGCTGAACCTGTATTTTTTTCAGCTATGGCTGATCGGATTGCACCTGTCTGCAGTTCACCACAGGCAGATCTTAGTGGATATGACAGACAGCTGCAACTCATCTCTGCTCTGATGGAAGCAGGAGGACTTCTTACTGTCCGGCGTGCAGATGGGCCCACCCCCTGCCCGCAGGGAAGTGGTCACGACGGATGCCTCCCTCATGGGTTGGGGTGGGCTATGGCAGCGCCAAGGAGTGAGAGGTCAATGGGACCCTCATTTGAAACGATGCCATATCAACCTCCTAGAACTGCAAGTTGTCTCCCTGACCTTGAAACACTTCGAGCATGCCCTGAGGGGGAAACATGTGCTAGTCAGGACCGACAACATCTCAGTGGTGTTTCACATAAATCATCAGGGTGGCACAAGATCCCTCCCATCTCTTCAGCTGACATCAGCTCTTCTGACTTGGGCAGGGACACGCCTCCTCTCTCTCCGTGCAGTATACATTCCCAGTTCCAACGCCTCAGCGGACATGTTGTCCCGTGGGGGACTGAGACAGGCTGACTGGCAACTACACAAGGACGTACTCCAGGCAATTTGGGACACATATGGCACAGCAGCAGTGGACTTGTTTGCCACAAAAGAGAACACACACTGCCCCCTGTGGTATACGGAACAGGTGGAGTTGGAATCTCGAGGCGGGGATGCCCTGGCCCACCAGTGGCCAGACCTGTTGCTATATGCCTTCCCTCTGATAGCACTGATCTGGCCAGTGCTCAGCCGGGTCAAGATAACAGGCTACAGAGTGCTCCTGATAGCGCCCAGGTGGCCAAGTATGCCATGATTTCAGCTTTTATTGACCCAGACAGTGGGGCAGCCCCGTCCCTTACCTCTGAGGATGGACTTGTTGTCTCAGATGGAGGGCTCTCTCTTGCACCCCTACCCAGAGAGACTGAAACTTTGGGTTTGGCCCCTGGGGGGAACCGTAGCATCATGGACTGTTCAGAGAGGGTTAAACACACTGTGTTCAGTCCACAAGATCAATGTATTTAAACAGGTGGAAACTGTTCACTTCTTGGTGTTCCACTCGTGGCCTAAATCCTTCCAAGTGTCCTGTGGCAGCTGTTCTTCAGTTCCTACAGCATCTTTTGGATAAAGGATGCTCCCCTGCCATATTAAAAGTGTATGTTGCAGCCTTGTCTGCCTACAGGGCATCTACTGAGGGCGCTTCCTTGGGCACGCATAAACTAGTGGTGGCCTTCCTAAAAGGAGCGCAGCGGTTACACCCGCGGCCTAGAGTCTACTTTGCCCCGTGGGATTTGCAGGTTGTTCTGGATGGCCTATACTTACCGCCATTCGAATCACTGGAAAGTGCAGATATTAAATGGGTCTCCTTCAAGACAGCTTTTTTACTGGCTCTTACATCTGCCAGGAGAGTAAGTGAACTCCACGCCCTCTCTGTGAGCACTCAGTGCATGCGATGGGGGCTGAATGATAACCAGGTTACCTTGTGGCCTAAGCCTGCTTTTTTGTCCAATTTGCTGTCTCCACAATTCTCCAATCAGCCTATCACGTTGGCTGCCTTTAAGCCTGATGATGATTCACGCCTAACCCTGTGTCCTGTGCGTGCGTTACGAACATATGTCTCAGTGACTGCACAGTGGCGCTCTACAGATCAGCTATTTGTACGATTTGGGGTTTGCTGAAAAGAAGCACCTCTTTCCAAACAGAGACTAGCACACTGGGTTTCAGACGCCATCAGCAGTGCCTATCAGTCTGCTGATAAAGCGGCTCTTGCTTCTGTGAAATGCCATTCAACACCCGCAATTGCAACCTCTTGGGCAGCTTTGAAAGGGATATCCCTTGCTGACATTTGTTCTGCAGCTACGTGGTCGTCGCCATGTACATTTTAAAGGTTTTATCATTTGAATGTTGTTCCACTTCCACCAGTTTCGGCGACAGTGCTTCCTAGCGATGCCTAGGTGTCTGCTTATAACCTTTAGCTGTAAATAAAGGTGTTGAACTCATCTAAGTGGCTGGAGAGTTAGTTCCTCGTGACTTAGTGGTATGAGTCTTCCACTATGCTTTTATCGCCTCTTGCGGTCTGGTAGTATGAAATAGAATGCTGGTTATGGATGTAACCGTGGTTCTATGAATAGTGGACGACCGCCAGAGTCCTTGGTCTCTCGGAATGGCGAGAATGACCATGGAGAAAGACCATGATGCATGTGCAGGTTTATATATACTTGGGCGTCATGAGGTCATCAGATGACAACTAATCAATAAGTTCTCGAAGCCAATGCACGAGCACATGATATATTCCACTATGTTTTTATCACCTCTGGTGGTCTTCCACTATTCATAGAACCAGGGTTGCATCCGTAACCAGTGGTTCAAACCCTGATGGAATATGCTGAAGTAAAAACTCAGACATCGCTCACTCGCTGTAAAGACACTGCCGGAGACTGAACTAGTGACATTGGAAATGGCCAGTAGAAAGTACTGAATTCCGAGGAGCCAACGAATTTACATTGCATTTCATGTGTCCGTGAATGCTGTAGATTTGTCGGATATAGCTAGCCAGCTGTAAATGAACCTGGAGCGTTTACAATGCCACTACAGAACCATGTGGACATAATACGTAAATCCGTATTGGCACCGTATTTCAGCAGAGAGCATATCCCCGTACTCTTAACTGCATATTTTCGTGCATGAGTGAATTTGCATGCGCGTGAAGTACTGCTCCGAAAGCGGAATATTTCTTGGACCAGTTTCAGCTACAACCCCTACTGGATTAATTGCAGTCTCTACTCCTTGCTCGTATGGCATCATTTTGTGACTCCAGGTATTCTGAACCATTACGCCATATGAAGTTGAAGTTTACGTTCTGAACAGCTTTATTTAATTATTGTGATTTTGACTGAATATAACGTTACACTTGAAGCCCACAAGCTTAAACGTGTTGGCTCGCCAGCAAAATACATTCACACATACCGAATGAGTGCATGTACTGATGATCTTGGTCTAACTAGGGGTTAACTGCTGAAGATTAATATGATGAGCTAAAACAAATAAACTGATAAAGAGCCAAAGTTTTGGTTAACGTTTTTCGGTGCATAGTTGGGTGGGTTTAGAATTCGTTCTGAGGTGCGCTTACTGGAAATTTCATGTCACCTTATTCCAAATAAGGCGGGCCACGAGGTACGGAGGCGTGGCTGCAGCTCGCGATGCGCGTTCATGTGATGTTACTCAACTTGAATTTGAATTTAGAGAACTGAATTTGAATCTGTGAACTGAATGAAATGCTTCAAGTTTTATCTTAAATTCAATACAAATAATTGGATTCAGTTTCAGATTACTTGTTCATTCAATTTCAAAACTGATAAAATTCAATTCAAAGCCGATTAAATTCAATTCAAACCCAAAATTCAATTCAAAACCAGATACAATTCAATTCAAAGCAGGTTTATTCAATTCAAAACTAATTACATTCAATTCAAAACCAAAATTCAATTCAATTTCTGTTGGAACAAATTTTGCTCCATACATAGGACTCCCATTCTCTAATGGTTACTGGAACAGAGTTCCAGTCCAGTGCAGCCTTCCAGTTTGCAGGTGTTATAGGGAGCAATTCTTTTTTCACTTTGGGGATGTAGGTATTGAATAACTCTTTACACTCAATAATTGGTGTATAAGACCTTAACAGCATTAAATTTGTCTATTCCAGAGATTCTTCTCGAGGCTGTTTTTCTCAGTGTTGATCTGTACATGAGGTACGTACTCGAAACTGATAAGAACCGGATAAAACCAGATAAAATCAGGCAGAAAAGATTTTGCAAGAGCTCCTGGCCCTATACACCATGTGTTACCCAGGCTAGAGAGTAAACAGTCTCTGAATTCACCTGGACTGATCCCATAGTAAACTACACAATGAGTAAGGAAAGGTAATATATGCAGGCTACCTAAACATGAGGACAATGCTTACAAGATCCTCCACTGGCTACCTTTGTAAATATTAACTAAGAAAGGCATTGAAAAAAAAAAGTGGTATTTGTTAAACCTTCAAATCTCCCATCCATACATTAACATAAAAATTGAATCAGAAAACGAATGAAGGAAAAATATTATTATCTTCAATATTTTTCTTTAAAATGTGTGCCACAATCATTGACACCCCATAAAAAGTCTTACCAGAAAAATGTAAATAGTTTGGTCATATTTTTACGATTAGGAAAATGTAAATGGCCCCCCATGACTTCCTGTTTCCCTGGAATACAAACATCTCCTCATTCATCACCATGGTTAAGACAAAACAATTCAGCAATGATGTGTAACACAGTTGTGTTTCATCAGTGGCGCAATGGCTATAAGGAAATGGAGAAAGGTAGAAAATGCCCTTTGTGACGATCGGGGCAATATTCATGACGTGTAGAGCGCAGACTGTCGATGTGCACACGCATCTCTCCACTGATTCCAAACATCTGTCACTTATAACTTCTTAATTATTGCTCTGATTGTGGAAATGGGTATTTTCAACTTTATAGAGATTAACTTTTTTCCATTTCTTTATTTTCGTAATTGAACAACTTTTCCTCACTCATCATCTCTGTGTTCTTGGGGCTTTCCCATAGTGATGAATAACTGCCTGTGTCGTCTCTTATTGATTCCCCAGTGAAACGGAGACTTGGGGTTGAACACCAAAGAGTTAATAATCTAACGGGTGAACTTCACGTGTGATTGGAAATATACTTGTTAGATCGTAAATATAGGATTCTGAAGGGGCACCAATAATTGTGGCAAGTGTTTTAAGTAAAAGTATTTTTATAAGGTAAACATTTTTCTTCTTTAAATAAATTTACTTTGATGAAAATGTTACATTTTTTGTGAATATTTTGAATAAAAGACCAAGAGGAGAATCAACCATGGCTTTTTGTTTTTGTGGCTGGTTTTGCTTCTACGTTTGTATTTATTAAGGATGCAAATAATTCTGAAGGGCACTGCAGCCTTATTCATTTTGGCCTCTCCAGGGTTTGTATAAAAGGAAATGAACCTTCTCATTTAGGTCTGCTTAGCTTCACTGGATAGTAATTTTAGGGCAATTAAGATGGTATTAAACTGACAACAGCCTGTGTACACGAATCCTTTAATTATGCATTATGCCTCCAGTTCTCAACCCATTCATACGTATCTGAGATAATAACTACAGCTGCCAAGCCCGTGGTATATTTGCACTGCCAGTCAAATGATGTTGCTGTAACTTCATATTTCATTTCCTAGGCCATACAGCAGAGTGCGTACGAAAGTAGGTGATGTGATGATCGGGGCTCAAGTTTCAAAGTAAGTTTATGCTATTTAATCTATGGAAATAAAGAACCCAATCTGTTGCTGATTTTTCTGACGCAATATTGTGCTTTCTTGTAATTTGCATAATTAAACTACAGGGTCCGACATGTCCGGGATCGCATTGCAATTTGCGATGGTAAAGCAGCGCTTGTGTGATGCGAATCTGCTTTTGCATTGCAGAATTTGCCTTGTTTCTGAAATCCTATGACATCATCTGCAACGAGTGAGCTGCTGGCTCCTCACCTGCCAACACTGTTTCGCTTCCCAGCCGTGATGTAGTACAGGGTCCTCAAATCTGGACCTCAAATCCAAATCCAGCCCAGGTTTTCTGTTATCCCAGGCAAGTAAATGAACAGTTAGTGCCTCTGATTGGCCAGACTGTGTTAACACCTGATTCCCAGGTAATGGGAGGGTGGAAAACCAGGAGTCCTCGGACCCTGTTGGGTGTGATTTAAGGACCAGGGATGTAGTAGATCTATATGTCAGTGGCGGTTCTAGACCCGAGAATTGGGGGGGCACAGACACGTCCCTTTATGACAATTAGTCCTGGGTAATTTTCAATCATTTTCCTTTACTGACGCGTGTTCCAGTTATCATAATTGGCAACTTAAGACATGGTTTCTGTCCATATGCGATGGAGCAGCGATGAAATCATGGGCTTAATTCATCCAGTGGTGGAATCTGACTGGTCATCGGGCACAACGGAAAATGACTTGGTTAGTCGTTGCGTAGTTGACTCAGTCAATAGTCTTGAGGTACTTAATTAGCCAGATGATTAGCTGTGTTTTTTTTTTTTTCATTCATTTTTTTTAAAGGACCAGTGTGTAAAAAGGGGGGGAACGGTGACATCCAGTGTTCAGATTCTAGACTGCTGCGCTCATTCACTCACTCTCACCCCTCCCGTCGGCAAAAAGACGGTGACCTCCGAGGACCAAAACACTTTTGCGGAAATGACGTCTTTCACGACTGGGAGTTATACACGCAAAACGCGTTCCCTAACTGGCTGGATTGTCTGTTATATCTATGGTTCGGGCTGCAGTACCAACATGGCGGTGCAAGATGGCAACGTCCCTAAAGCAAGGCCTTTGGTATATGTAAATATAAACGCATAATTATAAGGCTAGGAAAACCAAACAAATTTTATTTTATAGCAATTATACACTTATTTAAACATATTAATGGGTAGTATATTTTGATTTTGCCAATAAACCATGCCATATATTACACACTGGTCCTTTAAATCAATAATTAACAATTTTTAAGGAGAGGGAATATGCGTTTATGCGTGAATGTCACTCCTAGTAGCCCCTTTATGCACCACAAAACAGGAGGAAGGATTGCGCCCCACCTGGACAAAAACTGCCACAGCAGTAAAGCGCAGCATGAGGACAACTGCTATTCAGGGCGTACCAAAATAAAGTAGATTCTGAAAAGTACCCACCAAATTTACAGTTGAACATTTTAATGAAATTCCTTCATTTGCACATGTTGGTATGGACATCCTGCTTCGGTCCAAATTAATTGGACAATTTCATGCATGACTGAGCACAGGCCTGTTTTCCGGTGGGCAATAAAATGTCCTTCCTCCAAAAAATGAAAGATTTAAAATTAATTGAAAAGTCTTAAACTGTAAGGCAAAATGTGAATTTTTGTTAACTACGCTGCGATACTCAAATTAACCCTTTGTTTGCTGCTTTTTGCACTGAGGCAGTGGATGAATGGGAATGAGTCGGAGGACCACACGTTGGTTTACAAGTGATCACTACCCACCCACATCCCTAGGAGAGGACATTTCGAGGAGCAAGTCACTTTTAATCATTTTAATTCCCTGTTTTTCGTCAGCTTAGTCCTGGACGTGACTCCGTTTCTTTGGATGCACACTTGCGCTCTCCTTCACGTGTCCTGCGCTGCTCGCCTGATTATTCCTCCGTCCCCCAGAGGATGTTCACATCGGCTCTGATTCGCTGGTCAATGTCCTTGCCGTACTTCTGTCACTCTATTGGTAGCGTGGTATTCGTTCGCCATGAATGCATGCTGTTGTGGTGTAAACTGTGGACGAACCATCGTGCAAATGAGTGAAGCCAATGGCCCCAGTTTTTATCCACAGTTACGTAAAAACGTCAGAAGGATTAAGCCGATGCTGTAACTACCCAGACATCACAATCACTTTCATTCAGGTGTGAAGAATATGTGGTGATCACTTTCATTGTAGGCTTGTGTTGAGTTGGTTACACAATCAGTCTGACCCCAGCGTCAGACCTCGTACAAGTGATCAGGTGTAAAAACATGCCACGCCCCCTAGCATGTTTGATTACAAGCACATGAAAGGCTATCCATTGCCCCAGGGCAAAAAGCCGCAAACAAAGGGTTAATTTGAGTATCGCACCATAGAAAAACAAAAATTCATATTTCGCATTACAGTTTAAGGCTTTTTATCCAACTTTAACCCTTTAATTTTTCAGAGGAAGACATTTTATTGCCCACCAGAAAACGGGCCCGTGTTCAGTCATGCATGAAATTGTCCAATTAATTTTGGTTTGGACCGAAGCAGGATGTCCATACCAACATATGCAAATGAAGGAATTTCATGAAAATGTTCAATTGTAAATTTGGTGGGTACTTTTTGGAGAGTCTACTTTTTTGATACACGCTGTAGATTTATGACAGGCATGGCGGGCCAGGAGGCTCATTAGAACAGAATGTGTAGAAAATGGGCAAAAAACCTGAAAGAAAAAGTGCTACACAAATTTCAGCCATTACTACACAAATTTATCTTTGTGTAGTGATTGTTGCTGTTCATCTTTTTTTCAACATTTCAGACTCTGAACTAATTGGTTATTCTGGGCTTTTTACTGCTAAACACTAGCGTAAATGTGTGAGGATAACCTTGCATCAGGATTAGTTTTTTGCTGGTTTCTTTTGGCCTCTTGATTTTACCGAGAGAAAATTGCATGAAATGACATCAGATCGTTCTCTGCTTTGAAGCCCTGTTCAGACCAAAGATTCGCGACGAGACGGGCTGACACTTGCCACTACTTGTGACGCACTGGTCTGCGACGTTCTGAAACCTGCCAGATAACACCGAAGAGACGAGATGAGACGGTGTATCGTTTCCACAGCAACGACCCTTCGTGCTTCAGTTCTAACCAGTTGCGTAGCCAGAAAAATGACACTGAGTGTGCCATGGAAAGATCGAGTGTGCCACTTTAATTTTCTCAAACACAAAAGGCTAAGCACCTTCACAAAAATGAAACAATGCATCACACACTACCACAAAGCAATTAGTTATGCGGTAGTGATGCCCGTAGGCAACAATCAGGCCGAAAATATATTGATACTGAAGCCTCAGTCTCAGGACAGGCCTACAGTTTATGTACGAAAGTACCTGTACCAGAGCCTTCGCAGAAATACACATATTACTCTCCCTATAGCTGCAACACAGCCATAACACAGCTTATAAAAGGTGCTTTGGTCATTCTTTGGTTGTTATTTAAACAGTGCAATCATCATTTAAGCTTATCAAATAAGATAGAATAGGCCTTCTATAGATAACAACAGCAGAAAAGATAACAATTTGACCTCAGTCTCTGCAAAAGTGAACAGAAGGCTATAGCATCACAAAAATACAACCGGTGCAATCAATCTTATATGCTGACTATGACAACTAGGCTGAAAGGATAACGGCTAATTACAGCACAGACTAGCCCAGCCTCATCCGGACCACCTCATGAGATCCATTGGAAAGAGTGTGTACAATAGGATCAATGATTGAGTACCACAGCACTTTAAAATCTTACAAGAACATTACAGGTATTTTCTTGTAATATCATAGGACCTATAATACTATCAAGGATAATCAAGGTCACTTTCACCAATTAGCACCACAACTACATCAGGCCACTTGACGGTAAGTAGTCTGCCCTGTTATAACTATATTTCAGTTATATTTCATTATGACTATTAGATCACACTGTTAGTGTTACATGTTTAACATGCATCAGTGTTGTCACATCAGAGTCAGTTTCCCCAGTGATGCGAAGAGGAGCAAAAAACTGTTGCCTCAAGGTAGAGGAAGAAATCTAACAATTATTAACAATTGAAACAACTACACATGTGAGGGAATAATACTCCAACACTCTTTCACAACCAAAGACCACACAATTGGAAAGCTTAATGTCCAGTTTATTGAAAATAAGGAACAGGAAAAGGCTTCCAAAGCTTAGGAAGTCGAGACTCGGGGGGCAGGGTGAGTGTCGTCTGCCTCATTGCAGGGGGTCCTCTGGTTCTAACCAAACTGGCTGTGGTTCTTCTGCTGAGAGAGAGAGGGTGAGAAAAAGAGAGAGGGTTAGACACTTATAGTGGCTTCGATGGGAAATCGCACAGGAGATGGGGAGGGGCTTATTTTCCCAATGGAACATCATCAGTATGTTGAATGTGAACAAAGTATGGAAAGTGGCATCAGTTACTGATGTGATGGGAGTATGTCTCATATTCTTCAGTCCTTAGACATGTACTACAGTATAGCTTATATTATTATTATTAGCATTAGCATTAACCCTGCTTAGCCTTGTATGTTTGGCCCAGTTTGACTTTTTATTCGATTTAATCTTGTATTTGGTCCCCAGCTCCCCTCTCCATTTACCATCGATCCTAAATCAGCTGAGCGGCAACAAAATCTCCGCAGGTAACAGTCAACTGATTCACCCCCAAAACACTCAAATCGTTGGTTACGATTTATTTTACTGCACACAAGTTAAAAAAATTACACATGAAATCAATATTAATAGCGATGTATCACAACAAGTAAAAGCCCTTTTTGTTATTGATTAACGTAAACTTTATGGCACTAACGTCAGCTTTACCTCAAAATGAATAACCTCACTTCATCGCCTCCACTCATTACAACTCTGACAAAATCAAATTCCGCCAATTTTAAAATTAATAATTAATATTTGACTCCCCCACCCCACAAAACTCACGTCTGAGAGACATTTTTTTTTTCAGGTGATCTAACCTGTGCTTCCTGAACGAGTGAATTATTCAAATTGAACCAAAGATGGAGATTTGAAATGTACAAAATTTCGCATCCAAATGAATAATTGTCATTTTGCCTGAATGAGGTGAACAGGTAACACTTGATAGTGCGGAATGTTTTCGGATTGGAGGCAAAGATGATTCGAAAAATGATTATGATCGAATAAGAACTAATAATTGTTTTAAAGAGATGTTTATTGCCCACGCAATTTTAAGTTCTGGCTGCGCTACTGGTCCATGGGAGCTTCAACGAAATACCCAGGGTGCTTATGCCAATCTGTGCCGGGAGCTCGCAACGGGGGACCTGCCCTCCATATAAATTTCTCTCCGTTATTCTCGGCAAAGTTTCGACCAGCTGATACTTTGTAACTCCCGAGACCAGCTGAATTCACAACGAGCTGAGTGGCTGTTGAGACTTTACGTGCTTAAAGCAATTCTTACCTTTCTGGCATGTCGCACAGCACTTAGTAAAAATTTGAACATGAACAACTCCGCCTCCCTCCAAAGTCCCGCCCTCCTCCCTGATTGCCAGACTTCTCCTACAAAAAAAACTAATTCATCAGGCTATAAAGGTAACTAAACGTTACGAGGGCATTTTACTTTATACCACATATAGAACTGAATATTATTTAATTACTGTTGGTTAGTTTTCACTTACCGGTGCCTCTGAATCTGACTCCATTGGCCCGTTTCACTCGCGCTGATCACTTCCTCGCGCCGCATATTTTTTTGGCAGTTGCTAGGGGTATGGCAGTTTTTCAATGCATTTCAATGTGGAGAGGTACGGCAGTCCCTATTTCAAGCCCTGCCCTAACCTAACCCTCACCCTAACCCCAACCCCTAACCCTTCTAACCAAAATCCTGAATCCTTATATTAATCCCTTGAAATCGACTGCCGTACCAATAAATGCTGCTGTGCCTTGAGACACTGTATTTTTTTCTTAGGAGAGTGAAACGGGTCAATGGAGTCAGATTCAGAGGCACTGGTTAGTGAAAACTAACCAACAGTGATGACATAATATTCCATTCTATATGTGGTATAAAATAAAATGCACTCATTAACGTTTAGTTACCTTTGTAGTCTGACAAACCACCTTTAACGTTATTATCGTAATTATAGCATTTCAGCACCCATTTGTTTACAGTCAAATGTGTCGGTTTTTTTGCCAGAGAGGCGCGTGACTCGATAGTGGTGACAGCGGTAGGCAACTTCAAGGGGTGCTGCTACGGATGACAAACGAGAAGCTCGGCAAATCGTTTTATTCGGACCGAAAAAAATGATTGGTCAGACTTTTATCAGAAATATATGACCGTCGCGGGTTCGAGCCTTGGCGTACCCACCGGAAGGGGTCGGCAGCTTTTTCAGAGTAACGCACAATTGGCCATCTCGCTACAGGGTTCCAAACTGGGAAGGGACTGCCGGATTTGGGGATACAATAATAGCTTTGTTCGTTGCTCCAGCGCCTCCTGTTGGCCAGACGGGCGCCCATCAGGAAGACTCTGGGTTTGTTCATGTCCGGGTATCCTCCGCCCTCGTTCTGATCTTACGAGGATTCAACCAATGAGTGTGTAAGAATCAGTGGTTGACAGGCACGTGCTTCGGAGGAGAGCCGTGAACTGTCCTCACTATCCTGAGTTGGCAGCAAGGGGTCGCATACGAGCAAACTTTGTACATAGTTCACCAATTGGGCATTCCAGATTCGGGTGGGATTGGAGATGCCAAATTAAAAAAAAAAAAAAAGAAATATATGGCAATTGAATATTGAAGAGGTTTGACACCTGGTGGATTTCTTTTACATTTTAGTGTGCCATACGTTTATTAGCAGCATTTTAAGATTATGAAAGAAAAGTGTAAAAATGCCTGAAAGGTAAAAATTGCTTTAACGTTCTAAAACCAGCTTCCTGCGATTTGACAAGCTGAATCGCTGGCGATGCCATCAGCTGGCTTGCAACTAGCTGAGACGGGCCAGTTCACCCTGCTGCAACTCCTTCCTGCGACGTTCTAAAAAGGTATCGTCACATCGCGGATCTTTGGTCTGAACTGGGCTTTAAAGTTTGGGGAATGTCCATTCCTGCATTAGTGTGTCAATACTGCCATCCACTGAGCAGGGTCAACAGGCAGCTCATCGAGATTGGGCCTATCCGCAGTTCAGTCGGGATCAGCGGAGAGCCGACTTCAACCCAATCCTCATGTTTGTCCAGCTGTGATTGAGACACAATCCTTGCAGCAAAGTTCTGAAGGCTTGTGGACAGCCTACTCAGAAGAGTGGCCATTATTACAGCACCAAAGGGAGATCAACTCCATGTTACTGCTCTTCATCTTGAAGTTAGATTATAGATGCATACTTTTTTGCAAACACGTCTTGCTTTGCCAGCCATTCCACTACATGCATCAGCAAAATGACCCCTCAGTGCCCCCAGAGCTGATGAAAACAGTGCAGTTGTTAGGAACCCCTACATGGTGATCATAAGATTTTACGCCATCTTGAAATCCCCCAAAAGAATGGAGTGTATGTCTGTTACCTCTTTCCCCTGTAGTTTGCCTGGCCTTTTTTCATTGGCAAAGTCTATAGTATTGGTTATGTTTCAAGGCTTCGTCTGGAGTTAGTGGCTCTGTTCTGATTGCACTCGTCAGCAGGAGATGGAGCAGGCAGCGCATCGGGAGACCTGCCCTCAGTAAAGGGTCTGGGTTTGGGTAACGCGTTTCTGATGTCAGGCTTTACGTCTCCGAGTCACTGATGAGCACCTGTTACCAGTCAGGTTTCTGGGCTGCTGGGTGATGCGGAGCACAAACCCAGTTTCCCCGTCGGAAGCCACGTGCTCACCAGGGCCGGCTGGCAAACTCACTACCTCTCGGACGGTACCGATGTGGAGCGGATGCTGACGGACTGGCCTCAGGACTGCCCGATGTCCTCGGCTCTGGGAGTCATCGGCATGCCAGGGTAATGCAGAAATGCTGGGGGCGTCTCCCTGGGAAGTGGTGGCTGCCGTGATGTTTTTGTCTCTGCAGTGGAGTTTAGCGCCAGTAAATCAAGTCAGAAACCGCTGCTCCGCCTTCAGTGCAAGCTATTGCTCATACTAATGATAAAAATCCCTGTCCTATCAATGCTAAATATTACTTAATTACCTGTAGTTTGCGATCATTCAGAAAGGCTTGTCGTCGATCTCGCTCTGTGAAACACGTAGGCGCATGAGATGGTCTGAGTAAAGAGCTGCGTTGTGATGCGGAGCCTTATGCTGATGTGGTCGCCATGGTAATGTGCCCTGCTCTGAAGGTTGACCGCTCTGTATGGACTGGAGGAGGTGTGTCAGATTCGGCCGGGCGAAACACTCTTAGTGAACGCGGCAGCTGGGGCTGTAGGGTCTGTCGCCGGGCAGATTGCCAAAATCAAGCTGAGTCGCCTTGGTAATAAATGCGTCCACTGCGCAATAATACAAACCAATTTTAACAATCATATTATTGTGATGATTTCTGTCAAAGTTTAACTAAAGTGTTGGCACCAGCATGTTTACCTTGCAAAAATAATGACACGTCTCTTAAAACCCCTTTGTGTTCTGTAATTAAATTTCCAAATGTCTCCCTTAACTGGAGTAATTTTCCTGAGTCTCTGTGACACAAATGCTGAGTTGGAAAGCCTAGATAGGCTCATGCAAAACAAAAAAATTGGTATTATTTGTATTCTGCGCAAGATTTAAATAGACCCTAATTATATCATAGTAAGTTTGTGATAATATTTATTTTAAAACATGCAAATTTGAAGTGAAAAAACTTGACTCAGGATTTTACCATATCTTTGGAAATCTACCCACAATGCAATTTCTGCGAGGTTTTAGAGAGAACACGTTCAGAGCGGTTCAGAGATGCTGCTAGCATTGCTAAGTAATAGTTTGTCGAGGGAGTGTGTTCGTCTTGGTGAGTTTCCAAGTCCATTAGACATGTATATATATATTTTTTTTATTGCAACCCAACAGCTTTTTTGCAAAGCTCATCACAACAGCTTTTTCCAAAGCTAACAACATGCCAAGACGGTGTGTTATTGCAGGGTGTAATAATGCCAACAAAGAAGGAGTTACTCTGCTCTTTTGGCCGAAAAATGAGAAGCTTGATAGTTACACAGTAAAAATGCGTCTTTAGGTCGAAGGATGTGAACCAATCGCTGTGAGGCATGCACTGTGATACATGTTGTACCCTGAACACGCGAAAATGGTCTTAAACAATTGTTGATTAAAGACAGGTCCAGAATTGGACTCATACTTGTCTTGTCTTTTTGCACTTCAAAGAAGCGAAAGTAAAATCCTTCGTTCTCCTCACTCCTCGTAAGCTTTACCTTATGAATAGGAGCACTGATCCCTTGTGTGCCCTATGTTCTCTGGGTGCGACTGGCATATTTTCACACATGTACTGGGAATGCCAGCCTGTTGCTCTTTTCTGGAAAATGGTCACTGATGTATTAACAGATCTTGTATCAGAAAAAATTCTGTTTTTGATTCCTGTTTTGATTTTAAATGACTTCTCATCAATGTCCATTCCTAATCATAGAAAATGCATTATCCTGGCCGGACTAACAGCCACAAAGAAAATGCTGGCAACTCGTTGGAAACCTCCACACATACTGTCTAGGAAGCAATGGCTGCTTTCGTTTCTGGATGTTGTTGTTTATATGGAGATATCCACAGCTCGGACCAATGGAGCCAAAGAGGCCAGACTGAAGTCAGGGCGTGCAGTTGCTGAATGTTTAAAAATCTTGTGTACAGTGTATCCAACTGTAACTTTCAATATAATGTTACTAGTGCCGATTGTTAACGGGTCAATGTTTTGCCTAAATGTGATTTTGTCTTGTATAGTAGTGATAGCTGTCCCACGGGTCCTGACTTGGAGTAGGGTGGGGGTTTGGTAAGGGGTGGGTGGGTTTATGGGGATATATTGGTTGGCATTATTTATTATTGTTGTCAATTGTTAATATGTACCAAAATATTTTGATTTACTTAATAAAAAGAAAAATTTTGATCACAAAAAAAAAAGATTATGTCGCGTCGACATTATCAGGACAGGTGTGCTTTCCATATAGCCTATAATGGATTTTGAGTGACAAGTCCAAACCTGTTCATCACTGACGTTATAATGAGTTAGCATTGAAATGTTCCCTTTATCAATTAGTGTTTCGCATATGTGTGGCTTGGTCACAGAGAGGGAGGGAGGCTACCACTCGTACAGGTGTCCGTGCAGTGGTCTCAAATCTGAAAGGCTGAATGCCTGTTATGAGCTCCTTTTGGCTAAGGTGATTCCCATTTTCGCCTGAGGAGCTCACAGGGTTGAGGGACTCGGGAGAGGACCGCACACTATGACCGCTCTCAGTGATAAGCCGCTTTCACACTAGACGTGAAACAAATTTTTTGCACAACAGATTACATTCAAAGCGTTGCATTGACTTTGAATTTAATCGGTCTTGCAAAAAATTTGTTTCGCGTCTGGTGTGAAAGCAGATTTAGACAGTTTAGATAGGTGGACAGTGGACAGCTAGGTCCAAATCTAGCCGGCGCTAGCTTGGTAGCCTGGTAAGCTAACCATGTAGCTAATGTTAGTAATGTAACTAGCTAGCTGTTTAACCTATGAATATCGCAAAATGGTCGGGCAAATAATTTTTAATAACCATCACGTGTGATAGAGTACATGGCATATGGTTTGTCATGTTGATTACAAAAGTTATTTCTACAATTGTAGACTTTTGTAATTGCTGAACGCTCAATACATTTCAGTAAGGCACCCCCACTTCCATTGTCTCTGTGATGTAGTGATTTCACTCGGGCTTCTCCAACACAGCGCGACAAGACTTCGGGGATTGCCTCCGTTTTGCCCCGCCTGCTCTTAAAATATACATTTTAAGTTTGGGGAAAAGCACAGCCTGTATTGTTGCTCCTACTTTAGGAATTTAATTGTTTAATTCAATAAGAACTGAAATCCTTGAAACACATGTTTACTGGAGATCATTTTTCTTTCCTGAAAGTGCGCGATGACCTATAGCAGGGCTGCCCAACCCTGTGTCTGGAGAGCTAATATCCTGTAGGTTTCTACTCCAACCCTAATTCAACACACCTGATTCAGCTCATTAGCAGCTCGTCATGATCTGTAACTGGGAGAGCAGGTGCGGTTTGCGTTGGTTGGAGTGATGACCTTCAGGATGGTGGCTCTCCAGGAACAGGGTTGGGCAGCCCTGACCTATAGGATCATATTTTTGACATATGCAGTACCCCACCAGAGGTAACAAATGAAAAAATATTGAGGCAAATTTTAATTTGGTTTCTAGCTTGGTGACCAAATTAAGACAGCAGAGCGGAGTTGGGCCCTTTTTAAATTGAACATTGAATCTTCTACATGGAAGAGACAAAACATGTCTTGTTTCTCTGGAATCATGTATTTTAAAATGTAATGCGAACAATCCAAAAGACCTATTTTGTAACTTCCTGAAGTCATTAGGATACTTCTGCTGAGATATAATACCTGATAGTGGCGAGTGAGGGGGTCATTCTCTATGGTCCAGCAGTCACAGCTTCTACTTTCCAAGAAAAGCCTTTTTTTTTACATTCTCCCAATTGAACCTCAGCATGAAATGCATTACAAGGAAACAATCTAGTTCTTTGCATTAAACGTGAATAAATGCATTCAAATTGTACCCACTAATCAACACACCTCATAGTCCCTCTCACCCTCAAAATCTAAGTCCTCTTCCCCACCTCTATTATCCAAGGCCACTAACTTATCAAGGAAATCAGGGAAAGCCTGTGCCTCAGGTCAAAGATTACTGGCGGTGTCCTGGACTCTCAAACCTCAGCAAGCTGGATCCCTGGCTGCTCAGCGCAGTGGTTGCTGTGGTTTAGTTATACTCCTGGCATTAGGCTGCTCTTTCTGAGCTCTGCTGGAAACCTGAACACTTTGTATTTACTTGCAAAGTGCTTTTCACTGCTGATGCCACCTATTGGCCAAGGCTGAAACTCCTGCAGCAGTCTTGAACTCACCGAGTAAAATACATTAAGAATAACCACATTAATTCATAGGAGGTAGGACATTCTTGTAAACTATGAAAACCCTTGTCACATAAAAAGCATTCAAAACCTGCATTTTGGAAATGTATGAAGTTGGGCTCCGTATTTAATTCACACATTCAGTGACCTGACAGCATTTCTCTGGTGAAACTGTGATTGTTAATCTCCATATGCAAACTTGTTTGATTTTTTTTTTCTTTTTTTTTTCGATTTGCCATATTTGGTTCACAAATGATTGGATTTCCTCAACATCTTCCTGTTAATTAACTGCTCAGTTTGATGTTGCTTGACTCAGGGCTGTAGAGTGGTGGGCTGTGCTGGAACTGATGCGAAGGTGTCGTCCCTGAGAGAGCTCGGGTTCGATCATGTTTTCAACTACAGAACTGTGCCCTCACTGGAAGAGGCTTTGAGGGCCGGTGCCCCAGATGGATATGACTGCTACTTCGATCATGTAAGTGGAGAGGAGCTGCTCTTTTTTCGCATGCAGTTTGATCCATGAGTCTTTGCACTGTGACACAACTGTTGTCATTTTGGCTCAGTTCTCCACTTCAAAGGATTTGAAATAAACAAAATTAGTCAGAGGTGTAGACTTTCAGCTTTAATAAGAGTTTTTTCATAGGTATTGCATGATCCATTTCAGAATTAGAACCTACCACTGATTTTAGGGGCTAAAAA
This sequence comes from Gymnothorax reevesii, assembly GCA_029721435.1. Taxonomy (NCBI): domain Eukaryota; kingdom Metazoa; phylum Chordata; class Actinopteri; order Anguilliformes; family Muraenidae; genus Gymnothorax; species Gymnothorax reevesii. Next base: position 118,794,939 of record CM056579.1, read on the forward strand.
ATAATTGGACTTATTAATATGACAAATTAAGCAAAAAATTGAAAATTGCATTTGAATATATCATGGCTCAAAAATGCCAGAAATTGGGTGAAAATTCTGAAACTTTAAACCTCTGCCAAAATCTAAATATTTAATGCATGTTTTGACATATATACAACTCCAATTCTGAAATAGTTGGGACGAAGTGTAAATTGTCAATCAAAATGCAATGACTTTCAGAACACATGAGCCAATATGTTATTTACAATAGAACATAGATAACATGTCAAATGTTGAAACAGAGACATTTTACATTTTTATCCGCAAAAAATGACCTCATTTCAAATTTTCTGGCTGTAAGAGGTCTCAAAAAAGTTGGGACACAGGCAAAAAAAGGCTGAAAAAGCAATTAATAAGAGAATCAGCTGAAAGAACATTTAGCAAATTATTAAGTTAACTGGCATCAGGTGTGGAACATTATTGGCTCTAAAAGGGATGTCTTAGAGAGGCTGAGTCTCTCAGAAGTAAAGATGGCCAGAGGCTCTCCAACCTGTGAAGGTTTGTGTAAAAAAATTGTGGAAAACTTCAAAAACAATTTTCCTCAATGTCAAATTGCAAAGGCTTTGAAGGTCTCATCATCAACAGTGCATAACATCATCAAAAGATTCAGAGAAATTGGAAAAAACTCTGCGCATAAGGGACAAGGCCAAAGGCCTTTACTGGATGCTCGTGATCTTCAGGCCCTCAGACGCCACTGCATCACTCAGCGGTATGATTCTGTCATTGACATTACCAAATGGGCCCAGGAATACTTCAAGACACCACTGCCTGCAAACACAGTCCGCCGTGCCATCCACAGATTTCACCTAAAACTCTATCATGCAAAAAGGAAGCCATTGTTGAGCATGATCCAGAAGCACCGTGTTCTGTGGGCCAAGGCTCATTTAAAATGAACTGCAGCAAAGTGGCAAATTGTCCTGTGGTCAGATGAGGCCAAATTTGACATTCTTGTTGGAAATCATGGGCGTTGTGTCCTCCAGGCTAGAGAGGAGAAAGACCACCCCTCCTGTTATCAGTGTTCAGTTCAAAAACCAGCATCTCTGATGGTATGTGGATACTTTAGCGCATATGGTGTGGGACGCTTGCAAGTTTTAAATAGCACCATGAATACTGAAAGGTAAATAAAGGTTTTAGAGCAACATACCCTCCCCTCTAGACGACATCTATTCCAAGGGAGGACTTTCAGCAGGACAATGCAAAACCACATATTGCAGCTTTTACAACAGCATGGCTTCGTAGTAGAAGAGTCTGTGTGCTGAACTGGCCTGCCTGCAGTCCTGATCTTTCAACGATTGAGAACATTTGGCGCATAATTAAATGAAATGTCCGTCAAAAGAGACCGAAAACTCTCCAGCAGCTGGAAGCCTGTATTAAACAAGAGTGGGATCAAATTCCAATGGCTAAACTCAAGAAACTTGTCTCCTCAATGCCCAGACGCCTCCACTCTGTGTTGAAAAGAAGAGGGGATGCTACACCATGGTGAACAGGCCCCTGTCCCGACTTTTTTGAGACCTGTAGTTGCCATGAAATTTGAAACGAGCTCATTTTGTGGATAAAATTGTAAAATTTCTCAGTTTCAACATTTTGCTGTGTTATCTCTGTTCCATCGTGAATAAACTGGTGTGATTTGAAAGTCATTGCGTTTTGATTTTATTCACACTTTAACCTTTGTCCCAATTATTTCGAAATCTATTATATATTTGAGGTCGATGTCTGTTTGTCTGTGTGTGTGTATGTACACGTTTTTCTCCTACATTTCTCAACCGATTATCACCATTTGGTGTGAATATCCACTTGGACACCAGGAAGGACTTTACATCGCCCGATTTTTGAAAAACGGTCATGCAAGCAAAAAAAAATGGCACTTTCACTCCGGGTAGCGGGTAAACTTATATAGCCTGATGCGCGTAGCAATATCCAGTTGCACCGCTAGGAGCCGCAGTGTCCTTACGAACGTGCGTTGAGGTAACCTGCGAGCAGGCTACTGTTTGCAATGGGGCCGAGGGAGTGATAAGACAGCCTGCACGAAAGCCAGGCTTTTGACAGGGCACCGCGTTCGTCCACGAATGCACCATTCTGATTACTCGAACTTGACAGCTCCCAAATTCAAATTTGACAGTTGAACACTCGCAGGGCTGGCATTAGAGCTGAAAATTCGGTGGCAATTATTGACAAAAATTAGTCCTGGCTGATTCTAGATGGTTTCCCTTGATTAACACGTTTTCCAATTCAAGAATAATCAAGAGGCAATTGAAGACACGGCTTCTCTCCCTCATGCGATCTAAAAGCGACAAAGCTACAAAGCGGGTAGCAGCTAGTAGATATTTAATTTATTTCTTTTTTGCCAATTCTGAGAGAGTGTCGTGGAAATTTGCTGGAAAATCTGTTGATTTGACATGGAATGACTCTTATGTGATAAAACGTCTGTTTTCTTGCGACTTTGGTTTTGATGTTTTAATAGGAGAAGCTACTCCTGACAGGAAAAGTCTGAGAGAAATTTGGTGATTATTGGTAGCTGTTTAGGTGCATTAAACTACAGTGAAGGTGGAACGTTGTGTAAGACATGAATAGAAACAGAATACAATGATTTGTGAATCCTTTTCAACCTGTATTCAATTAAGTACAGTTCAAAGATAATATGTTTAATGTTCAAACTGTTTTTTAATGTTTAAACTTTCTTGGTTTTTTTTTTTTTTAAATACTCATTCATTTTGAATTTGATGCCTGCAAAACGTAACAGAAAAGCTGGGACAGGGGGCTAGAAAAGACTGGAAAAGTTGAGGAACGCTGAAAAACACCTGTTTGGAACATTCCACAGGTAAACAGGTTCATTGGAAACAGGTGAGTGTCATGATTAGGTAAAAAAAAGGAGCATCCCCAAAAGGCTCAGTCATTCACAAGCAAGGATGGGGCGAGGTTCACCACTTTGTGAACAAACTGTGAGTGTATTTGTTTTGTAATGTGAATATAGGCCACTAGATGGCAGTATTTACCTTTTTTTTGTTCAGCTCAGACTGGAGTCATGTTTAGACATGTCCTGGACATGTCTGGGGCAAGTCCCCGAAAATAAAAAAAAAGAGGTCTAAATGTGGGTGGGGTCTGCAAAAGAGTATATAAGGAAAAGAATTGAGACAGAAGAGTAGTAGGAGAAATTGCAAGAAGAAGGATACGTGACCAGACCTTTAATTCTGTTCAAGACCTGTGCAGTCTGTTGTGGATTGTTTTTCACCCAGCACATCACCAGGAAACCCCACCAAAACAAGGGACTGTAATTATTTCTGTTTTTTCTTATTTATCAATCTTGGTCTTTAGTTGTAGGTTGTTATTAGTCTTTGTCTTCGTTAAAAATTAAATGTGTTTTAGTTGTTAAAACTGTGTTTGTCATCCCTTGCTGTTGCTGTTGTGTTATAAATGTAAGAACAAATTGGGGCCATAACAAATTGGGGGCTCAAGGTCCGGGATAGACCATTGTGTGAGTAATTTATTGAAAATCTAACATTCCAAATTGTGAAATTGTTTTTGTGAATTTTCCTAGATATATATTGACAACAGCAATGGATGATTTCTTGGCATCACCAACCGTAGGGGTTTTGAAGTCTTTTAAAAAGACAGAACTGCTAGAAATTTGCAGACAGTTGGAGTTGACAGAGGTAAAACCAGCCATGCGAAAAGCAAGACTGGCTAGAGAGATAGTTGAATATTACATTGATGAAAATGTGTTTGCACCAGGAGATCTGGAACAGTTTCCAGTGGAAAATCCAAATATAGAAATGGAACTTAAATTAAAAATGCTAGAGATTGAAAGGGAGGAAAGAGAAAAAGAAAGGGAATTTGAGAGGGAAGAAAAAGAAAAACAAAGGCAGTTTGAGGTAGAAAAATTAGCAAGAGGAGAAAAACAAAGAGAATTTGAGTTAGAAAAATTTGCAAGACAGAGAGATTTTGAATTAGAGAAATTCGATAGAGAAGAAAGACTCCAAATGGAGCAACTAAAAATAAAAATTCAAACTGAAAATAAATTTCGGGCTAGCCAGGAGGTAAAACTGGTGCCTCCATTTTCGGAAAAGGATGTTGACAACTATTTCCAGTGTTTTGAAAAGGTAGCAAAGAGTTGCCAGTGGCCAAAGGAACACTGGCCTCTGATGTTGCAAACTGTCCTCAAGGGTAAAGCTCAACAAGCCTATTCGGCTTTGTCTGCAGATGATTCCTCTGATTATGAGGTTGTCAAAAAGGTTATTATGAGAGCTTATGAGTTGGTTCCAGAGGCTTACCGACAGAAATTCAGAGGTCTGAAGAAATCTGAAAATCAGACTTACGTTGAATTTGCTAATGAAAAGCAGGTTTGCTTTGAGCGCTGGTGTACTTCTATGGAGGTCAAGGATGATTTCAACTCACTAAAAGAGATGGTGTTAGTTGAAGAATTCAAGAACTGTGTTAAAGATGATGTTAAGACCTACCTTAATGAGAAGCAAGCACTGAATTTGCAATCAGCTGCCAAATTTGCAGATGAATATGTTCTCACACATAAGTCCAAATTTCAGTCTAGCAGTAATAATAAATGGTCCCAATTTCAGAAAAAGGGTTACGGTGATACCAAAGATTCCTCACCCAAAGACAAAGACAAATCTGGTGATGGTGCTCAGAAATCCAGTAACAGGTCTGATCAAAGTGTGAAAGCTGACAGTGACAGAAGTGGTCTAGTTTGCAGTTATTGCAAGAAATCTGGTCATGTTACAACTAACTGTTGGTTCCTTAAAGCTAAGAAAGAAAAAGAAAAGGATACCAAACCAAATGCCTTTGTGAAAACAAGGTTAGAAACCCCTGTAGTAGATAACCAATCTGCTAAATTGCCTGCTTCTTGTGGGGCTAAAAAGCCTAATACAGCTGACTTTGTGAGGGAGGAATTTCTTCCATTTGTGTCAGAGGGATTTGTGGCTCTGAATGAGCATACTACTCCTGTCCCCATATATATCCTAAGGGATACCGGAGCTTCTCAGTCACTTTTGTTGATGGACTCCTTGGAGTTACGTGATGAGACCGCTTCAGGGGATTTCATACTTGTACAAGGTATTGAAGGGAGGACTGTATCTGTACCCCTGCGCTCTATATTCTTGAAGTCAGATTTAGTTACAGGACAGGTAAAGGTGGGACTTATGTCAAGTCTACCTATAAAGGGTGTTTCTCTGTTGCTAGGCAATGACCTGGCTGGGGGCAAAGTAGTTCCCCCTGTACATCTTACTTCACAGCCGAGCACTGAAAATGGGGATGAGGACCCATCTCTGTATCCTTCTTGCGCAGTGACTCGTGCTATGGCCAAGAAGGCTAAAGAAGATGATGTTGTGGTGCCGTCCAGTACATTGAATAGTCAGGACTCAGGTGGTTCGCCTCATGACTCTGATTGGCCTACTATGGTTTCTCCGTTTGAGGACTTATCAGATACTTTTATCAGTTCTCTATTCAGCCAGCCGGATGGGTCTGGTGATTCTGATGTGTCTGGAGACTTGTCTCTGTCCAGAAAGCGGTTGATTGAGGAGCAAACTAATGATCCTGAAATTGGTGTACTAAAGAGGAGAGCCCTTCCTGAAAAAGAAATAGATGCAGTTCCAGTTGGGTATTATCTCAAGGATGGTGTATTGATGCGGAAGTGGCGCCCTCCTGATATCCCTGCCAATGCAGATTGGGCAGTGGTCAGGCAAATTGTTGTTCCGAAGGTCTATAGGAATGAGATCTTAACAATGGCTCATAGTTTACCTTTAGGAGGTCATCTTGGTGTTAACAAGACTGTTGATAAGATCATGAAACACTTCTTTTGGCCTGGGCTTCGGAAAGACGTTTCCAACTTTTGCAAAACCTGTCACACTTGTCAGGTAGTTGGAAAGCACCAGTTAGACCCACCTGTAGCTCCATTGCAGCCTATCCCAGCATTTGGGGAGCCATTCTCTAGGGTCATTGTTGATTGCGTTGGTCCATTACCCAAGACTAGATCTGGAAATCAGTACTTGTTGACAATCATGTGTGCATCTACCAGATTCCCTGAAGCCATACCTCTACGTAACATCAAGGCAGCTGCAATCTCGAAGGCTTTGATAAAGTTCTTCACGTTGTTTGGCCTTCCCAGGGAAATTCAGTCAGACCAGGGTAGCAATTTCACTTCAGGATTGTTTCAGCAGGTTGTGTATGAACTAGGTGCAAAGCAGATTCTTTCTAGTGCCTATCATCCAGAAAGTCAGGGTGCCTTAGAGCGGTTTCATTCCACTCTCAAGACAATGATGAGGACTTATTGTTATGACCATGAGAAAGACTGGGATGAAGGGGTTCATTTGCTGTTGTTTGCAGCTAGAGAAGCAGTGCAGGAGTCTACTGGATTCAGTCCATTTGAGCTAGTGTTTGGTCATGAAGTGAGAGGACCTTTGCTATTATTGAGTGAACAATGGCAAGAGAAAGAGCCGCATATCAGTCTGTTAGACTATGTTAGCAAGTTCAAGGAAAGATTGCGTGCAGCTTGTGACCTTGCCAAAGAGAACTTGAAATCAAGTCAGGGAAAAATGAAAACTTGGTATGATCATAAGGCTAGAAGCCGTGAGTTTAAACCAGGAGAAAAGGTCCTTGTGTTGTTTCCCTTGCAGTCCAATCCATTGCAGGCTAGATTTCATGGTCCTTATGAAATTCTGACAAAACTCAATGATCTCAATTACATTGTGAAGACTCCAGATAGGAGAAAACCAAAACAATTGTGCCATATTAACATGCTAAAGCCTTATCATGACAGAAATGCTAGGGTTGCAGCTGTCACTTCAGATTCTCCAATGGTCGAAACGTGTGAAGATGAGGGGGAGTTTCAAGATGATGAACCAAGAATAAAAGCTGAAGTTCTTTCATGTAAATTGTCAAATTCTGAAGTGTTGCAAAATCTTGATGTAAAACTCCAGCACTTAGAACCCTCACAGAGAGATCAGTTTGAAAGGTTGATCAAGAAATATGAGGATTTGTTTCCTGATGTTCCAAAGAGAGTTACTATAGCCTCTCATGATGTAGATGTTGGTGATGCCAAACCAATAAAACAGCATCCATACCGGATGAATCCTGAAAAGAGAAAGATTGCTGAGAAAGAGGTTGAGTTCATGTTAAAACATGATATTATCAGACCCTCCAACTCCGATTGGAGTTCACCCTGTGTGCTAGTTCCAAAACCTGATGGAAGTACTAGATTCTGTACAGATTATCGCAAAGTCAATGCTGTAACTAGAACTGATGTGTTTCCAATACCTAGGATTGATGATTGTATTGATAGTGTAGGGCAAGCAAAGTTTCTGACCAAGATTGATTTATTGAAGGGTTATTGGTGTGTGCCTTTAACTGAGAGGGCCAAGAGCATCTCTGCTTTTGCCACACCATCTGGATTGTACCAGTATGAAGTCCTACCCTTTGGCATGAAAAATGCCCCAGCCACGTTCCAAAGGATGATACAGTCTACAATCGCCGGATTGCCACACACGGGTGCGTACATCGATGACCTGATCACATGGAGTGACTCCTGGGAAGAACATCTAAAAGATGTAGAGACGTTGTTCCAGCGCCTGACCCAGGCTAACCTGACTGTTAACCTGAGCAAGAGTGACTTTGGTTGTGCTACTGTCACCTATCTTGGCTACGTCATAGGCCAGGGTAAGGTGGCACCCATAAATGCTAAAGTCCAAGCCATCATGGACTTTCCAGTTCCTGACAACAAAAAAGCTTTGCGCCGCTTCCTTGGAATGATCGGGTACTACCGCAAGTTCTGCAAGAACTTTGCTGAGATTGCTCTCAGTCTAACTAACCAACTGAAGAAAGGCGTAAAGTTCACCTGGGATGATGCATGCCAGAGAGCCTTCGATCGCCTGAAGTCTCTGCTGTGTCACTTCCCCGTGCTCAAATCTCCTGACTTCAACAAACCGTTCTCCATCGCGGTCGATGCTAGCGACCAAGCTTGTGGATCTGTGCTCCTACAGAGAAGTGACTCTGATGACATTGAGCATCCCGTGGCATACTTCTCCAGGAAGTTCAATCGCCACCAAACAAACTATTCCACAATAGAGAAGGAACTGTTGGCTCTCGTCCTTTCTTTACAACACTTTGAGGTTTATGTTTGTACAGGGGAAAAGCCAATGATTGTGTACACTGACCACAATCCGTTAATGTTTTTGAGTAAGATGAAAAACAAGAATCGGAGATTGTTGAATTGGAGTTTGATTTTACAGGAGTTTGACTTGGAAATTAAGCATGTGAAGGGTACAGACAATGTAATTGCTGATTGCTTATCCCGTGTTTGAATGTGTATATATATATCATGTGTTTGAATATTGTATGATATGTATATATAGACAAGTGTTCACTTAACCATTTTGTATTGAAAAGAAAAATTTTGCCTTTGTGAGTCAAAATTTTTCCCTTTTGGAATGGAGGTGTAATGTGAATATAGGCCACTAGATGGCAGTATTTACCTTTTTTTTGTTCAGCTCAGACTGGAGTCATGTTTAGACATGTCCTGGACATGTCTGGGGCAAGTCCCCGAAAATAAAAAAAAAGAGGTCTAAATGTGGGTGGGGTCTGCAAAAGAGTATATAAGGAAAAGAATTGAGACAGAAGAGTAGTAGGAGAAATTGCAAGAAGAAGGATACGTGACCAGACCTTTAATTCTGTTCAAGACCTGTGCAGTCTGTTGTGGATTGTTTTTCACCCAGCACATCACCAGGAAACCCCACCAAAACAAGGGACTGTAATTATTTCTGTTTTTTCTTATTTATCAATCTTGGTCTTTAGTTGTAGGTTGTTATTAGTCTTTGTCTTCGTTAAAAATTAAATGTGTTTTAGTTGTTAAAACTGTGTTTGTCATCCCTTGCTGTTGCTGTTGTGTTATAAATGTAATAACAAATTGGGGCCATAACAGTTTACACAGTTAAGAACAACGTTTCTCAACATGCAATTGCAAGGAATTTGGGGATTTTATGATCTACAGTCCATAATATCATCAAAAGATTCATAGAATCCAGAGAAATCTCTACAAGTAAGCAGCAAGGATGAAAACCAACATTTAATGCCCGTGACCGTCAGTCCCTCAGGCGGCACTGCATTAAAAACCGACCTCATTCTGTAAAGGATATTACCATGTGGGCTCAGGAACACTTTGGAAAACCATTGTCAGTTAACACAGTTCATCGCGACATCTGCAAGTGCAAGTTAAAACTCTATCATGCAAAGCGAAAGCCATATATCAACAATATCCAGAAGTGCTGGTGTCTTCTCTGGGCCCGAGCTCATCTGAAATGGACTGATGCAAAGTGGAAAAGTGTGCTGCGGTCTGGCGAGTCCACATTTCAAATTGTTTTTGGAAATCATGGACGTTGTGTCCTGCTGGCTAAAGAGGAAAGGACCATCCAGATTGTTTACAGTAAAAAGTTCAAAAGCCAGCATCTGTGATGGTAGGGGGATGTGTTAGTGCCCATTGCATGGGTAACTTGCGCATCTCTGAAGGCATCATTAATGCTTAAAGGTACATACAGGTTTTGGAGCAACATATGCTGCCATCCAAGCAATGTCTTTTTCAGGGACGTCCCTGCTTATTTCAGTAAGACAATGCCAAGCCACATTCTGCACATGTTACTGCAGCGTGGCTTCATAGTACAAAGTGTAATAGTGCAGGTAATAGACTGGCCTGCCTTCTGTCCAGACCTGTCTCCCATTGAAAATCTGTGGCGCATTATGAAGCTCAATATACGATAAAGGAGACCCCGGACTGTGGAGCAACTAGTTGTACATCAAGCAAGAATGGGAAAGAATTCCACCTACAAAGCTTCTATAGTTGGTGTCCTCAGTTCCCAAATGCTTGAGAGAGTGTTGTTAAAAGGAAAGGTGACATAACACAGGGATAAAAATGCCCCTGTCCCAGCTTTTTTGGAACATGCTGCAGGCATCAAATTCAAAATGAGTGAATATTTCCAAAAAAAAAACCAATAGCGTTTATCAGTTTGAACATTAAATATCTTGTTGAGTACTCAATTGAATATAGGACGAAAACGATTTGCAAGTCATTGTATTCTGTTTTTATTCACGTTTTACACTACGTCCCACCTTCATTGGAATTGGGGTTTGTATTTTAAGCTTTTTCCTCATAATGTGCGTCAATGGAGGGGAGAGTGCTCAACCCCTTTGCGCAGAAGCCAAATCTGGCTTTTTAGGTGTTACCTGATTTAAGGCTTTATAATTCAAGATTGCAGCTTCACAGACAGAAAAACTTTGGCTCAATTGAGTCTAGACACTTGGAGCATTTAGACTCCCATCTTATTTCAGTTTATTTTTATGATTTTGGTGGAGAAAAGGGGCTGCAAACATAAAAAATCTTCATGAGAATTCACCATTGAAATAACAAAAAAAAAAAATAATACTGACAAATGATAAACTGCTGGGGCTTAAATCTATACATTTCTGGGATCATAAATTTCCTGACCACAAGTACAATTCATCTTGAACATTACATTCTACATTACCCACTTGCTATGAGCCAAATTAGACAGCTATCCAGGTGTCTCCCCAAAGTCTGAGATCCATCAAAATGGTTCACTGTCAAATCATACATTAATCATATATTTAACACAAATTAACTTTTGGGGCATGAAATTCAGCATGAACTAATGATTTTCTGGTTGAGTTTAGCATGAATTTATCAATATCAGTGCATTTGAACATCATTGGTCACCAGTAACCTCTCCAAACACAAAACATGCCTTTTCTCCATAATAAAGTTAACAATATTGTCCATTTTTCTTCGAAGTCCACCAAGCATTAAATAAAGTGCTGATTAAACAGCTATAACATTCAAGCTGCAATGAAAAGCTAACCGCTCTCACATCCAAGCTCATAACCTTACACCTTATGAGGGAAAAAAACTCACTAACTCAGTAATATCTGAATTCTGAAATTCACCTTATTTTAACAGAACAGAAATTTCACTTTCAGGAAAAAACAAACATTTGCCTCCATATTCAACAGAATGGTGTAATGAACGTATCGAGGGATCTACCGACGTGCGTGAGCTGCATGCATTTTGAGAAACGAAAACCTTGGCATTCGATGTCTTTAAACGCGGTATAAATTCTACAGCAAAAAGCCATATTGAGCAAAATGCAAACAGAGTAGAAGTATAACCTGTTTTCTTCATTGATGCCCTCCTCCAGAGACAGATGTATCGGGTAGAAGGAACCTCCAGTACTGTTTCATTCGGAATAATTCCCATTGACCACATCCATACAACATGCATCTCGTAAATGAAACTGAACACTTCAGGCCGGTTTCGAGTGTCTTTGTTTCTTTGATATCGCATCATTTTCAACTGCGTAACCGTGGCCAACATTGGAAGAATACAACCAACCTTACTTTTACGCTTAGCTTTGTATCCTATTCTTATTGTCCGATCAATGTATTTCAGTTATTGAGGAAAGTTTAAACACTCAGGAATTGGATAAGAAAGGAGTCTATCAAATACATTGTTACCGGGGAATCTTCACGAGGGCGTGAACTATAACTGTAGTTACGCAGATGAATCTGAGTATATAATTGAGTGACTGGCTATCGACACCAGTACTTGGGTTGATAGAAGCAACGCTGAATTTGTCAGTGGAGGAATATACGCGATAATCCACGGGAGGGAACTAGGCATATTTTGTTTGTGATGACTTTAACTGACAGTAGAATGTGAGGGAATCAACTCTAAGTCGGATTTTTTGCTTCACAAAACTTTTTTTTTTAACCACTAATTTGAATACTGTTGGCTCACTGCAGCTAAAATGGTTGCTACAGAGTACTAAGTTTTTTTTCTGTCGTAAGTGATAATTTTTTAAAACTACTGGATCGATGCTATGGGCAAGGATATTGACCAGTTTGCACATCAGGCTTAGCTGAGGAGTTTAATTCATGCTACTCCTGAAAAATAGGGATTGGAGGAAACTTCTCCACACTCTAAATCGCGTTTCAGCTCTGCCTACTTGTGAATATTCAATTACTGATCCAGGGGTGCCATCTTGTGGTCGAGTACTGTAACTAAGTGCTTAAATTTGCAGATCTACAGACGCGAGCGTCTGCATCTGCAGAAAGGGGTTAATGCGATATATCATCTGTTTTCTTTGGACTTCCGAGAGGAATTTAGTGATTTATGGTCACTGTTTAAGTACATTAAACTACGTTCGGCTTTTTTTTTCATAATATAAGTCAGAGGAGGGGGAAACGCTTAACATGATATAAGTAAAATACTCCTCAGTCGGTTTTATTTTTTTTTTGATTGGAGAAAGTGCTCCTGACAAAAAATGTCAAAGAGGAATTTGGTGCTTAATGGTCGCTGTTTTGGTGCATTAAGTTTTTTTCATGTTAAGCATTTATCATTTATAGCCTAATGCTTACCAGCTCTTGCCTTCAATTGGCTTGGGAAAAAATGAAAATCAGACCAATTGCGGAGGTGCTGGAAAATTTGTCAAGCCGGAACGATCCAGGCAAAGACGGAATAAGGGATACTTGCCTTTACCATTCTTTCATCAAATTTACATTCCTTTTGACGTGTTTAAATTTCCTCATCGTCAAAGTGATTAGCTCAGCTTAGTTATTCCATAAATACATCAGTATATTGTTCTTATGTAGGATAGCGGCCTGCTGGGAAATGATTACCCTCATTAGGGACTAACTATCCAATCTGAGAATTTGCGACTACATTGAACTTTCCTTTTTTTACCCTTTGAGCGCTGAATAAATTTTCAAGGAATTAAAACTTAAATTATCCTGAGCTGTTGATAACCTATCATGTGGCAACTTGTTTAAAAGAGGGCGCAGGGCGGGAGCTCTTCAAACAAGTTCCCACATGATAGGTTTTCAGGATTATTAAATTAATTAAGTTGCCACAAAATTGGTTTTCAACAGCATCTGGCTTTAATATCTTACACCATTGTGCGACTATAATTGCACACGGTACTCAAGGGTTAACTTGCTATCAGTCCTTTTTTTACATTTAGGTTGGGGGCCCGTTCTCCTCCACAGCTGTTCCTCAGATGAAGCAGTTCGGCCGGATCGCCGTTTGTGGGGTAATCTCCCTGTACAACAACACCACTCCCCAGACTGGTATGTTCGTTTCTCTGCTCTGCTTTTCTCCTCTATTCTTTGGTAAAAGACATTTCTGCTATGAGTAAAAAAGCCAGTTAATTATCCACATTTATATTTTCTTTATCTAACAAACATCATTAATTCCCAATGTTGATGGTTCAGATTGAGTCAGTTGTTTTACTCAATACTGTCAGGTCTTCAAGTTTTTGGAGAATGACTGGATGCGAACAAGCATAATGAATTTTGACTGTTCGGATCAAGATGTGCTTGAAGTGTAAACATTCAATTTCATGGAGCATATTCAAAGAATCAAAAAAAGGGCAGCACATCTCAATTCTTCAGTTCAAGGAGGGCAAAAATACTCACATTTCACTTATTTATTTGGCTCACATCACAAAATATAAGCGCTAAAAAAACCAAACGCTAATGCGTTTCGGCAAAAAGCTGTCATCAGGGCGTTTGCAGTCTTGTTTTTTGTGATGTGAGCCAAATGAATAAGTGAAATTTTGAGTATTTTGTCCTTGAATTGAAGAATTGAGATGTGCTACCCTTTTCCTGATTTTTTGAATATGCTCACTGGATTTTGGGTTTAGCGCTCTACTGAGAATCCAACTGTCGAAGCGCAACCTCCCTTACAAACTGTTATTCAATTTAAAGGGTTTTCTGGAATTATGATTTTTCTTTTTTTGCACATAGTTCCCCAGTTGTACGGTATCAACCGAGCATCAGATTAGGGAAGTTTGCTGACTTAAGGGACTTTGACTGTGGTATAGTTGTTGGTGCCAGACAGGCTGGTCAGAATATATCAGTATCTGCTGATCTACTGGGATTTTAACGCAAAACCATCTCTAGGGTTTACAGGGATGGGTCTGTTGAAGAGAAGATATCTAGGCAGCAGCAGTTCTCTGGGCAAAAAAGCCTTGCTGATACCTGAGTTCAGAGGAGAATGGCCAAAGTGGGTTGAGCGAACAGAAAGGGAACAGTTACCCAAATAAGCACTCGTTGCAGCTAAGGTATGCCGAAGAGCATCTCTGAGCACACAGCACATCGAGCCTCGAAGCAGACAGGCTTCAGCAGCTGAAGACCACAGGTGGGACGGGAGACGGGAGCCGACAGGTCTGCAGCAGCCATGTGATGCTCTCATGTCAATATGGACCAAAGTCTGTGAGGAATGTTTCCAGCACCTTGTTGAATCTACGCCACGAAGAATCAAGGCCACTCTGAAGGCAAAAGGTGGTCCAACCCAGCACTAGCACGGTGTACCTAATGAAGTGGCCGATGTTTGAATGTTATGGTTTTATTTTTATTTTGCTTGATTAATTCTGGTAACTAAAATGCCCCTTGTCTCTCCACTGCTGTTTCTAACGCAGCTTATCTTTCTCTGGGCATCACATGGTATTTTCCTCCATCCAAATGCAGTGATTTTTTTTTAATCCTTATGAAATTCACTCTCAGGAACAAGCCTTCAGTCGTGTTTATCGTCATCATCAAAATTCAGAAATTCAAGTTTAAAATAGCTGCGTACCTTTTTGGGGGGGTGCACGGAATACCTCTCAGCCCGATGTCGAAGTTTTTGGAGACGGCCGCCCGCCGCCCACCCAACCGCACGAAGGATAGCATTACCACGTCAGCCTTTAGGGCTGAGAGGTAAAAAACCTTGTTGTCCTGCCCAGTTAATTTCCTTCCTGCTGTGTTGGTACGTCCCTGATCCTCAGGCTCACACGCATCCTGGTTATGCACAATGCGCAAATTAAAACATCTCAAAACACAAAAAACCCATGTCCTGAACACATACATAATATACACTCAACAAAAATATAAACGCAACACTTTTGTTTTTGCTCCCATTTGTCATGAGATGGACTCATAAGATCTAAAATTCATTCCAGATACACAATATTACCATTTCTCTCAAACATTGTTCGCAAATCTGTCTAAATGTGTGATAGTGAGCACTTTTGCTTTGCTGAGACAATCCATCCCACCTCTCAGGTGTGCCACATCAAGATGCTCATCAGACACCATGATTAGTGAACAGGTGTACCTTAGACTGTCCACAATAAAAGGCCACACTGAAATGTGCAGTTTTTGCTTTATTTGGGGTCTCGGGACTCAGAACCAGTCAGTATCTGGTGTGACCACCATTTGCCTCATGCAGTGCGACACATCTTCTTCACATAGAGTTTATCAGATTGTCAATTGTGGCCTGTGGAATGTTGGTCCACTCCTCTTCAATGGCTGTGCGAAGTTGCTGGATATTAGTGGGAACTGGTACGCGCTGTCGTATACGCCAGTCAAGCACATTCCAAACATGCTCAATGGGTGACATGTCCGGTGAGTATGCTGGCCATGCAAGAGCTGGGACATTTTCAGCTTCCAAGAATTGTGTACAGATCCTTGCAACATGGGGCCGTGCATTATCTTACTGAAACATGAGGTGATGTTCATGGATGTATGGCACAACAATGGGCCTCAGGATCTCATCACGGTATCTCTGTGCATTCAAAATGCCATCAATAAAATGCACCTGTGTTCTTCCTCCATAACTGATGCCTGCCCATACCATAACCCCACCACCACCGTGGGCCACTCGATCCACAACATTGACATCAGCAAAGCGCTCACCCACACGACACCACACACGCTGTCTGCCATCTGCCCTGAACAATGTAAATCGAGATTCATCCGTGAAGAGAACACCTCTCCAACGTGCAAGACACCATCGAATGTGAGCATTTGCCCACTCAAGTCTGCTACGGCGACGATCTGGAGTCAGGTTAAGACCCCGATGAGGACGACGAGCATGCAGTTGAGCTTCCCTGAGACGGTTTCTGACAGTTTGCGCAGGAATTCTTTGGTTATGCAAACCAATTGTTTCAGCAGCTGTCTGAGTAGCTGGTCTCAGACGATCTTGGAGGTGAACCTGCTGGATGTGGAGGTCCTGGGCTGGTGTGGTTACACGTGGTCTGCGGTTGTGAGGCCGGTTGGATGTACTGCCATATTCTCTGAAACGCCTTTGGAGACAGCTTATCGTGGAGAAATGAACATTCAATGCCCGAGCAACAGATCTGGTTGACATTCCTGCTGTCAGCATGCCAATTGCACGCCCCCTCAATGCTTGCGCCATCTGTGGCATTTTGCTGTGAGACAAAACTGCACATTTCAGAGTGGCCTTTTATTGTGGACAGTCTAAGGTACACCTGTGCACTAATCATGGTGTCTGATGAGCATCTTGATGTGGCACACCTGTGAGGTGGGATGGATTGTCTCAGCAAAGCAAAAGTGCTCACTATCACACATTTAGACAGATTTGTGAACAATGTTTGAGAGAAATGGTAATATTGTGTATCTGGAATGAATTTTAGATCTTTGAGTCAATCTCATGACAAATGGGAGCAAAAACAAAAGTGTTGCGTTTATATATTTGTTGAGTGTATTACCAAACTGTGGCAAGGAAAATACCATAAAAATTAATTTCTGGGCTTTTTTTTATTGGTTTATGAACCTTCAATCCTGGATTGGTGGAACTTGTGGAACAGGTGGAACTTCACCCATTAGCCCCTCAGTGACAGATGCTAAACTGGTTTACCTGAGGCAGCTCTTTCATGACATTGTGTCTGGCTTGTAGCACATCATCACCGTGAGCAACTTTTTTCAATGTTCCCAGGTCCTTTTTTACAGCTTCATATGATATTTAAGCAGCTGAAAATGGAAGGATTTCTTGTTGATCGATGGGCGCATAAGCATGAGGATTCACTCTCGCGTCTGATGTGGTGGATGAAAGAGGTAAGCTAAGCAGGCAACACATCAATGCTGCACATTTTTTACCATCATTTTTGTTGTTTTTCAAACTGGCTCTTTAACTTTTTGTTTTTGGCAAGCTAATAAAACAGATTTCCTTCAAAAAATCACACAGCCTCCAGTGGAGCTCTGGTAAAGTGATGATAGTCAGGATTTGCACTGCCTTCTGCTCGGCAAATAATGGAACAAAAGCTCAGTTCTTCTTGGCACTGATCAACCAAACACTTTTAAACATTGAATTTGCCTTCACAGGGAAAACTGAAGTGCAAGGAGCACATCACCACTGGCTTTGAGAACATGCCTGCGGCCTTCATGGGTTTGCTAAAGGGGGACAACATCGGGAAGGCTATTGTCAAGATCTGACAAATGATTCGGGACCCATCTTCCACCACTATTGGTTTTATTTTTGTCTTAAGTTTTATTCCACATCTGACCAGTTATATGAATGGGTTTTGGGAGAAATTTCATTCTGAAGATGATGTGGGCTTGTAGCTGATCAAACCTGAGAATATTTTACAGATTTACCCATCAAAAAATAAAAAAATTAAATAAATTTGCAGATGACAACCAGACACTTATTCCCACTTAAGCTTGATGTAATCACTCCTTTTTTGTGAATAGAGCTTGAATTTTTTGCTTCGTAATATTGGGTTCAGGATTCTTTCAAGCCTTGTGTTTAACCTGAAATCAAGGCAGTATTTTTAGACCTTGATTTGAATCACATTAGATGGGCAAGTGCCCTGTTTCTATGGAGAGGACGGCTCTTTCTGTATGCACCAATCAGATGCAGCGAGAGTGATGAAAGGAGTGAATGTTGTTAGAAGAACACCTGCCATACCGGACTGTCATATGAGATACTGCCCTCTAAACATTTTAATGAATGTCTATAACTGTCAGCTGAAAAGGGTTTAATAAAATTTTTAAAATATGATTTGTTAAAGGTCATCATTTTTTAGCATTAGCGCCTACAATTGTTGATTGAGGGAGCAGTCTCACTTGAAAACATGGTAATGTCAGTCCTTGTGCTTTGGCTAATTTTGTCTATGCTAATGTGTGCCTTTGAATTCCTTTTTAAAGAGAGAACGATCATTTTAAACAGAGTATTCGCTGCTTCATGAAGCTTCAGCTGTGATAGTGGATCTTTAATGAAGTGCAGATCCGTTACAATCTTTAGATGAAACAATATCCACAGGTTTTTTTAAATGTTTAATCGAACTACCGATTTGTCCAAAGTAGCCACAATTTTCATGATATCATAACGAATGAGAAACTTTCCTTGGTCATTAGTATAGCACAGTAGTTTGCGATGTTTGTGCGGGGCCCCGTGTATGCTGGTCTTCCATTTTTCACAATATTATCAACATTTTGAAAAGGATTTATAAACCCTGAAATAATGTTTGTACATTTAAAAAATGTAACTTATTGTCATTATTTGGAGAAAGATCACTTATTTTTATCTGATTAAATTTGAGACTATGGTAAATGAATATGTTCTTAATTGCTTTAAAAAATATTTTATCATTTGCCTTTTCTTTTTTTTGTCATTAACTAAATTTTTAGTTGTTCAGTGGGCAGTCCTCACTTTCAATAATAAGGGGTCCTCTGATCTATACGATAAAACCTTAACTATTAAAGATTAAAGAAAATATTTATTTCCTCGTTCTGACTGCCTGTGACTCACTGTTATGATGATAGCGCCCTCCCCCCCAATGCAGACATAATGTGACGACGAGGAAATAATTCCATTTAATCGTTAAAGCACTAACTAAAAAATGAATAAATAAATAAATAACAGCATTTAGGATTGCAGTTGTGGTTGGAACAAAAAACCGGTTCACAGCTGGCCCCCACGGCCGAGCCACAGCTCTGCGCTGGCATGACCCGCGTTGACAAATCAAGAAATTGGTCATTCATTTGCATGTTGTTCCATAAGGAGTGACAGACCACAATGTTGTCCCGTTAAAATGGCAGAGGCACTTCAATCAGAATTTTCTATGCGTAAAAGTTTTGAAAGGGAGAGCCATTTTGGTCCTCTCAAGAAACAAAAAAGGAAAAAGGAGATCGAGCAATTCCGGAAAGTGTCATAACCCCATTATAAATTTCCACAGAGGATTTTAGCACTTCGCTGCAGCCTTTACCTCCAACTCCAGGGAGTCGCCTGACGTCATCACTTCACTTCTCTATAAAGGCTGTGGTGTCCAGATCAACTCCTGACCGAAGCGCAACAGCAAAGAGCGAATCTCAGCACAGCAGGGTGCCGCCTCATCAAAATGATCATTGAAATCGAAAATAAGGTAAGACACCATAAATCAAGGCATTTAGTAGATGTTCAACATCTGCCTGGTTCAAAATTATTAATAGTTTTTTTCAGGGATTAATTATTTGCGCGCTAACCTTGCATAAGCCCTGCGGCACAGTCTGTCACATGGGCACCCGTTCATTGTAATGAAGTCGCAGCGAAAATGCGTGTCCTGTTAGCTGGCGAACCAACTTGCCTCATACCTGCATAACGGACTGCCAATGCGGGGGCAAAGTCTACTTCTATGGGCAGCCAGGGTTTATGCGCGAAGAACACAGTGTTCTACTTTAGAAACTTGTTATGTGGCTTTAAATATCTGTGCACCGCGGAAGCTGTCGAACGTTTTAAAAAAGTAAGTTGCTGCCCATATTACGATGAAACTATCCCAGCCCACATGGGGGAGAGGCTGGCTGGATGTGACCGATGTAACATCGGTTGGCATCGAGTTTGCAACTTACTTTCTGAAAGCACATAGCGCCAGGTGTTTCTAAATTCGCGGTTTAAGCTCAGCGGATTGTTGCAGTGACCCGTTGCCTAAGAAACGAAACGCCAAGAAGCCCACGTTAAATTCGGATCTTGTATTCGGCAGAAAATTGAAATCCCTATGCAGAAACTGCATCGTCAACGGGGATCTTCACTCATGTTTTTTGAAGTATCCTTTGCGCATGCTCTGCAGCCGAGTGACCCCGTAGTCAAACATGGCCGCCTCTACGAACGGTCTTCTTAGTGTCATGTAAGAAAAGATGGACGCAGCACTCGAGTCTGAAAAATGAGGCCAATGCGGAAATTTCCAAAAATTTGCACTCTAATGGCTGGCAGATGGCGACGTCGGTGGTAGCAGAAAGAAGTCCAATCCTATAGAAGTCTATGAGAAAATGACCCTACTTTCCCACCTGATTTATTATTTAAATAATATTATTTAAATTTTCACACTGTCGTCCAATAGGAATCACATGCAGTTTCCAAATGACAAAATCGCGCTGTTCAAATTGCCAAAATCGAGGCTTCCTAAATGGTATGCTGAACCTGATGATGTCGCGGTTGCTTCGTTTATCTTTTTATGCTGTCTGTGGTACCACTTTGCTGCTGGAGTTGGAGTCAATGGGCCCGGTCTCGTGTTCTGTATATGGCCTTTGTTGAGAGTCTGTAGCCTGTCTGTGTACAGTTGTGGGGTCATGAGACCTCATGTCATGTGCTGGCCCAAAGCTTCGTCACATACGTGGACTTTCCTACTTATACTGCCTATCGGGATTTGCGATTTTTGACCTAAATAGGTTCCAGTGAATCTGTTCAGGATAACAAGGACCCTGCCGGAAAATCATGGATGTTTTCGCAAGTCTCTGAGCTCCTCAATCAACTCCTGAGGAGCTGTATCGACTACCAAAGCGCCATAAGTAATAATTAGATTTTTACAAAATATTTGATCTTTTATCTACTGTGCTCTGAAAGAGTATTTTCCCCTTCCTGATATCTTATCTTATATTTTTGCTTATGTCAGATTTAAATATTTCACATCATCCAACTGAGTACTGAGGAGACTGTCACACTCGTGGCGGAAGTATTTGCATTCATTTTACGTATAGACTTTAATAGAAATTCACTTCTGGGGTATGTCCCATTATTTTTAACTCTCAATTGATTAAGACAATTTTGCATAATAAAGTAATCATCAAAGCAGTAATTAACCACATCTTTGACCTTTGCAAAGAAGTATATTTTCCTTCGTTTAGCAATTTACTGCATTTTACTAAACCACTGAGCAGCTCTTATTTGATCTTGTCTCTCCACCGCAGAGCTGAATACTGAGGAGAATACCGCGAGTTTGGAGGAAGTTACGTCGCCAAAATGTCAAAGATCAAACAGCAGTAATATAAAAATTCTACTGAATTAAAGAAAATTCCCCAAAACCATACATGCATTGATAAGAGGAAAAGAATAATAATGTGCAAACAGAAATGGATTTTTGGTGAAATGTAACATCGCATGTTCACACAGGTTAGAAGGACTAAACTAAAGGCAGGCAGAATCCAAGTCAGGTGCGACCAATTAAGGACACTCAGTGCAATTACAGATCAACTAATGCACCTCAATTACAATTAAAAAAAGGATTGTAGAACAAGACTATGCTGATGCAGGCAGATGTACAAAAATAGACTAGTTTTAGGAAGCCAGATAAGTTAAGTGTTTCATTAAGGCCATAAGGCTGTTCACTTTTAAGAGTATAAATCCATTTGCTTTCATACTGAAGTCTGGTTTCAGCATCTGCAGATGCTGGATGTTTAGCCTCCTGAAAATGTCTAGCAACAGGGGATTTTGAAACCCTTCTATGGATAGAACTTCTGTGTTCTTTGATTCTAGTTGACGATTAGTTTTCCCTATATATTCTAAACCACAAGAACATGAAAGTAGGAAAATGACATTAATAGAACGACAAGTGATACATTTCTGGATTTTATATTGTTTTTTTTTTTTTAGTGATAACTAACAAAAGTGTTCACTTTTTTGTTATTTTGGCAAGAGGTACAATGGTGGCACAGAAAAAAAGCCACCAGGGCCGTCCGCTCTGTCCCCTGGTCTGGGATGGAAAGCATCTGCGTGCACCAGCATGTCAAGAATGTTGCGGCTCCTAGAATGAACAAAAAGAGGCAACTGTGGGCAAAAGTTTGTTTTCAAAGTTGCCTCTTTTTGTTTTTGATACTATGCTATGGCCAAATGCAAAATATCAAGATCTAGTAGAACCCCAAATCTGAAATAGCTGGGACAAAGTGTAAATCATGAATAAAATCAAAACGCAATTTTGACTTTCAGATCACGCCAGCCAGTATGTTCAGGCCTCAGTGTAAACTTTTTTTCTCAAGGAGCATGCATGCTCCTAAAAAAATTTTTTAGGAGCACAATAAAATTTTTAGGAGCATGAAATAAGTTTTGGGAGCACAAAATTAACAAAGTACTAAAAAGGAACTTAAATATAAAAAAAAACCCATCAAAAATCAAGATAAAGTCTTTATGTTTTAATTAAGGTAACAGCTTCAGTTTCAAGAACAGGGGGGGGTGTGGCACTCGATCTGTTGCCCATGAGCAACTGGCCATGGGGGAGCAACTCATCATCTCATTCAACCGGAGGGCAATCTGGCATCTCAGGCCATTCCCTGTACATGGGCCTTCTTATCCTTTTGGAGGCCTGTAACCACCTCAACACTCCTGGCTCAGGCTGGAAGTGCAACGGAGATGGCCCATCGGAGGAGATGCGGATCAAGTCCTCCAGTGATGATGATGATGATGATGATGATAATAATAATAATAGCGATCTCAAACCAGCCGGAGCTCTGTGATACCACCTTAAAAAATTATAAAAATAAAAACCCAAAGCATGACGCATGGAACAGTGTCTGCAATCATCTGCCTTTCAGGTGAGAGCATGTTTTAAATTACGTTTCTCTCTTTAGCCGAATATGTTTTTGGAAGCTAATTGTCAGCCAACTGTGGAGATCAAACCATGCCTTAGCTGACAATAGAAAACAGAAAAGGCGATCTATAAGTGGTACTATTTATGGGTTGATTTTATGAATTTTGAATTGTCAGCGATCTTAACCAAGGCAGATAATGACGTGTATGCACCCGCTGGTACGTTATACAGCCACTACTTGTTTCCCTCGGACACGTTTGCAGTGGGAAGTAAACCATCGGGGAGCCATGGCAACCGACGCTGACGGCAGAGAAATTTTCTGCCGGCGAGTACAATTTCAGCGAGTAGTGAGGGGCGATGGGCGAGTAGCGATATGTGTGAATGAGGCTTTAAGCTCTCAACATCGCATGGCCCAGCTTTAAGCTTATTACGATAGCGCGAATCCTACTTCTGAAAACGGAGCTTCGAAACAACTTACAACACAGCTTTGTATATCAATTCAAGTCAAAGCGATTCCTCCTTAGTGCTGTACGCTGAATGCTGCTGGAGTTTCTGTTATCGCATGTTTGCTTCCGAAAGAGTAAATTAATGCCGAATTATATCCATTTTCAGATGTTATTAAGTTTACCAAAAATAATTAATTACGTTTTTGATATAATAATGAATGTTAGATGACTATTTGGTCGCACATGGTCAAAATTTTCAAGGCGCACGGGTGCGACCGGCAAAAAATTATTGATCGCAAAACTGAAATACGAGTCGCATATGCGGCCAAAACAGTCGCAACATTGAGGCCTGATGTTATTCACTATCGAACAGAGGTAACATAGTGCAATGTGGAAAAAAAAAAGCCACTAGATGGCAGTATTGACTTTTTTTGTGAAGCCCAGTCTGGAGCTTGGGTTTGGGCATGTCCTGGGCATGTCTGAGAGGGGAAAGTCCCAGGCTGCGTTCCAATCCGAAATAAGACTCTCCGTTCACTTCTTCCCTCCACTCAAGTTAGCCCTCCGAATGACGTAGCAGGCGAGTAAGCCCATTCCGAGCGAGGGAGGGCAATAGAGGGGACTTTGGGGAAGGCTTGAGGGAAATCGAATTGGAACAACCCTCGCTGCGTTTCTTCCGCACTTCGACGTTTGTCAACAAGCCGACGGGAAGTTTGTGTTACCATGGAGCCGACGGAGTTAGTTGCCTGTACTACGTTTTACCTTTGACAGTTCACGCGGAAGCGTATCGCATGTGTATGGTAAGTAGAAGACAGCAGCTCGTTTGATTGCTGCACTTGTAACTGTTGTATGGCTGCTTTCACCCCAAAAAGAAAGCTGCTTTCACCCCAGACGCGAAACGGATTTTTCGCACGACATATTGCATTCAAAGTCAACGCAAAGACGCGAATACCCATGTTTCACGTGCATTCACGTCTTTCCATTGACTTGTAACCTGTCGTGCGAAAAATTTGTTTCGCATCCGGTATCAAAACGGCTTTTAGCTCCACAACAGTCCTCGCGGATGCTGTCGGCTAGCTACAGCAAAAATGAGCGTAAAGTCAAAGGCTTAAAAAATAATGAGAAACCGATGCCCCTCACTCCCAAACTTCGCTTTTTGCTTATAACTCTCATAAATTAAACACTATTCGTGCACAATTCTTACGTCTGTATGGTACTTTCCCTGCCACAATTCCTCCTTTTGCCAGCAGAAAAAAAAAAAGATGGACGTGAAATTTTGACGGAGGGAGAACGAGCAAAGTATTCTGGGTAATATCACTGCTTGGAGGGATGTTTGTTGTTAGCTTCTTTTGAGGGAGGATAATCGAGGGCTTGAGCAAATGAAAATGCGCCCCTCCCTCCGTAAAACTGGATTGGAACGACCCTACAAGTGGCAGCCATCTTATATCCAGGATTTTTTGGGGATTCCCCCCTCGATTGGAGGGCGAGTGAACACGACGAAGCAAGCATTTTTTCGGATTAGAAATGGAGCCCAAGAATTTAAGCAAAAGTCTGGAAGGTGGGAGGGGGCTTGAAAAGAGTATATAAGGAGAAAAATTGAGAGTGTAAAGTAGTAGGAGAAATTGCAAGGAGAAATAGTGGAAGGATGCATTTGACCAGACCTGTCACTCTTTTCAAGACCTGTGAAGCTTTTTGTGGATTTTTGCCTCTTGGAGTATTTAGCGTCCCAGGACATCACAAGATAGCAACCCCATCTTAAGTACCAAGGGACTGTTAACTATCTCTTTTTATATTCCAATCTTGGTCAGTCTTTGTTTTATTAAATCTGTTCAAGTTTTAAAATTTTGTCTGTCATCCCTTGCTGTCCGATATGTCATAACAAATTTGGGCTATAACGATAGCAAATGTTGAAACTGAGAGATTTTACAATTTTATCCACAAAATGAGCTCATTTCACATTTGATGGCTGCTACAGGTCTCAAAAAAGTTGGGACAGGGGCCTGTTTACCATGGTGTACCATCCCCTCTTCTTTTTAATACAGAGTGGGGGCGTCTGGGCATTGAGGAGACAAGTTTCTTGAGTTTAGCCATTGGAATTTGATCCCACTCTTGTTTAATGCAGGTTTCCAGCTGCTGGAGAGTTTTGGGTCTCCTTTGATGGACTTTTTCTTTAATTATGGGCCAAATGTTGTCAATCAGTGAAAGATCAGGACTGCAGGCAGGCCAGTCTAGCACACGGACTCTTCTACTACAAAGCTATGTTGTTGTAATAGCTGCCGTATGTGGTTTTGCATTGTGCTGCTGAAATACA
Source organism: Gymnothorax reevesii (assembly GCA_029721435.1). Taxonomy (NCBI): domain Eukaryota; kingdom Metazoa; phylum Chordata; class Actinopteri; order Anguilliformes; family Muraenidae; genus Gymnothorax; species Gymnothorax reevesii. Next base: position 118,820,354 of record CM056579.1, read on the forward strand.
CAAGGTCTTCCCTGGGATAGATGTCGCCTGGAGGGGAGCATATGTTGCTCTAAAACCTTTTATATACCTTTCAGCATTCATGCTGCTTTTTAAAACATTTTTTTAAAACAAGTGTCCCACACCATATGCACTAATGCATCCCCATACCATCAGAGATGCTGGCTTTTGAACTGAACACCGAGAACAGGAGGGGTGGTCTTTCTCCTCTTTAGCCCGGAGGATACGACGCCCGTTATTTCCAACATGAATGTCAAATTTGGACTCGTCTGACCACAGGACAATTTGCCACTTTGCTACAGTCCATTTTAAATGAGCCTTGGCCCACAGAACACGGCGGTGCTTCTAGATCATGCTCAACAATGGCTACCTTTTTGGAGAAGGAACCTTTTCTGATTGAAAAATAAGAACGTCATCGTAAATTAGTTATTACAGACAGTATGAACCTTTTTGGATTACTTCTGATCTACTTGTTACCTGAGACCCAACTTTTCTGAGACCTGTTGCAGCCTGAAAATTGGAAAAATTCTCATTTTGTGGATAAAAATATAAAATTTCTCAGTTTCAACATTCACAATGTTATCTTTGTTTCTCCTACTGAAACGATCCTCACAGATTTTTGATTTAAGGAATATTGAGCTTACAGTGCATCAGAATGTTTGACTGTAAACAGTATTGTAAACACATACTTGCAAATTCTTGGTAAATACATTTTCAGTGTTCATTAATAGACAAAATTTTGGAGTATGGTAGATGGTTTGGAAAATATCAGTATTTTATCAAACTGAATTTTTTACAGCATTTTTGAATTTCGCTCTCATGCGAACAATTGGAGTCAATACAAAAATGGCATTTTTAAACATCAGTTTTTTATAAGCCCGTCTTAAGACAAGACGTAGTGTGTCATCACCCCCGTCCGTCCGTCCGTCTGTCTGTTGTCTGTTAGCAATTTCTTGTCCGGGGCATAACTCCTGAGCCGCTTCAGCTACATTCGTGATACTTCACATACACGTGCACCATCTCTAGGCGCTGTGTCCCGCACTATGATTTCGTTCACCAGGTCAAGGTCAAGGTCACTGGCAAAGGTCACATGGGGCCCAGATGGGGCTTGTCCGGAGCATAACTTCTCAACCGCTTCAGAGACATCCATGATATTTCACACACACGTGTACCATCACTCGGCGGACTGTCGCGTACCATGTTTATGGCCCTCCCTCCAAGGTCACGGATAAAGGTCAAAGCTCACATGGGGCTGTTGTCTGTTGGATATTGGTATCATGCTGTCTGTCCACTTCCTCATCCATGTTCATGACGGGCGTATTATGCACCGTTGGCGGTGCTCTTCTTGTTAAATTTGTGATTATACTCTAAGGACTCGTAAAATTGTGTAAATAGTTTTACTTATTATACGCCCGTCTTAAGACGGGACGTATTATGTCATCACCCCCGTCCGTCTGTCAGTCCGTCTGTCTGTCTGTTGTCTGTTAGCAATTTCTTGTCCGGGGCATAACTCCTGAGCCGCTTGAGCTACATTCGTGATACTTCACATACACGTGCACCATCACTAGGCGCTGTGTCGCGCACCATGATTTCGTTCACCCGGTCAAGGTCACTGGCAAAGGTCAAAGGTCACATGGGGCCCTGATGGGGCTTGTCCGGAGCATAACTTCTCAACCGCTTCAGATACATCCATGATATTTCACACACACGTGTACCTTCACTGAGCGGAGTGTCGCGTACCATGTTTACGGCCCTCCCTTCAAGGTCCAGGTCACGGACAAAGGTCAAAGCTCACATGGGGCTGTTGTCTGTTGGATATTGGTATCATGTTGTCTGTCCACTTCCTGATCCATGTTCATGACGGGCGTATTATGTACCGTTGGCGGTGCTCTTCTTGTTCACTAATGGAGCCAATAAATCTTTGTTAAAAACAAATAACCAACATCTTCGTGCTGTCTAGATGCAATTTGTGCATTTTCGGATTTTTGTGTGAACTGAATTTTTGACAGCTGTTTGAAATCTGCCTTTAAATGCAAACAGCTGCTGTCTTGCACACAGGTGACTGGCTTAGTCAATTTATGACGCTACACTGAACAAAAATATCAACGCCCCAAGTCAAATTTTTGAGTTTTTATTAACAAAAAACTACAACCGGGATTCGTCTGTGAATAGCACTGTTCACCAGCGTGCCAAGCGCCACCGAACGTGTGCGTTTCCTCTTGCGATTTGGCTCTGACGCCGGACAGCGACGAGATCTAGACCACGGTGAGGACGCCGAGCGTGCAAGTTGGCTTCTCACAGGTGGTTATGGACTTTCTGTGGTGTGATGTGCCTGTTGTGCAGACCAACGGTCTCATTCGCTGTGCGTGTCGCTGATCTGAGCAGATCTCGCAGGTGGACGAGCCGGATGTAGCGATCTTGTGCTGGTGTGGTCACACATGGCCGACGTGGATGAGGTCGATTTACAGTACTGCCCGTCTGTCGGAAACAAACTCTCAAACTGCCTATCGTCTGATAGACAACATTCAGCTGCACAGCAACCGCTCTGGTGGACATCTCTGTATTCAGCATGACCTGAGACATCTGAGGCATGATGACTCTTGACAAAATTTGACATTTTGGGGTGGCCTTTTATTGTCCCCAGTATAAGGAGTGTCTTGGTACTGCTCATTCTATCTGATCACTGTCTTGAAATGCCACATCCATGTACTGAGTGACATCACTGCATCACTGAACAAATGCTCACTGACGGAGAAATGGATTAAAAAATGGTGCACAAATCAAGAGAAATATCCCAATTGTACGAGTAAAAGTCAGCATATACTCACTTAGAGTTGTTAACTCCATGGGCTCTAATTTCGTAGACCAGGCGCAGCGCATGGGGGGTGCGCCGCGCCAACGGGGTGTGTCCAGGCGTATGTGGCAATTTCGTGCCCGGCATAGCCAGGCACAAGTACTCCCCTGTCCCGCCTCTGCCCCTCCTTCCAGCGCAAGTTGGTAAAGAAGGCGACACAGCCGAGTCAAATCTTGCTCATTGGGAAGAGAAACGATGGATAGCGTGTTCCAATTATTACAAACTGTTGCTGCTTTAAATTTTGGGATTAACATGCATGGACAACAATGCAAGATATGTTACACATTTATTTTCAATCTGTGATCTTAACTCAGTACGAGATCATAGCAATCAGTCTGTATTCCTTTCCCCCACTAAAGACGATAAAACCTAAGTGAGAATAATAGTAGCCTAGTATTAAGGCGCTTGCACACTGGACGCGAAACAAATTTTGTGTCCGAAAGTCTGACAGGGTTTTAATAAATCTCCGTGTCCGACAGTCTATTATTGTTTTTAATTTCTTCAAATCTACTGACTCTTTTAGATATTAAACGTGAATGTTTTGATAAGAGGGCTCAGTTCTTCAAGATGATTACTGAGAATTTCAATCAATGTTTCTGTTTAAGCTGCTCAATAAAGTGAGCCGACACTGGCGCGAGACAATGTACAATGTCTCCATGTCCGACAGCCAAAAAAAGAGGACTATTAGAACAGATTGATAACGAAATAAAGAATAAAAAGAAGCATTTTAACAACAGAACATCCAATGAACACTGCGATTTATTTATTAGCGGGTCATCTTTGTTGGATATCCTGTTTGTTGGTGATATATTTGTATTCTTTATTTCGGTATATATCAATACTTTTACTTTTTGCTGGCTGGTGGACATGGAGTATTTTGCATTTCGCGTCAGACAGTCTTGATCATGCATGCGATAATTTATTCACACTGTCAATGGTCATGGAATTGATTTGCTCACTACAAGTACTATTTTATCTCTGCATTGGAAATAAAGCGTGAATCTGTTGGATCCATCTCACTAATTTTCAAAAGAAAGACCGAATAAAGACTGCTGTCTATCTTCAACGAAAACAGATGAATAGGCTAAAAAGACCAAGAAAAGTCGATAGCTATCAATTTGCATTTTGTGAAGGTCGAACACAAACATAAGTTTGCACGTCAAATAATTCCTGGAACGCTCGGAAAAATTAGAACTTTTATGACTTTCGGACACGGAGCTTATTCAGATAGTTACATTAAATAGTGCTTCCTGTCATTATTTCTTGCATTGAAATGTACCTGACATTTTGGAAACCTGCCTGTGAGGTTTCGGTGAGGTGTGCGTACTCTGCGCTGGTCAGCCAAATTACCACTGCACGGAAATTAAACCAGGTTGGAGCTGGGGAGCTCTCTGCGCAACTCCAGCGGAGACTTTTTCTACGAAATTGTCACTGCGTCTTGATGAATATGTGAAACCTCCCCCTACTACGCCGCCACACCCATCTCGGCACACGTTCGTTTACCAAAGGCTGCGCACCTCACGAAATTACCACTGTGCAGGCTGCGCGGGACGAAATTACCACTGCGCGGGCTGCGCCACGCTACGCCACCTGCGCTGCGCCAGGAAATTAGAGCCCTATGTGGCATCAATATTTGACATGGGGTGTTTTTTTTCGTTCAGTGTATATGTGACATTTCTATTTGATAATTAGCTCAGTGAGAGAGAGCATAGTCTATTGTGCCAGAAATTGTGAGTTCAAGGCTACGCTGATGTAAAATGCACATTAGATGGCCATCTTCCTACATGCTGCTGCTTGCTCAGAATTGCCTAATCTTGCCTAAGATTGCCTGGCCCCAACCATTGCTGCGCAGCAGCTATAATTGCATTTTGATTTTATTCGCAATTTACACTTCGTCCCAATTATTTCGGAATTGGGGATGTACGTTATTTTGTTCACATTTCCCTGTTATGCAGCAGGATATATTTTGGACCATTGGAAACCTTGGGGTCTCCACCAGAATTTAAAATAGGCCTGAGGTTCCACGGATTTGAATACAGCAGCTGCATTAGATGGACCCATATATGGGTTTGTAGGTTTTTACGGGGAAATTTGGAATCCATAGAACTAGAATGCTTGACCAAAACTACCTGAAAACTTGTGTCAGACCAAAGGCAAATATTTGCACTAAAGTGCTGTCTCACATATACACTTTTGTCTATGTGTTCACTTCAAGTAAGGAAGCTGGTCTCTATCGAGAGAAGTTTATGCATTACGTTCTAGTAATAAACTTTAGGTCCAAAACCTAAGTGTGATGATGAATGGAAAAGATGAGTTTCTTTGCTCTCATGTATAGGAAGCGTTTGATCAGAGCCTAAAGGATGCGGGCGATAAGCTGGTCGTGGTGGACTTCACTGCTACGTGGTGCGGGCCCTGTCAGAGCATCGGGCCACATTTTAAAGTGAGTGTTTTCGTCATAATATCATTCCAACTAACAATACACTACAGGACACTGATGAGTAAGAACAGGACAGTTCAGGTGTAATGAGCGAACTGGGCTGGCAGAGAACCTGTCCGTATGTGATGCACTGAACTGTCCTGTACAATTGTTCTGTGTTACACAGCAGCTCTGAAACCCGATCCTGAGGCCCTCGTGTCTGCGTTTGTTCTCCTTTTCTTTTTTAAACCTAACCACTAGGGTGATCTTCAAATTATTGTGAGCTCTTAATTTTTGCAAACTACGAGCTTTTAATGTGGGATTTCTAGTAATCATATTCTGTCAAAAATGACTATGCATGCCAGGAAGAATACAATTTATGTGGACATGTAGTGTATTGACATGAATTGCAAACACTGCATGCATTTTTTTTTATCCATAAAATCATGCAGACTATCTGTAACTGATCAAATAAAAGTGTGGTGAATGAAAAGGATTCTAACTGGTCTAAGTGCGGACACCTGACCTTTGAACCTTACCACCTGGGAGATGGAGAACTCAACAGTAGATGATAATGAGGGAAGCCTGCATTACATTTCATTTTATGGGAAGGAAATGCAAATGAAATTCACTTCTTCAACAGCCCCATTAAGGCAGATTACTGCTTTGAAAATCCCATCACCATTCCCACATTCTTCATGCGCCGTTTCTCCAAAACCGCTGATTCGATTTTAATGAAGTTAGGGGCATAAATGGTTTACAGCATGATGGTTGTCCAGAACCAAAAAAATATGGCCATTTTGGTACTCTTTTAATTTCAGGGAGTGTTGAATATATAATGAGTTAGAGAATTTTCAAGTCAAGAGCAAAATTTCAAAAAACCTTTGCATTTTGTTAAAATATCCAACTTTTAGAGGTTAAGCCTATAGATGCTGGATCAGGCAACCTGTGTGCAAAATAAGAAGTTGATGTGTCTGTTAGTTTCTGAGGTGTGGGGTTTTGATATTGTCATGATATGTCCCCTTGCGGCGTCCGTCTTGGACACCTAATTTACATAATTTATACAAATAACTTCCACCCTGGCTAATTTGAATGTTTGCCTCTCATATCAATAAAGCAATTTTGATGTAAATGATGAAATAAAGGTTTTCATGCTTACTAGCAGTATTCTACCCTAATCTGGGGATATTGTTGACTCTTTATGTAAATACTGGCCATGCAGTGTAATGAGCTCAAAATTTTGAAAACTTTGCAATTATATTGTCTGTGGCACTGCAAAGCTATTGCTCTCAAAGTGGACGAAGAAGGTAAATAATTTCTCTAACCACCAAAAACACTTTAGTAAAATTGACAGCCTGTTGAAATTCTGAGATTGCCTCTAGAGTTGGGAAAAAAAAAACTTTGCATTCCCTCCCGTAATGATCGACGGGGGAACTGCGATTAATGGGAAACAGACCTTCCTGTTAATCAATAACTCCCCTCCTGCAGAAATTCTCAGAGGATCCAGTGAATGCAAATGTTGTGTTTCTGAAGGTGGACGTCGACGATGCTCAGGTAAGAGAATATCACGCTGGACTGAAAAGTACAAAATGGAAAGGGGGGGGGGGGGCGGAATGAACAGCGTTGATATAATTTGCTTATTTCACTGGTGGTTCTTGCATGCAGTACTCATAAAGAGTTGCCGGTGTGTCAGAATAGATGGTCCCTGTTGTTCACTGACGAACAGAACTCCTGTTCAACTACCTGAACCACTTCTCTCCAGGCCTTTCATTTTAAAAGCAACGCATTGCTCGGGTGAGGATGATCTGTATGTAGTGGCGTGCGGTCACATGTTCAGTAACCTTACCCCTTACCGCTCGACTGTCCTCTCGCTGTTCTCCGTCAAGTTCGCCTGATTAACAATCATACAATTTATCGACTAAACGACCAAGATCAATCCGTTGCCCGTAATAAGAAACGATAATGAAAAAAAAATAAGGCCTATCGCCAACATTTATATAACATTGTAATTTATGTATTTATGTTGTAATTTATATTACAACATTGTTAGGATGGAAACAAATGCAAAAAATCTGAGCTACTTTAAGCCTTGTTAATGATGAAGAAAATAGCAATTTCTTTGCATGGCAATCTATGCCTGATTCGCTACCATTGTAAGCCTGTTGGGACCTTCGGCTAAAAATCCATTTATTTCGAAATGTTGCGTGCGTACGGAGGTGGGGTATTCAACAAAAGTTAGTACTCATTATCATGTTTCAATACAACCCAAGTCAGGTTCACTCCGGAATTCTCCTTTAGGCAGTGAAAGATGAGGTAATTGCTGGCCCTGTGTTTCTGCCGACGGACCGCCACTGTCTGTAAGCATTCACAGTGAAGGGGCTGGACTTCACCGCTAAGAGAGATGAGAAATGTCTTGGTGGCTATAATGAGAGACTTTGCTGAGACTCCAGGGAACCCAGTATTATTTTGTGAACAGGATGTATCGCGCAATCACCACGCCCATTTGGGGTCGGCAGGTAAACTTTATGGGTCAATAACTTCAATAGTCAGACTTTTGCTCTCAACCATGTTGTCTTTGCTATTATACAAGCCAAAAAATTATTTACCCTTAGATCACTAAATTCAGTTATTGTTGCTAAATGATGTAAGGTTTTCAACAGCTTAGATTTTGATATCTATCAAGTGGCGACTTGTTTAATAGGGCTCCCGCAGGGGAGCTCTATTAAACAAGTTGCCACGTGATAGGTTTTCATTAGCACAAGACAATTTTAAAAAAATATGTATAAATTTATTTATTACTGAGCTCAAAGGGTTTAAAAAATCATACCCTCAAAGAAAAAGGAAAATGATCGCATGATGGGCGACTTTGTAATGCAATGCGTAACACAATCTTGTTAGTAAAGATTTTTTGCTTCTAAAGGCCTTTAAAAAATCTGAAACCCAGAGGCCTGGGACAACGAAGGTGTCCATCAGGTTATCAGACAGGTCCTAATTTGTTCTAAGACGTCCCCAGCCTGACTACGCACCAAACGTCCACTGAGCTTGGGGATGCACTGAAGCTGCCATAAACAAGACGGTGGATGTGTGGCACAAGCACATGCCCAACCCTGTCACGTGCGTTAAAAATGAGAAAATTAATACCTTTTGGCCCCAAACACTCAGTTAAATGAATTGTACCCTGAAAATGCTTGAAAATCCTTAAAAGCTTCTCCCATGAGAAATACGAAGATGAGAGCGAAATATGCACTGAGACATGCGCTATTTTAACTCGATACAAAGATTTTTTTACAGTTGATGAATGAAAGCCTGTTTGCACCCTGTCGATCATTTACGCATTGAGAGTGGCTCAGCCCAGGAAAGAAAGGCCTCGGTGCAGCGGAGAGATTTGAGGCAGGGAAATAAGGCCTTGGAACAGCGGAGAGATTTGAGGCAGGGAAAGTAAGGCGTCGGTGCAGCGGAGAGATTTGAGGCAGGGAAATAAGGCCTTGGAACAGCGGAGAGATTTGAGGCAGGGAAAGTAAGGCCTTGGTACAGCGGAGAGATTTGAGGCAGGGAAAGTAAAACGTCGGTGCAGCGGAGAGATTTGAGGGAGGGAAAGTAAAGCCTCGGTGCAGCGGAGAGATTTGAGGCAGGGAAAGTAAGGCCTTGGTACAGCGGAGAGATTTGAGGAAGGGAAAGTAAGGCGTCGGTGCAGGGGAGAGATTTGAGGCAGGGAAAGTAAGGCCTTGGTACAGCGGAGAGATTTGAGGCAGGGAAAGTAAGGCGTCGGTGCAGGGGAGAGATTTGAGGGAGGGAAAGTAAGGCCTTGGTACAGCGGAGAGATTTGAGGCAGGGAAAGTAAGGCGTCGGTGCAGCGGAGAGATTTGAGGGAGGGAAAGTAAAGCCTCGGTGCAGCGGAGAGATTTGAGGCAGGGAAAGTAAGGCCTTGGTACAGCGGAGAGATTTGAGGCAGGGAAAGTAAGGCGTCGGTGCAGCGGAGAGATTTGAGGGAGGGAAAGTAAAGCCTCGGTGCAGCGGAGAGATTTGAGGCAGGGAAAGGAAGGGCTCGGTGCAGCGGAGAGGTTTGAGGCAGGGAAAGTAAGGCGTCGGTGCAGCGGAGAGATTTGAGGGAGGGAAAGTAAGGCCTTGGTACAGCGGAGAGATTTGAGGCAGGGAAAGTAAGGTGTCGGTGCAGCGGAGAGATTTGAGGGAGGGAAAGTAAAGCCGCGGTGCAGCGGAGAGATTTGAGGGAGGGAAAGGAAGGCCTCGGTGCAGCGGAGAGATTTGGGGCAGGGAAATAAGGCCTTGGAACAGCGGAGAGATTTGAGGCAGGGAAAGTAAGGCGTCGGTGCAGCGGAGAGATTTGAGGGAGGGAAAGTAAAGCCTCGGTACAGCGGAGAGATTTGAGGCAGGGAAAGTAAGGCCTTGGTACAGCGGAGAGATTTGAGGAAGGGAAAGTAAGGAGTCGGTGCAGGGGAGAGATTTGAGGCAGGGAAAGTAAGGCCTTGGTACAGCGGAGAGATTTGAGGCAGGGAAAGTAAGGCGTCGGTGCAGCGGAGAGATTTGAGGCAGGGAAAGTAAGGCCTTGGTGCAGCGGAGAGATTTGAGGCAGGGAAAGTAAGGCGTCGGTGCAGCGGAGAGATTTGCCCACCAACAGATTGTTTTTAGTTTTCCCTATGACGGCGTCTTCAGCACACAAGAAGCCCTCTGATTCATCTCTGCTTTCATGCACTGTGTTGATGCAAGAAAATGAGGTGAATAAAAGTTACACGTCTCTGCGGTTTTTCAAATTCAGGATGACCGTCAGAAATGGTGATTTAAGCGCTGAATAACCGCTCATGTCCCATTTTCATAGGTTGAGATGGATACAGTCGGCAACAAAGGAACGCCCACAAAAGTGGAGCCGAGGGGGAAACAAACCGCTCTCTGCCGTTAGCCATAATGCCGAAGAGTTGCTGTGTGCCCTTTTGCACCTCAAATAAACAAAAAAATCACCAATTAAAGTTTTACAATTTACCAAATAATAAAATGGAACCACGAAGGAGGATGAAATGGCTTGAAGCTTTCAGAAGAGAGGATGAGTTTGGCAGATTGTGGGGACCCCACAACAGAACATGTATGTCTGCAGGCCACTGAGTCGGATCATTCGCCCAGTCTTTTAAAACATACGGACAACAATCCAACCCCAGTATATTTGATTTTTTCATATATCGATCCTTGTCAGCAGGCAATAGCAACTCGAAGTACGTCTTGACAACTTCTTAGCATTAGCAAGACAAGCTTAAATTCAGCGTTTTTACAGTATAGCGGACAGGGGGGACAGATTGTTTCTCCCCTCGGCTTTAACCAGATGTGACATTTATGGGCGTTCCCGTTGTTGCCGGCTGTATCTATATCAACACCAACGAGTCGCCTGGGATGTGGATGTCCCATAGAGATGTACCCCATTAATATCCACATCACCTTCATGCCTGTTTCTATAGAGTCTTATCTCAGGGTTCCCAGTGACCGGTAACTACACCGATCATCCTGAATTCTCAGAACTGTAGTCACAGGTGTTCTACTATATTCATAGACCACTGGATGAGTCACAACTCTGTGATCATTAATAACCATGAGCTGCAAGCACCCTGGTTCCGGATACAGTGTTTAGCTATGACAGGAGGAGTCGTTTACTTGTACAGAACCGCAGTCACCCAGTGAGGCACCTGAGCTGCACGGGAGACTTGGTATTTCAGACCAGTTAGGAGTGACCAGGTGTAACCTGTGGTCCTTATGTGGGGCCACAGTCAGTAATGGCAGAATTAAGGCAGTTCATACTGGGCTGTCAGGCCGGAGCTTCCCGATCGACGGAGTTGGATGTCTAAGCTAAAGAGGTGTACAGATCCCCCCCCCAAGTTCTTTACCATGTGTCCTGCCGCCTCTTGGCCGAGCGGCCACTGCCCTGAGGCTTCTGCCATTTGATTCCAAACTCCTGACTTTGAGGCTGAATATGGCAAAAGGCCAGAGTCACTTGAAGTAAGAAGCTTTCGCTCCTTTTAATGCACTTTTAGTGGTTGACTTGATAGCAAGTGGTGATGCCATCTGAGCTGGCATGAACATTCCAGACGGTATTTCAGCATCATGCACATGGTCTTGGGACGTTACTGCTGTCCCCCTGAAATCCGTATGGAGCAGGATGGCACCTGACCCATGGGAATATCCAGACTTGAAAATGCTCTCCTGTACAATCACAGAGCTGGTAAGCAGTGCCTGTGACTCTGATCTTTACGTTCTTTAAGTGTGCAGCCCTTGGGACCAGCTGCTCTATGTTCACTCAGACTGGGACATGTTCAGCTGGTCTTTTATGGAATGTGACAAAAGATGGCCCAGTGATAATCCTGCCGATGCCGTAAGCAACTAACTAAGTTGTCAGAAGACGCTGCTAAAAACCTGGAATGAGGTAGAATGTGCAGGGGATTCTTGAAGACCATCCATGGACCCAGTGTGAGGGTTCTTGTTTCTGTGCGGGAAGGCAGTATGGAGCAGGTTAGTGGAGGATGTGGGTATTTATGGAGGACGAACCACATTCTGGGTCTTAAGATCTTGACATGATAGTATGCAAGATTGTGAAGTATCCAGTGCTCAAAGCGCCTGTTGTGATTTACGAAATGAACCAATCGCGAAAACCAGATAAATGCAAAAAGGAGGCTTTATTTCTGAAGGGGCAAACCCCCCAACAGAGCTGGCAACAGTACAGAGTCCACAATCCAAAAACAAATTCTAATGGGCGTAATCCAGAGTCAAAACCAGGGCACCAATCACAAAATCAGTAGTCCGGCAAAAAGAGGTCGATAAACAAGAATGCGGTACAATACAGGGAATATGCAAAGCTCGTAGTCAGGCGGTCCAGTCAGAAAGATAAATCACTAAGAATCAAGGCGTAAACAAACGTGGCACAGGAGACAAGGAAGAACGATCTGACAAAGGAAGTGCATGAACAGACATCTTAAATACACATCCGAGGTGAACACATGACCAGGGAGAAACAGGTGCGATCAATGATACATAAATCAGGAGTGACACATGAGGAATAATCTAATTACATGAATCTGGCAAAAGCCAAAACGCAGACAGGGATCACAAGACAAACCCATGTACAAAACAACAGCTCCGGTTAAGGAGTCCTAATGTGTATAGATTAAAGAAAACGAAAGCACAAAGTATTAGTGGAGATCCACAGAAATCCGTAACAGAGATAATTAGGGATAGGTAAGGAGGCGGAGACTAGAATTGGGCGACTGCTGAGAGATTGTTAGTCAATTAGTATGTGCAGCTATACAATCCCGAGTGCATGTTAGTAAGTTAGTAAAAATATACAATGTTAATATGGGTTAGTAATTAAGAGAAAACAACAAAATGAGCAAAGATACACGCAAGACAAGACAGGGGAGACAAAGTGCAAAGCATGGAAACATGGCATGAAATCTATGAATAACTAAAACATGGAAAATAATAAAACATGAAAATCCAAAATACCAAAACACAATACATAATCCTAAGAATAGTCTGACATGACCAAAGGACAAGAATGCACAGGTCAATCAGAATCATGGCCTAAGGCCAGGCACAGAACTTAAACAAGGAATGGGCAGATAACAGAATCCCAACAGCGCCATCACTGATGGTCAGGTTTGATAAGTCAATATCGTTTTATTAGGTGCTAATTGGGCTTTAACCCTATTCAGGACCTTTGAAAAAAACTACATTTATGGCCAATGGACCCAACGGTAACTTTCATTATTTTAGCTTAAAATAAACACTTCATAAAGCTTAAAAGTACCTGTTTATTTTCAGAGGAGAGTTTATTACTGCTTAAAATACAGTTTAACTGTATATTGGCTGAAATCTACCAGCAGATTTCAGCTAGATTCAGCTATAATCAGCTAGATTTTAGTTGGCCACATATAGTGGCCAACTAAAACTTCAACAAAATGGCATTTCAGCCAGAAATTACAAGCTGTTTGAAAATTTGCTGCTCAACTACTAAGAACTACTGCATAGCATGCCAATAAATGTCAGTCTAGTACTGCCTTCCATAATGTCTTCATTTCCCGGCAGCAAAAATGATATAATAACTCTGGGGTCCATTGGACCTTGCAAGTTCTACGTTACAACAGCTTCTGCCCAAGTGTCCCAGCACTAAAACTTAATCTTGGAGATTACTAAAGAGTTTACTCCCTCTCTCTCTCGACAGTTCTGAGGCACTGATCACACAAAACACCATCTGTGCACTGCTCCAGACACACATGGTTTTCGCAGTCAATGCAGCAGGTTCCTGTCTTCTGGTCTTGTTCACGTGGGCACAGGAAGCATCTTCTCATTGTAGCTGGCTGCATGTTTTGTGCTCTTTCTCTTACAACCCCAATTCCGAAATAGTTGGGACGAAGTGTAAACTGTGAATAAAAACAAAATGCAATGACTTTCAGGTCACATGAGCCGATATGTTATTTACAGTAGAAGATGGATAACATTTCAAATGTTGAAACTGAAACATTTTACGTATTTATCCACAAAATGAGCTCGCTTCAAATTTTCTGGCTGCAACAGGTCTCAGAAAAGTTGGGGCACAGGCAGAAAAGGGGCTGAAAAAGCAATTAATATATAAGAGAATCAGCTCAAAGAACATTGAACAAGTAGTTAAGTTAACTGGCATCAGGTGTGTAACATGATTGGCTATAAAAGGGATGTCTTAGAGAGGCTGAGTCTCTCAGAAGTAAAGATGGCCAGAGGCTCTTCAACCTGTGAAGGTTTGTTTAAAAAAAAAAAAAAAAAAAATTGTGTAATACTTTAAAAACAATGTTCCTCAGCGTCAAATGGCAAAGGCTTTGAAGGTCTCATCATCAACAGTGCATAACATCATCAAAAAATTCAGAGAAACTGGAAAAATCTCTGTGTGTCAGGGACGAGGCTGAAGACCTTTACTGGATGCCCGTGATCTTCGGGCCCTCAGACGCCACTGCATCACTCACCGGCATGATTCTGTCATTAACATTACTAAATGGGCCCAGGAATACTTGGAGAAACCACTGTCTGTAAACACAGTCCGCCGTGCCATCCACTGTGCCACCTAAAACTCTATCATGCAAAAAGGAAGCCATTGTTGAGCATGATATAGAAGCGCCGTCGTATTCTGTGGGCCAAGGCTCATTAACCCCTTTGTGCAGAAGCCAAATTTGGCTATTTATGGGTTACCCACTTTAATGCTGTATAATTCAAGATTTAAGCTTCACAAAGAGGAAAAATGTGGCTCAATTCAGGAAAGACACTTACAGCATTTAGAATTACATTGTATTTCAGTTTATTTTCATGATTTTGGTAGAGAAAATGAGCAGCGAACATAAAAAATCTTCATGAGAATTCACCATTGAAATTGCAAAAAAAATAATTCTCACGATTGAAAAACTGCTGGGGCTTAAAACTATACATTTATGGTATCATAAACTCCTTGAGCACAAGTAGAATTCATCTTCAAAATTACATTCTAGATTACCTACATGCTATTAGCCAAATTATACAGCTACCCAAGTGACTCCCCAAAGTCTCAAAATGATTTGCTGTCAAATCATTAAAAAATCATGTATTTAACACAATTAAAGCTTTAAGGCATGAAATTTAATATGAACGAATGATTTTCTGGTTGAGTTTAGTATGAATTTATCAATATCAGTGCAGTTGAATACCAATGGTCACCAGTAACCTCTCCAAATATGAACGTGCCTTTTCTCCATAATAAAGTTTAGAGTTTTGGCCATTTTTCTTCAAAGCCAGCACAAACACGCATTAAATAAACTGCTAATTAAACGGTCAGAACATTCACCCTGTAATGAAAGCTACCAGTCCCCTCTTCAAAGCTCACGAACCCATTTCAACACTTATGAGGAGCAAGTACACCTCACTAACTCAGTAATATCTGAATTCTGAAATATACCTTATTTTAACTGAACAGACACTCCACTTTCAAAGAATATCAAATCCATTGCGTCTCCCGATTCAAAAGAAACGTGCAATGAACGTACCGGGGGTCCACACCAAAATGCACGGGCAGTTCGCGTTTTAAACAGGAAAAAAGCCTCGACATTCGACTTAGTTGAGTACATATACATTCCGAAACAGAAAAAAAAAAAACAAACAAAAATAGCAGCCTGACCTTTTTCATGAATCCCTCCTCCAGAGACATTGACTGTATAAAATAGAGAGCGATGTATCCAGTAACAAGAACCCTCCGGTCCTGTTTCATTCGAAATAATTCCAATAGAGCATATCGTTCTCATTTAAATCCTGTAATGTAACTGAACACTTCAGGGCCAGTTTTGCGAACCGACTTTCTATAAATCCCGTCTATTTTAGCCGCGTAATGTGCATAACGTAGACAGGATACAACCGAGCCTGCTGATACGCATTGGTTTGTATGCTCTGTGTTTGTCCAATCAATGTGTTTCACTTACTCTAAAATGTTTAAACACTCGGGAATTGGATAAGAAACGAGCCATTCAATACATTGTTATCAGGGAAACTTCAGGAGGCCATGAAGTGTAACTCTACAATTACGCAGAAGAGCTTGAGTGTATGGTTGAGTGATTGGCTATCAACGCCAGTACTCGGGTGGATATAAGGAAGCGCTGGATTTGGCAATGAAGGAATCTACGCGTAAATCCACGGTAGGGAACTACAATTTTTTTTGTATGGGACAACTGTAATAGGCAATAGAATGTGAGAGAATTAATACCATTTCGATTTTTTTGCCTCAGAAAACTGATTTTTATGAACTACTAATTGGAATACTGTTAGCTCACTGTGGCTAAACTGGTTGCTACAAAGGATAACGATTTTTTTCTGTGTCAAGATATCGTTTTTTCAAACTGCTGAATCGACACTATGGGCAAGGATACTGACCAGTTTGCACATCAGGCTTAGCTGAGGAGTTTAATTCATGCAGCTCTCGAAAAACAGGGAGTGGAGTGAACTTCACCGTATTCAGAACCGCGTTCGAGGTCTGCTTGCTTGTGAACATTCAATAACTGATCCGGGGGTGCTATCTAGTGATCGAGTACAGTAACAGCGTACTTCCAATTTGCAGGTCTATAGACGCGGGCATCTACATCTGCAGAAAGGGGTTAAAAATGGACTGTAGCAAAGTGTCCTGTAGTCAGACGAGTCCAAATTTGACATTCTTGTTGGAAATCATGGGCGTCGTGTCCTCCGGGCTAAAGAGGAGAAAGACCACCCCTCCTGTTATCAGTGTCAGTTCAAAAGCCAGCATCTCTGAGACTGTGTGCTGAACTGGCCTGGCTGCAGTCCTGATCTTTCGCCGATTTACAACATTTGTAGCATAATTAAACAACAAGCCTGTCAAAGGAGACCCAAAACTCTCCAGCAGCTGCAGGTCTTTATTAAACAAGAGTGAGATCAAATTCCAATGGCTATACTCAAGAAACTTGTCTCCTTAATGCCCAGACGTCTCCACTCTGTGTTAAAAAGACGAGGGGATGCTACACCATGGTAAACAGGTCCAAACATTTTTGAGACCTGTAGCAGCCATCAAATTTAAAATGAGCACATTTTGTGGATAAAATTGTTAAATTTCTGTTTCAAGATTTTGCTATGTTATCTCTGTTCTATTGTGAAAAAAATACTGGCTGGTGTGATTTGAAAGTCATTGCGCTTTGATTTTATTCACAATTTGCACTTTGTCCCAACTATTTCAGAATTGGGTTTGTAGATTAAAGTATCCAAGAGTGATCTAAGCAGCCCTGGTATACTTGCGAAGGCACAGTAGTCCCTGCGCTATATTGTTGTAATTCAGCACTGCTCTGACCATATAACTTCGTATGTAACACGTGTAAGTAGAAGTTGTAAGCTGTCAAAAGATAAGATACACTGCCATCCATAATTATTGGCACCCCCGGTTATGGTGAGTTCTTTATCTTCTAATAAATTCAGTTTTTTTTCTAAATAATATAGGACCACAATGAAAAAAGAGGAAAATCCAACCTTTAATTCAAGTGCATTTATTCAGTGGGGGAAATAAATCCCAAATTAAGAAATAATTCTTTTACATCAAATCATGAGTGCCACAATTATTAGCACCCCTGATGTTAATACTTTGTACAACCCCCTTTTGCCAAGAAAACAGCGCCTAATCTTCTCCTATAATGTTTCACAAGATGGGGGAATACAGAAAGAGGGATCTTCTACCATTCCTCTTTGCACAGTCTCTCTAAATCATCCAGTGACCTGGGTCCTCTCCTGTGCACTCTCCTCTTCAGCTCACTCCACATTTCAAATCCGTATTTCAAAGTGTTCACGATGCCATGCACCCATAACAAGGTTCCCAGGGCCTCTGGAGGAGAAACAGGCCCACAGTATCACCGATCCTCCCCCATCCTTCACAGTGGGCATGAGGTACTTTTCTGCATACTCATCTTTTGTGTTCCGCCAGACCCACTTAGAGTGTTTGTTGCCAAAAAGCTCTATATTGGTCTCATCTGACCAAAGCACACGGTCCCAGTTGAAGTCCCAGTACCGCTTAGAGAACTCCAGACATTTGCGCTTATAATTGTGAGTGAGAAAAGGTTTTTTCCATGCATGCCACCCAAACAGCTTGTTTTCATGTAGATGGCACCTGATGGTTGTTTTGGAGACTTTGTGACCCCAAGATGCTACCATTTGTTGCAATTCTTTAACAGTGAGCTTTGGAGAACTTTTTATTTCTCTTACCATCCTCCTCACTGTGCATGGTGGCAAAATAACCTTGGGTCCTCTTCCAAGCTTGTTTACCACTGTTCCAGTTGTTTTAAACTCCTTAATGATTCCTCTGACAGTAGATATGGGCAGGTGCAGGCGAGTGGCTATTTTCTTGTAGCCATTGCCTGACTTGTGAAGGTTGACACACATCTGCCTTACTTGAACAGTGTGTTCCTTTGTCTTTCCCACGTTGAAGAGTGGATAAGAGAAATGGCCTTGGTGTCACTTCATATTTATACCCCAGGGAAACAGGACGTGATGAATTACTAATTAAATGTTCCTAGATACTCTGATCAACTTTGTAAACTACTGTAGAAATGACAGAAATATTTCAATTACATTTATTTCCTTGGAATTGTTAGAGGTGCCAATAATTGTGTAACAGGTGATTTTATGAAAAATTATTATTTCTTAGTAAGGGATTTTTTCCCTTAAAATTCACTTGAGTTGAAGGTTACATTTTTCTACAATTTTTAGTGTGAGAGTATGCTTCTGCAATAAAATTTGAATTTATTTTAAGGCTTTTAACACATCTTAACCAGGGGTGCCAATAATTATGGAGGGCGTTGTATACTTTATTGAACCCCGTGGGGTAATTAGTCCTCTGCATTTGACCCATCCTATGGTTAGGAGCAGTGGGCAGCCACAGAGCAGGGCTATATACTGCACAAACATGGGCTACATGGTGAAACATGGCCGTGGACAAGAAATCATTTTTATGTCTGTGATAATTATGCAAGTTACTTGGGACAATGTTCGCCCAATCTCAAGAAACGATCCTGCTGCTGCAACAATATTCTAGCCAGGAAGTATCCAGATCTTTTCAAGGGGATAAAAATGGCACAATGCCTTCTGCTTTGCTTAGAAGAATGGGATATCTTTTGTATCACTCTTGGGTCCACTGGACCGCAGAGTATTATTGTCAATTTACTCAAAAAGTGCCTGCCCTAGCAGTGCCGTTCTTTTCTGTATTGTGTATGACTAAACCATGGAGGATCACATGAAATCTCAGACACGTGTCATTTAAAATGAATAAGATAATAATAAATGAAAGTGATTGGGGTCCATTGGACCCCAAAAGTCCTGAATAGGATTAATGCAACAATTTTTGTCTGAAGTTTGATTTGTATTTTGGGCTTCTGTTCTTTCTCACCAGGATGTTGCCACCTTCTGCGAGATTAAGTGCATGCCGACATTCCAGTTCTACAAACATGAGAAAAAGGTACAGAATACCCCGATAGTGGCAGTGTTTCAACAAAATGTGATCGATGTATGACTTTTATATTGATCTTCTGCCCTGGTCCTCAAATAACAGTCTTCAAGGGCTGAGACCTGCTGGTTTTCCACCCTCCTTTTACTTGGGGTTCAGGTGTAAAGACAGTCTGGCCAATCAGGGGCGCTAAATGTACATTTCCTTTACTGAGACGGAAGAAAACCTGGACTGGATCTGGATTTGAGGATCCCTGATGTGCTGTATTGTTATAGGTGCTGCCTTTTCATGTACATGCAGGGGCTACTTTTCAGTTTAAATATTGCTATCCTTTTGAGGAAATTTTGGAGAAATTTTACTTGATTTCAGCTTGTCAGTAACTATGTAAGTACACATTCAGGTTTAAATTACTCTGATTGATGAATCTGATTGTACCGTTTACATTAGAGAGTAGATCGTGTGAGTTCATTTGGCAGAAACATTGGCTACACTCGATCTGACATGCACTTTGTACCGAATACAGCACCTCTCTATAGCCAGTGTTGTGGTTTGAGAAGATATACTAGTTATGGACCTGCTTTGTCTGACCATGTCTTGCTTATGATTCTGCCTTGTTTGCCCATGTTTTGATAATGATTCTGTTTTGTCTGACCGTGTTCTGATTGTGATTGTGATTTCATGCCGTGTCTTCTTTTTGTTTTGTCTGTATGTCTGCCGTATTCCATTCCCGCAGTTAGATTCCAGTCCTTGTTTTGTTTCTTGCCATGCATTGCACTTTGTCTCCCCTGTCTGGTCTCATGTCATGTGATTGCACACTGCCCCAGTATTACGTGCCCACACTTTCGGGTGATTTCATGGTTTCTGGGATTTCAATTATTCCTTCCAATCTTGTTTGCTTCCTTCACCTTACTGTTCTATCTTTATTTACAATACTAACAGTTTATTATTTTAGTTAAATTACTAACATTAACACAGTTTACAGCACTAACTTACTAACAAGCACTAGGGATTGTATAGCTGCACATTACTAATTGACTAACGAGCTCTCAGCACTCACTCTGCTCTAGTCTCCGCCCCTTGCCTTCACTCAATTTACTCTCCTGTGCTTCAGCAGATTCTCCACACCTTGTTAATCTCTGTTCTGCCTCTATCTCTGTGCACGTTAGAACTCCCTGACCGGAGCCGTATGTTTGTCATAGGCTGTCTCTGTGATCCCTGTCTGCGTTTTGGCTTTCGCCAATTTCATGTGGTCAGGAACTTCCTCTTGTTCATTCCTTTGTTAATTAGTCTGATCCAGCTCACCTGTTCCCTGTCTTAGCATGTGACTCCCCTACGTATATTTAAGCAGTCACTTCACAACCAGCTCCTTGTCAGAATGTTGATCAATATTTCATTGTGCAGAGCACCTTGTATGTCATTAAGTATTGTTTTCTTCTACTGGTTTGTCCAACTCCGATCCTTGCCTTGCCCTTCTTGTACTGTTTTGTCTTTTTGGATTTTGACCCACTTTTTGTATGACTACAATTTCTGTTTGGATGCCCTGTGTATGACCCTTGGCTTTGTTCATGGACTACGACGTTTTGCCTATCGTTTATGTACCTCTGCTCATCTGCCTTACTGGTTCTGACCCCTGCCTGTCTACTCCACACTGTTTTTGGGATTCATATCGTGGCTTGGCAATTCTATTTTTTTGGCTTTGACTCGGATTCTCTGGATTTCTGTCTCTCGCAAGTGGTTCCTGAATTGTACCTCAATACTTTATTGAACCCCATGGGGTCATTTGTCCTCTGCATTTGACCCATCCTATAGTTAGGAGCAGTGGGCAGCCACTTACTGCAACTTTAACGGATTCCGCATCTGGATGAGATGGGCCATATTGATAATTTCACCATTTTCAATTTTTTAAAAACATTTGACTGAAGCTCAGTCTTATTTGCTGTCTCTCTTTTTATGGATTCTGCCATGTTTGTCCAGGTACATGAATAAAAGGTCACGGCGTCATTGTTGCGTGGGCACTGGCCCCACGCATGCGCACAAGTGTCCTAGTGCAGAAGCAATGCGATGGAAGCGATTATCAGAAGGACACCATTGCCTCTTCTGATTGGCTTAGATTTTCAGTTGCATCGGGATGTTTCATTCAGACTGAAGCGGTTACATAGGGACCTCTCATTCTGATTGACCTCCCATCTTATTACAGGTGCTCAATGCAGACGTGAGCAGCTTCTCTTTAAAATATCCAACTTTTCTGTTTCAGATTGAGGAATTCTCCGGATGCAACCCAACAAAACTGGAGGAAAAAATACACGCTCTTAAATGAATTTTCCCTTCACACAGATCTCCATTCAATGGACAATCAATCTTGTTTTCAATTTGTCATTCTGATTTGTTTTTAAATTTATTAACCTTTCATCAATTACTGGCAATAAACATGACATTTTTTTTTTCTGTTGACTAAACCTTTTACACTTGCAACCTGTAAAATGTTTACAGTTTGGCTGAATAAATTATGAAAACGGAATACAAGTGTTCGCTGCCATTTTTTTTGTGTACAGACTCCGGAGCCTGGCTGACATGAGCTACTGTTCTTTACCGGCTGATTGAGTGCTATGTGGTACTGTGCAGACGCTTCAGCTGTATTTAAAACCATCCCATGAGGCGAAGGTGCTTCTAGAAATCATGAAATGTAAAGTTTCTTCAATTTTGAAAGATTTTCTGTAAAGAGCTCGAATCCATATTTGGATTATATGTAATAAGAGAAAAGTGCTCCGATGACTAACTTTGATTTTATATAATTCCAACACTATTAGTATACTAGTCTAAAAATATCACAGGGCTTAGCTCAGAATCCAGATAATCACTGACTGGCTTCTCCAGATACTGTTCTCAGATGGGAGTCTCCAATACCCAGGCAAGTGATGAACAGAAATGCCAATAACCAATACACAACATCAGCAGTACCTGACTAACTTGTCTTGGGCAGCTACAGCGCCCAGGAGAAACTGGGGAGAGGGGGTGGGGCACTCCAGTAAACCTTACCGTTTAAAATTACAACCAAACCTAAAGGACGACACAAGTAATTATTGCCCTACTAACTAAATACAAATCTCAGATCCCAAGTCGAAAATGCAAATAGTAACTATGCAGCTAGCTAGCCACAAATACAACCAAAGGTAACCGAAAAAGAGTAAAGCCCCTGTACCCTTTAATTCAAACGGACCGAATAAACAAGTCATTTACAATGTGAGCAAACTAAACACGCTATCTCCCCCAACAAGCTGTCCCTTAGCGCTCAAACAAGCAGCTAAACTTTAACCAGCTGGCCAAAGCACCGCCACCAGAGGAAAATACAAAAATGAAGTAATTTGCAATGGGTTTAATCAGAGCCCTTTCGGTAAAAATGAGCTTTGTTCGAGATCTGTGTCTCTCTCAGCAGCGGTCGCGTAGCATCTGGCTTCATTTATTCGCTCAGTAACGGGGGCGTCGTTAGCCGCGGGCATCCCCGGCTGAAGCCTTGAATGATTGGCCAATCGCCCCCGATCCCCCGAATTCCCCCCCAATCAACAACAGTAGCCTCACCTACTGGTGTCAAATCACTTTGAATGGCTGACACACTGATGCGGGAGTAATAGCTGCAGCAGGGATAAATGCGAGCTCTGAATGCGAGGCGTGATCACAAAGGCCAGCCGTAGGGGGTATGCCCATATATGGGCAGAGGCGCAGAATCATGAGGATAATTTGTTACAATTTCCAAGTTCACCTTCGGGCGATCTTTTCCGCTCAATGTTACATTTGTAGGCAGTTCAGCGGTTGCATGCTGGAAGCGAGGGTTGTGTTACTTGCTAGTGATTTCAATCAAATTAATACTTACCACTGACATGGACATCAGGCTGTTCTTTGGAAGAAAGGACATGGCGAGGAAGCCAGAGGCGGAAGAGGAGTTGTCGTAGGAGTTGTCCCCTCACATTACAGGATTGCATACATAGTATATAAGAAAGGTCTTTGCCATAGTTTTGGCTACTGTTGAGTGCTACGTCTAGTATTACAATCATTAAGGTGTATATCAGAGGTGCAAACCAGTTACAACTTTTTTTTCTACTTTTTCTAACCTTTACAGTACCAGTCAGTGGATATTGCATTCCAAATCCTAGCCTTAAGAATTTGTAACCAGTGGAAATTGTGTAATTGGTTCAACTTACAATCCAAAGCTTTTGTATTCTACTTACTTTATTTTATGTTTACTGTAAGAATTTCCAAATCTTGCTCTTATATCAAAGTGAGATTGCATTAGTATAAGAAACAAAATCTTTGCTTAAGATTTAAATTGTGTCATTTCTGAAGTTCTTAAAACTGTCAGCAAAGCCAAGTCTTATTATCCATGTAAGGAGAAGGATTAACACTACTGTACATATAGTTCTGCAAAATCGGAGAGGCATGTTTGACATGGATTTTGTTGGAACATATTTCTTTGAAGCATTTGATAGTTACTGTGTAATGTGTTTGGCTGAAATGAGCTGCTTGCAAGTTGTAGGACTCAAAAGCAATTTTTCTGTTCCCATCAACAGGACAAAAATGAATGTCTAAATGAAGAGTTTGGTTCCAAAATGCAATATATCCATTTAAGCCATTTTGAGTAAATCAGCTTTTTCTATGCTGGCGCCAAATGTATTTTCTAGAAAAACACAAACTTTGACCATGAAAAGATACGTCATATAGTATGCATTTCTTATGACGGGTTTTTGCACCATGTGTAAGAAGTGCAGGACTATCGCTCGATGGTATTACCGGTATCTCAATTTTTGTAATTTTGGCACTTATAGCTTTTTGGAACCAAACTCTTCAAATTAATACACTGTCCTTTAAGAAAACTACACGTATTTGTATTTAGCTAGTAATAACTGGCTTGAATGTTCTGTTTTGATTCATTCGACACTGAGAATACCATGTACCCATACAGGTGAAATTATTTCAACTCTGTACATGCCACTTTGTTATCTGCTAATTGATCACAGTGCATAGAAAATGTTTGGCGTGCAGTATACTTTATTTCTAATACATTTTTCAAAACTCAGAGACAGCTAGTAGGGCTTGAATGCATTGCCTCTTTACGAGCCGTTTTTCTGATAAGAATGCCCTGTAGGACATGTCACATGTCCTACATTCCCATCTATAAGAATCCTACAGTGCTATAAGTATAAACCGTTATCTTGTAGGGTGTCCTATAGGACCCAAGTATGGGTCCTATAGGACGAGTACCGGCCTGTAAGGCGTGCTACACAAAACCTATAGGGCAACCAGAGTCTTAAAGGACGAGAATTGTAGGACAGATGTAGCCCTATAGGAATCCTACAGGAACCCTGTAGGATAATTCTGTCCTGTAGGATTCTGAGATGAACCCTAGAGGACATTTTTGTAAGGGAAAGACTAAAATCACCATCAATTTCTCTTAAGATAATGTGGTTGAACAAACTGAAGTTTAAGGAGTCTGACAATGTTGAGAATGCAGCGATCAGATGAAAGATATGGAGATTTTAAGATGTAGTACGGTGTATGCTGTTATCATTACATTTATTTCTCTCCCTTCCAAATTGCTTGGGCTGGCAGAGGGAATTTGACGACAATGGACTGAGATATTGACACTACTGCATTTATAGACACACTCACACTGGAATGTGAGTACTCGAGCTGTTCGCATTATCAATGAGCCAAAACCTCGGCATTCAATTTTGTTGAATACAGTATAATTTCTACAACGTAGAACAAAGAGCCACATTGAGAAAATGCCATCACATGCAGTATTATCAGCGAAGACTAATGGTTACTCTTTCGAACCAATGTGGCAAACAAGCTCTGTGATCATCATGGCTATGGTAAACCGAGATTAAAAAACAGCTAGCCATAAGTAAAAAAATATAATTGGACTTGCCCATAAAATGAACAAAAACCTTTCGTAAATGAATTCCTCCAGAGACCTAGATCTCTTCAGTACAAAGAACCCTTCAGTAGAAAGAACCCAACACTAACCTACAGTTTATACTACTGAGCAAGATTGATAATATACCAGAAAACAAATATTTACAGTCCCGTGAGATGGGAGTGCTTGGTGATGTTCCGGGTGAGGAAAATGCTCCAACACAGGCAAAAATCCACAAAAGCTTCACAGGTCTTGAAAAGAGTGACAGGTCTGGTCAAATGTATCCTTCTCCTTGCAATTTCTCCTACTACTTTACTCTCTCAATTTTCCTCCTTATATACTCTTTTACAGACCCCTCCCACCTTTTAGAGTTTTTTTAATTCCCTCAGACTTTCTGTCTCAGACATGCCCAAACCTAGCTCCAGTCTGGGCTTAGCAAAAAAAAGTTCAATACTGCCATCTAGTGGCATGTTTTCACATTACAAATCCCATAAATGTAAGTGAGCACTCAGGCCAGTTTTGGAAGTCTTATTTTCTGTGTAATCGTGTCATTTTCACTTGTGCAACATTGAGAAAATAAGACCCAACTGCTGTTACGCAAAGGTTTAAATCATTTTCTGATGGTCCAATCAATGTCTTTCAGTTACTGTGGAAAGTTTATACTCTCTTGAATTCGATAAGAAATGTGTAAAAAAGTGATCATTTACCGTGGAAGTTTAAAATGGATGTGAACTACAACTGTACTTTACGCAGATAATCCTAAATCCTAAGTAAACAGTTGAGTGAGAGGCTAGTCAAGCAGAGGGCTAAGCAAGATTCTAGGGAGCACTGAATTCATCAATGGAGGAATTTACATGTAAATCCATGGTAGAGAATTGTGTGTTTTTGATATGCCATCACTATAATTGATAGTAGAATGACATAGTGTCAATACCATGTTGCTTTTTTGCTTCAAACTGATTTTTCTGAACTTTTTATTTGGGCTACCATTGGCTCACTATAGCTGAAGTGGTTGCTACAAAGGAAAACGTTTTTTTCCCTGTCGCAAGTGATCATTTTTTTGAACTGCTGGATAGCTACTATGGGCAAGTATATTGAGCAGTTGGCACATCGGGCTTTATTCATGCAACTCCTAGTAAACATAGATAGGAATGAATTCGTCCATATTCAAAACCATGTTTGAGCTCAGCTTGCTAGTGAATGTTGAATAATTGATCCAGGTGATAGTGAATGAATAGTGTAACTCCTAAAATAAATAGAGTAGTCTTATGTCCGCTGGCGTCTACATCTGGTTTGAGGGGTTAGCTTGGATGGCACCAGTGAAAGTGTCAGTTTAAAGTGCCAGTAAATACCTTGCATGTCTTCAATGATATCTCAATTGTGACAACATATAAAAATGGTATCAGTAGGTAGGGAAATCATTCATCTTCACATCGATATGTTATACAAATTTTTACGACATCGAAAAATATGGAATTTGATGTTAAAAACTCACTCAACTCTCAAACTGTCGCGCGAGCGAAAATGAGATGTCATTAGAGTAAGTTCCCTTTTTTGTGTACCACGTGACGTGTGACGTAGCACACACAACAGCAATGGCGTAAAGAATGAAGTTGACAGCCTCGGAGAGAGAACGTCGGAAAATTGCCCTTGATGCCAAAAGAAGTCGATCCCTAGTATATATTGGGACTGCTAATGATCGGTGGAAGAGTCTGAGAGAGCGACTGGGCATTGACAATGATGAGTTGGCCCTAACTTTGATGGATTAGTAAGTTGAAATACCGTGTTGGTTTTTCTTTGCAACATTTCTCGCGCTACTCGAGTTCATAAAAGTATACAATGTAAATGGTAGTGTGCCTCGAATGGAGGAATCATGTTTTGCTTATCGTGTTTGCCTCCACATTCTCCAAAAACGTTCCTGTCTGTCTTCTTTTTCGTCCGCGCGACGCCATCTACAGTGCGCGATTTCGACCCACAATGCTTTGCGCGGTAAATAATCTAGCCGATCTATTTTTAGACCGGGAAACCCTTTTTTGAAAAATTGCATTTCCTAAGGTTATTTTTGGTCAAATATTTTTAATAATTTTTTTTGGGCCATATTACAGATAACTTGACTTTTGGAATTTAAAAAAAAAAAACACATGTAAGGTATTTACTGGCACTTTAATGAGATTTTGCATTTTACTAGCAAGAAAACTGAACTGCAACGCACTGCCCAATTCTACCATTTGGTGTCAACAAACGTGACAGAAGCTGTGCCTAGTTTGAGAAATAGAATTGAGAAGCTCATAATTAAAGGCACCACAAAAATAATTTATCATGATTGTATCAGAAATGTAAAATTAGTGTCGTTGCAGGCATGCATTTCACCTTGCTAGAAATGAAAATTCACGGAGGAGCCGCTGTTGCTTCTCACCACCAGCTTCATCCAGTCTTGTGTGTACAGTCTATAACAGCAATGTATGCAATGGTGTAAGAGAGATAATATCATGTGTTATGGCCCCAATTTGCTATTACAATCCACAACACAACAGCTACAGCAACAGCAAGGGATGACAGAAACAGTTTTAAAAACTTGAACACATTTAATGAAAAAAACAAAGACTAAACTACTATCTACAACTAAATGACCAAGATTGATTACTACAAAAAACAGAAATATTTACAGTTTCCTGGTGATGTGCTGGGTGAGGAAAAAGGCTCAAACACAGGCAAAAATCCACAAAAGAAACTTCACAGGTCTTGAACAGAAATGACAGGTCTGGTCACACGTATCCTTCTTCTTGCAATTTCTCCTACTACTCTACTGTCTCAATTCTTTTCTTTATATACTCTTTTGCAGACCCCACCCACATTTAGACCTCTTTTTTTTACTTTTCGGGGACTTGCCTCAGACATGTCCAGGACATGTCTAAACATAATCCCAGTCTGAGTTTAACAAAAAAAGGTAAATACTGCCATCCAGTGGCCTATATTCACATTACACATGCACCTCATGACAAGGAAATTGGTCACGGTTGTTTGATGAGTTCACATGAGTTAATTTTTGAATGAGGTTGTTATAGTTCATTCTGTATTACCCCCCCCCCTTCCCCTAATCCTCTCTCTCTCTCTCTCTCTCTCTCTCTCTCTCTCTCTTTCTCCCTCCCCGGGCTGCATGTGATTCAGCACCGTCCCCAAGCCCCTTTTCCCCCTTACCCTCCGCCCCTTTGTGCAGTGGTGTTGGGACAGAATTTTATGCATTTAAGCATTTTTTAGTGTGTTTTACGCGTTTTATGGGGATAAACCTTTTAAAGCATTTATTTAATTGTGTTGTTGTTTAGTGCTTTTTAAACAAGTATTATTTGAGCGGTTGGGGTAAGTGAAAGTGAGAAGTGGTAAAACTTTATTTCAAGCGTTTTGTTGGTCGTGGGGTAACGAAAGAGAGTTTAAATTCGGAGAGTGTTTTAAAGTTGTTGGCGACATGTTAGTAAAATAGTGTTTTAAAGCGAAAAAATGAAAGCAGGAGGTGTTGAAACTGGAAAATAATGCGATGGCGAAAGCATGTTCAAAATAGTGGTGTGTGCGTTGAATAAGTGTTTGTGCCAGCAGCCATACCACTATTTGATCTGCTTCAGCCACACCTAAGCAGGAGTGGGCTTGGTCAGTACTTGGATGGGAGACCACTGAGGAAAACCAGGTTGCTGCTGGAAGAGATGTTGGTGGGCCAGTAGGTGGCGATCTTCCCTCTGGTGGGATAATCCCCAGTGCAGTGATGGGGGACATTGTACTGAGGGAGACGCCGTCTTTCGGATGAAATGTTAAACCGAGGTCCTGACTCAGTGTTCATTAAAGATCCTATGACACTCTTCGATAAGAGTAGGGGGTTCCCCGGCGTCATGGCTAAAGTCTTTTGATCTGCCGCCTAATCATCCCCTGATCTAATTGGCTGTGCAATTCCTCTGTCCCTCCCCACCTCCTCCCCTTGAAAAAGAGATTTCAATCTCAACGGGACTTCCGTGGTTAAATAAAAAGGAAAGAAAGATAAAATTATTTACCTGTAAAGTCTTTTTGAAAAAATTGTGCAAAGAGTGGTCCAAATTTCCTCCACATAAAAGGATTGAACTCATTTTCAGTGACTTGATCACAGTTGTTGACACCAAGGGTGGCACAACCAGTTATTGAGTTTAACCCCTTTGCGCAGAAGCCAAATTTGGCTATTTATGGGTTACCCAATTTGATGCTGTATAATCCAAGATTTAAGCATTTTAAAGAGGAAAATTGTGGCTAAACTCAGAAAAGACACTTACAGCATTTAGAATTACATTGTATTTCAGTTTATTTTCATGATTTTGTTCGGGAAAATGGGCTGCAAACATAAATCTTCATGAGAATTCACCATTGAAATTGCAAAAAAAAAAATGATACCGAGAATTAAAAAACTGCTGGCGCTTAAATCTATACATTTCTGGGATCATAAACTCCCTGACCTCAAGCAGAATTCAAGCCAATATTTGCTCTCTTGTTTGATTGTTTTAAGATTTGTGATTCTGTTGCCATTACCTGTCAATATTGTGTTGCTGCTCAGCTAATTTTGAATTGATGATTAAGGGGGAGGGAGGCTGGAGGACCAAATAGAAGATTGAAAACAACGTGTTGGCCAAATAGCCTTCTATGCTTAAATTTTCAAAAATGTTTAGCCTTAGTGGGGAATCATACTGAATATTAAAAATATGTTGCTGCACTGGAAAAAATGAAAAGATAAAAATATTTGGAAAGATTAATTTACTTATTTTAAGACTTAAAACACTTATTTCAATCACCATTTTTCTTGGTAAGACAAAAATATTTTTTCTAGTTTTGGGGTATTTTTTCTGGCTTGCCAATGGGGTAAGTACATTTTGCTTGTCAAGTCAAATAATATCTTGTTTTAAGTTTTTTTTTATTCTTCAAACAAGTTACTATTTGACTTGACAAGTGAAATTTACCTACCACATTGGCAAGCTAGTAGTAATGACCTTAAAACAAGAATTTTTTTGTCTTACTAAGAAAAATGGTGATAGAAATAAGTGTTGTAAGTCTTTCAATAAGTAAATTCATCTTACCTTGTATTTTTATCTTTTTTTGCAGTGTGTACTGTATTTCTTGTCTGAAAGACTGCAAAGAACATGATCCAACTTTATGCTAATTCTTGTCATATCTGTAACTGATGCCATTTGCCACTTAAACAGCTTTTGCTGCTGATGTTGATCACAGCTGCTTGAGTTCCATGACCTAAGTTGGGAAATAAAGACCACACCTCATCTCCCAGCACAATTTCCCATCCAAGCCTATATAGATGTGTCTGACCCTTCCTCCTGCCCCCCCCCCCCCCCCCCCTTCAGCTGAAGAGCTGCAGGTGATTCAATAACAGCCTCCCTGCAGTGAGACAGAGGACCCTCACCCTGCACCATGAGTCTTAACTCCCTGAGCTGCGCAGCCCTTCCCTGTGCTTTACTTTAATAAACTGGACAATAATCTTCCAAATCCTGTGGTCTTTGGTTGTGAAGAAGTGCAAGTGCAGTGTTTGAATGAGATCACCTCACATTTTTATTGTTGTAATTTTTAATGTTTGTTTGATTTCTCCTGCTGAATTGAGCCAACAATTCTTTTTTTTCCCTCTTCTTCACATCACTGGAGAAACGCACATTTGAACTCAACCTCCCCAGCGAGTGGAGCAGCCCCACGCAGCACAGCAAACCGTGGTGGAGATTATATACAGGAACAGCATGGAGGAGAGCCACAGACAAACTGCTTCACATGCTATTCATGTTTCTGAGATTATTGAAGATTTCTTTTTCATGAAGTATTTTCAGTACATACAGTGCCGTGAAAAAGTATTTGCCCCTTCCTGATTCCTTCTTTTTTGCACATTTTCCACACTTAAGTGTTTCAGATCAAACAAATTTTAATATAAAACAAATAACCCGAGTAAATACAAAATGCAGTTTTGAAATTATGATTTCATTTATTAAGGGGTTAAAGCTATCCAAACCTATCTGACTCTATGTGAAAAAATAATTGCCCCCCTGTTAAATCATGAATTAACTGTGATTTACCACATTTATGAGTCCAATTTCACCAGCCACACCCAGGCCTGATTACTGCCAGAACTGTTGAATCAAGAAATCACTTAAATCGAACCTGTTTGACAAAGTGAAGTAGGCTAAAAGATCTCAAAAAGCAATATTTCATGCTGGGAACTAAAGAAATTCAAGAGCAGATGAGAAAAAATAATTGACATCTATCAGTCTGGAATGGGTAGCAAAGCCATTTCGAAGGCTTTGGGACTCCAGCAAATCATGGGGAAGGCCATTATCCACAAATGGAGAAAACTTGGAACAGTGGTGAACCTTCCCAGGAGTGGCTGGCCTACCAGAATTACCAAAAGCGCATCGCCAACTCATCCAGGAGGTCACAAAAGAACAACCTAGAACAACAACTGCAGGCAGTGTTCATAATTCAACAATAAGAAAGAGACTGGGCAAACATGGCATCCATGGGAGAGTTCCGAGGCAAAAACCACTGCTGACCAAAAAGAACACAAGGGCTTGTCTCACATTTACCAAAATACATCTTGATGATCCCCAAGACTTTTCGGAAAATATTCTGTGGACTAACGAGACAAAAGTTAAACTTTTTGGAAAGTGTGCATCCCGTTACATTAGGCGTAAAACCTAACATATCATTTCATAAGAAGAACATCATACCACAAGTGAAACGTGGTGGTGGTGTGATGGTTTGGGGCTGCTTCAGGACCTGGATGACTTGTTGTAATTGATGGAACTATGAATTTTGCTCTCTACCAGAAAATCCTAAAGGACAATGTCCAACCATCAGTTGGTGACCTCAAGCCTAAGCACACTTGGGTTGAGCAGCAGGACAATGATCCGAAACACACTAGCAAGTCCACCTCTGAATGGCTTAAAAAAAAAAAATTTGAAGTTTTTGGAGCGGCCTAAGCAAAGTTCGGACTTAAATCTAATTGTGATGCTGTGGCATAACCTTAAACAGGCCGTTCATGCTCAAAAACCCTCCAATGTGGCTGAATTAAAACATTCTCCAAAAGAAGAGTGGGCCACAGTTCCTCCACAGCGATGTGAAAGACTCATTGCCAGGTATTGCAAACACTTGCTTGCAGTTGTAGCAGAGGTTGGCACAACAAGTTATTAGGTTGAGGGGACAATTACTTTTTCACGCCAGGCCAGGTAGGTTTAGATAGCCTTTTCCCTTTAATAACTTAAATAATTTAAAAACTGCATTTTGTGTTTCCTCTGGTTGTCTTTGTTTAACATTAAAATTTATTTGCTGATCTGAAGCATGTATGTGACAAATATGCAAAAAAAAATAAGAAATCAGGAAGGGGGCAAACACTTTTTTCAGTGTAAAATAACGAGATGAATTAGTGTTTTAATGTGTCTTGTTATGTCTGGATGTATAGTGCTTAATGAGCCCTTCCTTAAAATATTACAGTACATGCAAGCCTAGAGAAATGTATACCTTCTGCATGCAAAAAGTTAATGAAAAAGTTGCTTTGAACTAATCACTAAACACCAATACATAAGTGCAGATGTACATTAGAATGATGAACAGATAAATTGTAATTATTTCCAGTGGATTTTCTAAGATGCTACACTGAACATTTTGCTGCTTTTAATGCAGGGACTAATTGTGCTGTCAGTTAATACTCACTGATAGTCATCTGTCAGTCCTCCGTCTTTTCTAATAGTCATGAAGTTTACAAAAGTCATGATTGAATTGATAACGTAGATCGTCCATTTTCATGGGATCACTGAAACCCCAAACTGTGGAAAATTAAACTGAAATGTTCCTTGTCCTCCCACTGCATAACACACATTAGGATGGGATTAAACAAGCAAAGCCCATTTTAGTCATTATTTTAATAACTCAAAGGCACTATAACCATGTTGACGCTATTTATTGAAAAGTGTAATATAGAAAAAAAATCCACTAGATGACAGTATTGATATTTGTTTTGTTAAGCCCAGTCTGGAGCTAGGTTTTGGGCATGTCTGAAAGGGGAAGTCCCGGAGAATTGAAAAAAAGTCTGGAAGGTGGGAGGGGGCTGGAAAAGAGTATATAAGGAGAAAAATTGAGAGAGTAAAGTAGTAGGAGAAATTGCAAGGAGAAATTGTGGAAGGATACATTTGACTAGACCTGTCCCTCTTTACAAAACCTGTGAAGCTTTTTGTGGATTTTAGCCTGTGTTGGGAGGATTTTCCTGTCCCAGAACAACAAAGCAACCCCAACAAGGGACTGTAAATATCTCATTTTCTTTATTATTTCAATCTTGGTCAGTGCTTTGTTTTAATTAAATCTGTTTAAGTTTTACAATTTTGTCTGTCATCCCTTGCTGTCCGAGATGTCATAACAAATTGGGGGCTCAAGTCCAGGATAGACCATTGTGTGAGTCATTTATTGAAAATCTAACATTTCAAATTGTGAAATAGTTTTTTTGAATTTTCCTAGATATATATTGACAGATTAACAGCAATGGATGATTTCTTGGCATCACCAACCGTAGAGGTTTTGAAGTCTTTTAAAAAGACAGAACTGCTAGAAATATGCTGACAGTTAGAGCTGACAGAGGTAAAACCAGCCATGCAAAAAGCAAGACTGGCTAGAGAGATTGTTGAATAATACATTGATGAAAATGTGTTTGCACCAGGAGATCTGGAACAGTTTCCAGTGGAAAATCCGAATGTAGAAATGGAACTTAAATTAAAAATGCTAGAGAATGAAAGAGAGGGAAAAAAATGAAAGTTTGAAAGAGAGAAAGAAAGGCAGTTTGAGTTAGAAAAATTAGTAAGAAAAGAGAAAAAATAAAGGGAGGAAAAAGAAAAACAAAGGCAGTTTGAGTTAGAAAAATTAGCAAGAGAGAGATTTCGATTTACAGAAGTTAGACAGAGAAGAAAGGCTCCAAATGGAGCAACTAAAAATCAAAATAGAAGCTGAAAACAAATTTCATGCTAGCCAAGAGGAGGTTGATAAGTATTTCCAGTGCTTCGAGAAGGTAGCTAAGAGTTTTCAGTGGCCAAAGGAACACTGGCCCCTGATGTTTCAAACTGTCCTCAAGGGTAAAGCTCAACAAGCCTATTCAGCTTTGTCTGCAGATGATTCCTCTGATTATGAGGTTGTCAAAAAGGTTATTTTGACAGCTTATGAGTTGGTTCCAGAGGCTTACCGACAGAAATTCAGAGGTCTGAAGAAATCTGACAATCAGACTAATGTGGAATTTGCTAACGAGAAGATGGTTTGCTTTGAGCGCTGGTGAACTTCTATGGAGGTCAAGGATGATTTCTACTCACCAAAAGAGATGGTGTTAGTTGAAAAATTCAAGAACTGTGTTAAGGATCATATTAAGACTTACCTTAATGAGAAGCAAGCGCTGAATTTGCAGACAAATATGTTCTCACACATAAGTACAAATTTCAGTCCAGCAGTAACAATAGATGGTCCCTATTTCAGAAAAAGGGTTACGGTGATACCCAAGATTCCTCAGCCAAAGACAAAGACAAATCTGGTGATGGTGCTCAGAAATCCTGTAACAGGTCTGATCAAAGTGTGAAAGCTGACCGTGACAAAAGTTGTCTAGTTTGCAGTTATTGGAAGAGATCTGGTCATGTTACAACTAGCTGTGGGTTCCTTAAAGCTAAGAAAGAAAAAGAAAAGGATACCAAACCAAATGCCTTTGTGAAGACTAGGTTAGAAACCCCTGTAGTAGATGACTGATCTGCTAAATTGCCTGCTCCCTGTGGGGCTATGAAGCCTGATACTGCTGACTTTGTGAGGGAGGAATTTCTTCCATTTGTGTCAGAGGGATTTGTGGCTCTGAATGAGCATACTACTCCTGTCCCCATATATATCCTAAGAGATACCGGAGCTTCTCAGTCACTTTTGTTGATGGACTCCTTGGAGTTAAGTGATGAGACTGCTGGGGATTTCATACTTGTACA
The DNA here is from genome assembly GCA_029721435.1 of Gymnothorax reevesii. Classification (NCBI taxonomy): domain Eukaryota; kingdom Metazoa; phylum Chordata; class Actinopteri; order Anguilliformes; family Muraenidae; genus Gymnothorax; species Gymnothorax reevesii. The sequence goes on from CM056579.1 coordinate 118,855,502, forward strand.
AGGTATTGAAGGGAGGACTGTATCTGTACCCCTGCGCTCTGTATTCTTGAAGTCAGATTTAGTTACAGGACAAGTAAAGGTGGGACTTATGTCAAGTCTACCTATCAAGGGTGTTTCTCTGTTGCTAGGCAATGACCTGGCTGGGGGCAATGTAGTTCCCCCTTGTGGAATCATTTTTTATTGATTGATTTAATTATTATTAATTGTTTATCCTTGCTTGCACCTACTTTGCTTTGTTTCATAGCCTTTCAGGCCTAGTGTGTGTGTGTGTGTGTGTGTGTGTGCTTGCATATTTCTGATTTAGCAGCAGGGGCCTGCCTAACTGTACCAGTGTGTCATGACATATAGCCATATAGACATATGGACATATAGACATATATGTAAAGTCATGTAGACCTGAATGTCTGTACCAAGGACAAGATGTTTTTCTCTTTCTCTAAGTTCCGGAATGCATAAAAAGATAAACTGGAGCCGGGGCTGATAGAGAAGACAGGTGTATGTGTGCAGGCTTACGACAGCCTGACGTAGGTTGCATAAGACGGCGAGGGCTCTCCAGATTACATGATGATGTGTAAATCAGCGCGGGGGGAGGAGAACGTCATGGAGTACCCCAGCAAAAACCAGAGAGAGACTAACTGTAGCATCCTCCATTTTGCTGACTTGACGTGTATGTGGGGATCCTCTTAGCTGCAGAAAGAGTAAACGAACTTTGGCTTGGATATTAACTTCTCTGCCTCTGACTGATTTTTTTTCTTCTGAGTAGTCTGAGTTTCTCTTGTGAAGGTAACACTTGGAATTTAATATCATAATTCCTTTAACGCCCCTGTTCATCTTACTTCACAGCTGAGCACTGAAGATGGCAATGAAGACCCATCCCTGTATCCTTCCTGTTCAGTGACCCGTGGTATGGCTAAGACTCAAGAAGAAGATGATGTGGTGCCGTCCAGCACATTGAATAGTCATGACTCAGGTGGTTCGCCTCATGATTCTGTTCGGCCTACTATGGTTTCTCCGTTTGAGAACTTATCAGACACTTTTATCAGTTCTCCGTTCGGCCAGCCGGATGGGTCTGGTGATTCTGATGTGTCTGGAGACTTGTCTCTGTCCAGAAAGCGGTTGATTCAGGAGCAAACCAATGATCCTGAAATTTGTATTCTAAAGGAGAGAGCCCTTCCTCATGAAGAAATGGACGCAGTTCTAATTGGGTATTATCTCAAGGATGGAGCGTTGATGCGGAAGTAGCGCTCTCCTGATATCCCAGCTAATGCAGAATGGGCAGTGGTCAAGCAAATTGTTGTTCCGAAGGTCTACAGGAATGAGATCTTAACAATGGCTCATAGTTTACCTTTAGGAGGTCATCTTGGTGTTAACAAGATCATGAAACACTTCTTCTGGACTGGACTTCGGAAAGAAGCTTCCAACTTTTGCAAAACCTGTCACACTTGTCAGGTAGTTGGAAAACACCAGTTAGACCCACCTGTAGCTCCATTGCAGCCTATCCCAGCATTTGGGGAGCCCTTCTCCAAGGTCATCGTTGATTGCGTTGGTCCATTACCCAAGACTAGATCTGGAAATCAGTACTTGTTGACAATCATGTGTGCATCCACCTGATTCCCTGAAGCCATACCTCTACGCAACATCAAAGCAACTGCAATCTCGAAGGCTTTGATAAAGTTCTTCACATTGTTTGGCTTTCCCAGGGAAATTCAGTCAGACTAAGGTAGCAATTTCACTTCTGGATTGTTTCAGCAGGTTGTGTATGAACTAGGTGCAAAGCAGATTCTTTCCTGTGCCAATCATCCAGAGAGTCAGGGTGCCTTAGAGCGGTTTCATTCCACTCTCAAGACAATGATGAGGACTTATTGTTATGACCATGAGAAAGACTGGGATGAAGGTGTTCATTTGCTGTTGTTTGCAGCTAGAGAAGCAGTGCAGGAGTCTACTGGATTCAGTTTGTTTGAGCTAATGTTTGGCCATGAAGTGAGAGGACCTTTGCTATTGTTGAGTAAACAATGGCAAGAGAAAGAACCCCATATCAGTTTGTTAGACTATGTTAGCAAGTTCAAGGAAAGACTGCGTGCAGCTTGTGACCTAGCCGAAGAGAACTTGAAATCAAGTCAGGGAAAAATGAAAACTTGGTAAGATCATAAGGCTAGAAGCTGTGAGTTTAAACCAAGAGACAAGGTCCTTGTGTTGTTTCCCTTGCAGTCAAATCCATTGCAGGCTGGATTTCATGGTCCTTATGAAATTCTGACAAAACTCAATGATCTCAATTACATTGTGAAGACTCCAGATAGGAGAAAGCCAAAACAGTTGTGTCACATTAACATTCTGAAGCCTTATCATGATAGGAATGCTAGGATTGCAGCTGTCACTTCAGATTCTCTTATGGCTGAGACTTGTGAAGATGAGGGAGAGTTTCAAGATGATGAACCTATAATTAAAGCTGAAGTTCTTTCTTGTAAATTGTCAAATTCTGAAGTGTTGCAAAATCTTGATGTAAAACTCCAGCACTTAGAACCCTCACAGAAAGATCAGTTTGAGAGGTTGATCAAGAAATATAAAGATCTATTTCCTGTTGTTCCAAAGAGAATTTCTATAGTCTCTCATGATGTAGATGTTGGTGATGCCTAACCAATAAAACAGCATCCTTATCGGATGAATCCTGAAAAGAGAAAGATTGCTCAGAAAGAGTTTGAGTACATGTTAGAACATGATATTATCAGACCCTCTAACTCAGATTGGAGTTCACCTTGTGTGCTAGTTCCAAAACCTGATAGAAGTACTATATTCTGTACAGATTATCGCAAAGTCAATGCTGTAACGAGAACTGATGTTTTTCCAATACCTATACCTTTCCAATACCTATTTTCCAATTGATGTATTGAAGGGTTATTAGTGTTTGCCTTTAACTGAGAGAGCCAAGAGCATCTCTGCTTTTGCCACACCACCTGGGTTGTAGCAGTATGAAGTCCTACCCTTTGGCATGAAAAATGCCCCAGCCATGTTTCAAAGGATGATACAGTCTACAATCGCCGGATTGCCACACACGGGTGCGTACATCGACAATCTGATCACATGGAGTGACTCCTGGGAAGAACATCTTAAAGATGTAGAGACATGTTTCAATGCTTGACCCAGGCTAACCTGACTGTTAACCTGAACAAGAGTGACTTTGGTTGTGCTAGTGTCACGTATCTTGGCTACGTCATAGGCCAGGGTAAGGTGGCACCCATAAACGCTGAAGTCCAAGCCATCATGGAGTTCCCAGTTCCTGAAAACAAAAAAGCTTTGCGTCGCTTCCTTGGAATGATCGGGTACTACCGCAAGTTCTGCAAGAACTTTGCTGAGATTGCTCTCAGTCTCACCAACCAACTGAAGACAGGCGTAAAGTTCACTTGGAATGAAGCATGCCAAAGAGCCTTCGATTGCCTGAAGTCTCTGCTGTGTCACTTCCCCGTACTCAAATCTCCTGACTTCAACAAACTGTTTTCCATCGCGGGCGATGCTAGCGACCAAGCTTGTGGATCTGTGCTCCTACAGAGAAGTGACTCTGATGACATTGAGCATCCCGTGGCATACTTCTCCGGGAAGTTCAATCGCCACCAAAATAAGTATTCCACAATTGAGAAGGAGCTGTTGGCTCTGGTTTTATCCTTACAACACTTTGAGGTTTATGTTTGTACAGGGCAAAAGCCAATGATTGTATATTCTGACCACAATCCATTAATGTTTTTAAGTAAGATGAAAAACAAGAATCGAAGATTGGTGAATTGGAGTTTGATATTACAGGAGTTTGACCTGGAAATTAAGCATGTAAAGGGCACTGAAAATGTAATTGCTGATTGCTTATCCTGTGTTTGAGTATGTGTATATATATCCCATGTGTTTATTAGCATGTTGTATTATATGTATATACAAAACCCAAAACCAGTGAAGTTGGCACGTTGTGTAAATCGTAAATAAAAACAGAATACAATGATTTGCAAATCCTTTTCAACCTATATTCAATTGAATACACTGCAAAGACAAGTTACTAAATGTTCGAACAGGTGAACTTTATAATTTTTTGCAAATAGAGAGAGTTGAGGAATGCTCATCAAACACTTAATTGGCACATCCCACAGGTGAACGGGCTAATTTGGAACAGGTGGGTGCCATGATTGGGTATAAAAGCAGCTTCCCTGAAATGCTCAATCATTCACAAACAAGGATGGGGCGAGGGTCACCACTTAGTGAACAAATGCGTGAGCTGATTTTCGAACAGTTTAAAAACAACATTCCTCAACGAGCTATTGCAAGAAATTTAGGGATTTCATCATCTTCGGTCCGTAATATCGTCAAAAGGTTCAGAGAATCTGGAGAAATCACTGCACGTAAGCGACAAGGCCGAAAACCAAAATTGAATGCCCGTGACCTTCGATCCCTCAGGCGGTGCTGCATCAAAAACCGACATCAGTGTGTAAAGGACATCACCACATGGGCTCAGGAACACTTCAGAAAACACTGTCAGTAACTACAGTTTGTCGCTACATCTGCAAGTGCAGGTTAAAACTCTACAATGCAAAGCGAAAGCCATTTATCAACAGCACCCAGAAACGCCGCCGGCTTCGCTGGGCCCAAGCTCATCTAAGATGGACTGATGCAAAGTGGAAAAGTGTTCTGTGGTCTGAGGAGTCCACATTTCAAATTTTTTTTGGAAACTGTGGACGTCGTAGCTCCGGACCAAAGAGGAAAAGAACCATCTGGACTGTTATGAGCGCAAAGTTCAAAAGCCAGCATCTGTGATGGTATGGGGGTGTATTAGTGCCCAAGGCATGGGCAACTTACACATATGTGAAGGCACCATTAATGCTGAAAGGTACATACAGGTTTTGGGGCAACATATGTTGCCATCCAAGCAACGTCTTTTTCATGGACGCCCCTGCATATTTCAACAAGACAATGCCAAGCCACATTCTGCACGTGTTACAACAGCATGGCTCCGTTGTAAAAGAGTGCGGGTACTAGACTGGCCTGCCTGTAGTCCAGACCTGTCTCCCATTGGAAATGTGTGGCGCATTATGAAGCGTAAAATAAGACAACGGAGACCCCGGACTGCTGAACAACTTAAGCACTACATCAAGCAAGAGTGGGAAAAAGTTCCACCTGAAAAGCTTCAAAAATTGGTCTCCTCAGTTCCCACACGTTCACCGCGTGTCGTTAAAAGGAAAGGCTATGTAACACAGTGGTAAAAAGGCCCCTGTGCCAACTTTTTTGCAGTGTGTTGCTGCCTTTAAATTCTAAGTTAATGATTATTTGCAAAAAAAAAAGCTTTTAGCGGATTTTTGCCTGTGTAGGAGGATTTTCCTGTCCCAGAACAACAAAGCAACCCCATCTCAAGGGAATGTAAATATCTCGTTTTCTTTATTATTTCAATCTTGGTCAGTGCTTTGTGTTGATTAAATCTGTTTAAGTTTTGAAGTTTTGTCTGTCATCCCTTGCTGTCTGATTGGTCATAACAGATTGGGGCCAAACAATAGTAATTATCGAGGATTGCGGAAACAAAATTTTACGAGATTTCAGTCACACAGCGTACTTGAACTACTCCGGATCTAGCTTCACCCTAAATCGCGTCCATTTCAGCCGCACAATGTGCGCAATGTCATAGACAGTAAAAGAAGTGGACGGTGGGATGGCGCTATTTTCAACGGGAGAGTGTGAAGCACAATTGAATGAGTTTTCAGTTGGCACCACGCCTACTGCGCAGGCTCGAAGTCAGCTCGCTGACGTAAACCAACGTCCTAAGAAGCGATAAGTCGTCTGGTAGATGTATCTTACACATAATTTCCAGCGAGCAAGCGATTGCGTCTGTCACTATAGTCTGACTCCTTTCGATGTTATGATGTTTTGTGAATTATTACTTCATAGGTACTTCACTTTGTTTGCGATGTGGCTCAATCGTCTTCTGTTTATGATTCGTTATGGGCTTCTGGTCTGAACAGTACAGTTATTTACGTCCTGTGCAACAGAAAGTCGCCAGCATTTCACGTTACTTTTAGCCTAGCCTGGTGCCATCGGCTAAAAATGCTTACTATTAGACCATAATGTTACGTACGAAGTAAAGACGTCTGCAACAAAATGCAGTTTCTCTGTAGAAAATATTATCGCTGACATGAAGGCTCATCATGTTTTTGGTGTAGAGTTATTTGATGTCAAAAGTCAGACAAAATGAATGGGGGTGAATGGAGAAGCTACCGCTCGTTGATCATCTGCTATCTACTTTGAGCATTCAATTGAGCTCCAACTTCCGGCTGTATTCCTACCCCCTTGCGCAACGTTGACAGGATACAACCGAGCCTGCTGATACTCATAGGCTTGTATGCTTTGTGTTTTTCCAATCAATTTGTTTCACTTACCGTAGAATGTTAAACTCTCGGGAATTGGATAAGAAACGAGCCAATCAATACATTGTTACTGAGGAAGTTTCACGAGGGCGTGAACTTTAACTGTGCAGTTATGCAAAAAAGCCTGAGTGAATGATCGAATGATTGGCTCTCAACACCAGTACTTGGCTGGATATAAGGAAGCGCTGAATTTGTCAATGAAGGAATCTACACGAAAATCCACGGTAGGGAAAAATGCATTTTTGCATGTGACTGTAATTGACAGTAGAATGTGAGAGAATCAATACCATGTCAAATTTTTTGCTTCAGAAAACTTATTTTTCTGAGCCACGAATTGGAATGTTGGAATGCCGTTGGCTCACTGTAGCTAAAGTGGTTGCTGCATAAGACAACGATTTTTTTCTGTCGCAAGAGATCATTTTTTTAAACTGCTGGATCGATACTATGGACAAGGATATTGACCAATTTGCACATCAGGCATAGCTGAGGAGTTTAATTCATGCAGCTCTTGAGAAACAGGGAGTGGAGTGAACTTCCCCTTATTCAGAACCGCGTTCGAGGTCTGCTTGCTTGTGAACATACAATAACTGATCCAGGGGTGCCATTTCGTGATCGAGTACAGAAACAGCGAGCTTCAATTTGCAGGTTTATAGACGCGAGCGTCTACATCTGCAGAAAGTGGTTAAGAAGGCAGTTACATTTTCCCACGGCTGATGTAAATTTTGAATAACATATTACTTTAAATGAATGAAATGATATTTTAAAGGCTGCATTTTGTGTTTAATCACATTGGCCCTCATTTTTCAAACGTGCGTACATACAAAAAAAAAAAAGGATCAGCATTTATCAATCTGAACGTGAGCGAACGGTCCGCAAAAATCTCACGCCAGGTCTGACCAGGCGTACGCTCATTTGAAACCAGCGTACAACATGTAGGAATGAGTGCAGCTGTCAAAATAATTAATAAACCATATGCAGTGATGCGGACATCATGCTGTTGTTGTTTTTCTTATTAGTAAAATGAATAAATAAGCTAAATGAATAAATAGGCGAAATAAATATATAAATAAGAGACCTGTGTTGAGAAATTAAACTTATATTTATATTTATATTTTGAGACAACCTGCTTGTCAGGCCAGAGGACAGGCCCCGAGGCCGCGCAGCGGGGCTGGCAAGAAAAGCAGTTCTGCTGTTCACACCACGGCATGGCAGATAACAGAAGCACTTTTGCTATTTGCCCAGCAGCAGGGCCATTCTGTTTTTTTGGTGGCGATCTTAAAATCGGACCACTTTTTTTTAACCTACATGTAAATCATTTGGATAGTCAGTTATGTAGGCTATATAACATGAAATATAATGGATCTATAAATTGAATTTATTAATGAATTCAATCAAACCTCTGCTGCACTCTGGTTTTCCACCCCAACGGTGTTTACCGCAGCAGCAATAGTTTTCCAAACTGCAGCCTTCTGGGCTCCCTTTATGCCGCTCTTAAGACTTCCAAATAAAATAATTTTGTTTTCTCCACCTCGGATGTGATCATTTATATTTCCTCCTCAGTGGTTCTTCTTCTTTGCCGTCTTTTGACAGTCCATGTTGTAAAGTGGGCAGGACTATGCCTCCTGGAGCATGAATTTATAGGGGCGTGTCATGTAAATTACGATGGTTTCAGCCGCCAGATTTATCAACACCACGCCAGTTCTATGTATAAATCAGCGACAAACACACTTTTAGCAAATCAAACGTGACACCTGGCGAACGCTGATATTTACACTAGAATGTACTCCAGATCCTATGCAAGTATGATAAATGAGGGCCATTTTCTTTGCTTTATGTTGATCATTAATTGGATGATCTGAAAGATTTAGACATGACAAATATACCGAAATGGAAAAAAATTGGCACTGTACTTATCTTACCTGTACCCCTCAGTGCAGGAGTAGCGGGCGGTCGACTGGAAGATCCGCCCAGAGAGGGTGACATTCGCGTTCTGAAGGGCCGGGGGCTCTCCGCAGGTAACAGGCTCACAGACAGGGGGCGCTCTGCACCATTTCAGGTTCGCCAGACACCAAATCTCTCCTGGACCCAGTTAACCGACATCAGGTGTGTAACATGATTTGCAATAAAAGGGAGAGGCTTAGAGAGGCTGAGTCTCTCAGGGGTAAAGATGGCCAGAGGTTCTCCAACCTGTGAAGGCTTGTGTAAAAAAATTGTGGAATACTTTAAAAACAATGTTCCTCAACGTCTAATTGCAAAGGCTTTGAAGTCTCATCATTGACAGTGCATAACATCATCAAAAGATTCAGAGAAACTGAAAAAATCTCTGTACGTAAGAGACAAGGCCGAAGACCTTTACTGGATGCCTGTGATCTTCAGGCCCTCATACCCCACTGCATCACTCACCGGCATGACTCTGTCGTTGACATTCCCAAATGGGCCCAGGAATATTTCAAGAAACCACTGTCTGTAAACACAGTCCGCCATGCCATCCACAGATGCCACCGAAATCTCTATCATGCAAAAAGGAAGCCATTGTTGAGCATAATCCAGAAGCGCCGCTGAGTTCTGTTGGCCAATGCTCATTTAAAATGGACTGTAGCAAAGTGGCAAAGTGTCCTGTGGTCAGACGAGTCCAAATTTGATATTCTTGTTGGAAATCATGGGCGTTGTGTCCTTCGGGTTAAAGAGGAGAAAGACCACCCCTCCTGTTATCAGCGTTCAGTTCAAAAGTCAGCATCTCTGATGGTATGGGGATGCATTAGTGCATATGGTGTGGGACACTTTCATGCTTTAAAAAGCGCCATGAATGCTGAAATGTATATGAAGGTTTTATAGCAGCATATGCTCCCCTCCAGATGACATCTATTCCAGGGAAGGCCTTTTGTATTTCAGCAGGACATTGCAAAACCACATGCTGCAGCTATTACAACAGCATGGCTTCGTAGTAGAAGAGTCCGCATGCTGACCTGGCCTGCCTACAGTCCTGATCTTTTACGGATTGAGAGCATTTGGCGCATAATTAAACGAAAAGTTTGTCAAAGGAGACCCAAAACTCTCCAGCAGCTGGAAGTCTGTATGAAACAAGAGTGGGATCAAATTCCAATGGCTAAACTCAAGAAACTTGTCTCCTCAATGCCCAGACGCCTCCACTCTGTGTTAAAAAGAAGAGGGGATGCTACACCATGGTAAACAGGCCCCTGTCCCAACATTTTTGAGACCTGTAGCAGCCATTAAATTTGAAATGAGCTCATGTTGTGGATAAAATTTTAAAATTTCTCTGTTTCAACATTTGTTATGTTTTCTCTGTTCTATTGTGAATAAAATACTGACTGGTGAGATTTCAGTCAAGTCATTGCGTTTTAATTTTATTCACAATTTACACTTTGTCCCAACTATTTCGGAATTGGGGTGGTTCATGATGGGCTGGGGGATCATAATTACTTTGCCTAAGGTAAGTGCACTCGGATTCTCTAATTAGCGCTTTTGTCTTCCTAAGGCGTTAGGAATTCCCTTTTACACCTTCCATTTACCTTCGGACGTTTTCCACGAAGGTTAAAAAAGTGGTTTGGGATGAGTGGATAGGATGTAATTTTTGACTATTCGCACGCAGCCAAAGTATCGAAGCAGTACAGACAAACTTTGTGTAGTGTAGCGTAGACAAACCATTTCCAGTTTATGGCACTTACGCACATGGTATTCCTTACTTCTCGGATTCCATGTTGATTGGTCAGTAACATGTCTGTCAAATGGAAGCTGTAACTTGATTTGCTAATAGTGGCCATGTTTTAAAGATCTCTTTTGTGCATTAGAATGACTATTAGATGCTTATTCCAGGGTACAATAAGCTAAATTAGAACCATTGGAGTGAAACGGTTGCATTTTTATATTGCAACATCAAATACAATCACTTTTTTGCCGTCTCGATAAGAAATAACTGTTTCTTCCGATGAAGTATCAGTGTGGAGGAAAAGTGCGCGCATGAATTTGGCAAGCGGATAGTTTGACCATATTTTTCTGAAGAGCAGATAGCTATTTTGGTGATGGGGGCTAACTAAAGACCCTCTCCATGACAAAAAGACTCTTCTGATGATTTTAGAGCTATAATAAGATCGGTCATTGACTATGGCTGCATGGAATATGGCTCAGCTGCTCCTGCAGTTCGTGAGAAGCAGGACATCATTTAATGGAAGGCTCTAAGAGTGTGTTGTGGAGCTTTTCGAACAACACCAGCAGTGGCGGAGCTAGAAAATGGAATTGGGGCGGCACAGACATGTCCCTTTATGACAATTAGGATAGTCCTGGCTTGCTAATTATTTTTCTTTATTGACGTGTTTTCCGATTATTGTAATTGGCAACTGAAGACACAGTTTCTCTCCGTATGCGATCTAACAGCGTTGAAATCATGGGCTAAATTCAGTAGAACTGAGAATTGTGGTGGACAAAACATCCGTTTCAAACAATTATTAGTCCTGACCTGTTCTCAGTCATTTTCATGATTAACAAAAGGTTCACTCCGAGAGCACTCCTCACTTAACAGGTGCTGCTTGTTCTCCCCGATTAGGTAAGACGACAATCATTCATCTGGACGCGTATTTGCTGAATTTAAATCAACATCAAATGGTTTGAGCCACATGCTTTTTATAGCCTATTTCACTGCTGAGTGCCACTTTTTTCACTCAATACCGAGAGTAATTTTGAATAACTTTGATTTAAATTAAGCAAACGCATCCAGTTTAATGAATTTCGTCTTACCTAATCGGGGAGAACAAGCAGCACCTGTTAAGTGTGGAGTGCTCTCGGAGTGAACCTTCTGTTCATCATGATAATGACTGAGAACAGGTCGGGACTAATAATTGTTTGAAACAGATGTATTGTCCACCCCAATTCTCAGTTATACTAAATTTACCCCATGACTTCATCCCTGTTAGATGGCATGAGAAACCATGTCTTCAGTTGCCAATTACAATGATTGGAAAACGCGTCAATAAAGAAAAATAATTGAGAACTAGCCAGGACTATAGTAATTGTCATAAAGGGGTGTGTCTGTTCCGCTCCAATTCCCATTTCTAGCTCCGCCACTGAACACCAGAGGCAGCTCTTAATAGAAATGGGCGAGATGCCTCTACAATTCATAAGGATTAGATTTGGTCTAAAATATTTAATGAAGGTTAAAGGTCAAAATGAAACATTTCCAGCCAAGTGCCCCTTGGGCTCACATGAAGAATTTCCTTGTGGGGGAAATAAAGATTAGAACCAATTTTGCTGAGGACCTGAAGTCCGTGGCAGAGGACATTAGTGTTTATAATTGAAATGCATGCCCGCCAGTCTGCTGGCCTTTAGCGTTTGTTCTGGATCCTGAAATTTACGTGTGAATTCTTCGTAAGAGCAAGACGGTTAGGTCTGGCAACGTTGTGAAGGAAGTTCAGACTCAGCTTTCTACACAACGGGGTTGCCATTTGAAAATATATACAGATGGATCAAAGGATCCAAAGAGTGGAAGGGTCGCAGCTGGTGTTTTTATCCCAGAGGAGGAAACTGGAGAGGGCTTCCGGATTCCTGACTGTAAGTCCAGTTTTACAGCAGACGTTTTGGTAATTGTTTGGGCACTTAGGTGGTGACCGAATCAGTCAGTTATTTATAGCGATTCCTAATCAGCTTTATTAACAGTTAGAGAAATTAAGTTCAAATTGAGACCTGATCTGCTTACAGAAATATGTCAGTTGTTGTATAATATTCATAGGGCGGCTGTGAGGTGGCTTTCATCTGGGCTCCAGCTCATGTGGGCATAGAGGGGAATGAGATGGCGGGTAGATTAGCAAGAGGTGCTCTGCAGAAGGACAATGTAGATATTTAATCCTTGTATGGACTCCCAGATTATATGGAGTCTATTAATAGAATAATGAAAGAAAAGTGGCAAAAATCATGGGACAGTGAGGGGAAAGGAAAGTTTTATTTTGCACATCAGGGGACTGTAACAAGTGGGCCCAGTCTGTAATAAAAGACACGCTGTGTGGGTTATTATAACGAGGCTGGGACTTGGGCGCTGAGAGCTAAGGAGTGGTCTGGCTCTAATCAGCAAGCATCCAGATGGGAAATGCGAATGTGGACCCACTGAGACTGTGCAGCACGTTCTTATACAGTGTGAAATCAATTCCCAACAATGGAGGAGATTGTTCATAACCAGGATCAGCGGGAGTGTCTGCTTTCAATGTGCGCAGCTCGCTGAACCTGGACAGTTCTGCTAAAATGAACAAGCTGGCCGTGAGGCCCAGGGTCTCCTGTCACCACTGATATTAAATAGGAAACTGGTTCATAAGCTAATCTTCCCATATGCAGAACATGGGGTCTGTAATCCATTTTCTTCTCGAGTTATCGTGATAACGCCACTTTTCAGACAGACGGGGACTTTCGCCTGAGACGCCGGAAGACATAAAAACTGTTGGAGTATCTCAGTGGTTTTCAAATTCGGTCCTGGCGCCCCCTGTGTTCGCTGGTTTTTGTTCCAGCCACAACTGCAATTATAGGATTTTAAAAAGCTGTTACTTTGTCTTAATTAGCAGCACTCCATGTTTAGAGTAGTTATTTACCATCTTAAGTCACATTTGGATGGACATATCCATTCTGCTACGAAGATTAAAAACCCTTGAACACATTGGGCCGTAACTAGGAAAGTCGCTTATCTCCTGTACACGTATAAATCGGTTAAGCGCAGACTAAAATTTGCGCTTCACTTTAGTCACTCACTATGAAGCGGTTTTAGGTTTACACACGGACAACAAAATAAACCACCATCAAAGACTGTCTAAAATGAACAATGGAAACCCTTAAACATGGGAGGGGGGTAGTTTTGCATGCGTTTTACTGTCATTTCCGGCTTGTCGATCGCAGAGCGAGCTTTATGAACGCGCTGCAGATACTTGAACTCGCTCAAGAGGAGGCAGATGAATGTCAAAATGCTAATAGATTGCGGTGCACCAAGGATATTCAGGGACAGGAGAAATCCATTGGAAGAGTACGAAGATACTGTTCTTAAAACGATTCCGATTCCCCAAAAACACTTTCAACGAACTACTTCAGTTGCTGATACCGGAACTGGAACATCCAACACGATGAAGCAATCCTCTTCCTGCTGCATTACAGTTGGCTTGTGCAGTGCGATTTTTCGCTTGTGGAATATTTCAGATTGTTGCAGGAGACACATCTGGGATCTCTCAAAAAACTTATGTGCATAGGGTTGCTGCTGCAATCTGTGCCAACAAGCCACAGTTTCTGCCATTTCCAGACGCTTTAGATGTGCAGCGACATGTCATGGATGGGCTTTGACATATAGCTGGTTTCCCTAGAATTACAGGTGCTATAGCCGGTGTTCTGACAATTAGCTCCCTTGTCAAAGAATGCTACCGCAATGCAAAGCGATCGTAAAGGCTTTTTTCGCCTTAATATTGCAATATGACTCAGTTTACTATAGTAACTTTATTTGTAAGCTTATTATAACATAAGCAGATGTTAAAATGAGTTGGAAACGTTTGAAGATATATGCCCACATATGCCATTATCTCATTTCTGCATTTTCAGGAAAACCCAGCGTGTACATGCAAATATATTTGGATTCTAGGTCAAAAGGCGCACTTAAAAAAAAAATCTATTTTTTAAATTTATTTTTGAAGATACTTAAGATATGAGCGAAGAAACAGCCCGAGATTTTAGGTTTGCGCAAGCGCAGAACCGCAAGGCAGCATAATTTGATGGGTAGCAAAAGGACAAGGTTCACTAACCATCAAAATTGGTCCTGTCTAAAAACTAATAATCATTGGTGTCATTTATTGACATAATAGCCAAAATTTAAAAAAATGAATGTTATAAGCCTTACTGCCCCATGGTTGCCATGGCAACGGAACAGGAAATTGCACCATGCAAAATGTCATTATTTGGCATATTTTCAATCCCAAGAGCAAAAGAGTTCAATATATTGTCTTATAAACCATGTATATCAATTATTATATAAATAATTAACAATTCAACATTACCAGGATGTCTGGCCCATGGTTGCCATGGCAACGGGAGAGGAAATTGTTCCATTCAAAATGTCATTATTTGGCATATTTTCAAACCGAAGAGCAAAGGAGCCCAAGATAATGTCTTATTAGTAATGCATGTTAGTTATTATTTATTAGGGTGGGTGGGTAGGTAGGTAGGCAGGTAGGTAGGAACATTATTTTATTTTTTAAAAATATTTTAATGCAGTACTTCTTAATAAAATTATAAACCACAATAAAGCCACTCTACAGGCTCTATACTCAAATCTCTACAGTAATCTCAAAAATTATTTTCTTTGTCCAAAAAGTGTGCAACGACAGTAGGCAAGATACCTTTAGCAATCAAAAATGCCAATAAAATGTTTAGGGTAGGGAGAAAATAGGGACTGTCGGGTAATGGGAATCACGGGTATTTTTTTCTATGCCTTATCACACTTATACTGGAGCAAAATTATATTTGTTTTTTATATTTCTGAATTAATTATGCTACCCATTAATTATATTAAAAACAAAATTAAGGTCAGATTCAATTCAGTTCACAAACTTTAAAGTTGCATAATATTCAATTCAATTTATTTTGTATAGCGCTTTTTACAGATACACTGTCACAAAGACGCTTTACAGTCAGAGATGGGTTACTGAAGGGCAGTGCCCAACCTATTCCCACTACCTATTCCCTATTCCCACTACAGCGAGGCAAAAAAAACTCCCAGTAGGGAGAAAAAATCCTCAAACAGTGGTGAGAAAAACTCCCCAGTGGGAAGAAATCTCAGGAGGAACCCGGCTATAGTGGGGAAGCCCATCCTCCGCGGGCTAGCTAGTTGATAACAAGATAATGACAAGAGTTCCATTGAAATCCATCTAATCAGTGCTAAAATAATTTGTATATTTAAAACTGTCCAACAGATGTCTTGGCTAATGTAAAATAATTAGCAATGGAGGTCATCATGAGGCAGGAAGACCCTCTTGGTCCTGTAGCTGAAACAAGATGGTAACAGCTGGTCTAAGGCTGGAGCTCCGGGCCAGGGGATGTTCGGTGAAGCTTGATCTGGAGCTCAGGGCAAGTGCACAGAGCAGGAGGAGGAGAAAAAAAATTTGTTAGGGAGGTGGAGTTGTATGGCGAGCACACAGAGCAGGAGAGACAGAGGTGCCTGTGTGCGATAAGGAAACCCCAGCAGAATAAGACTATGGCAGCATAGTTATGAGAAACAGGGGCAGGGGCCAACACCGCCACGAGGGCAGGTTGAGACAGTCACCACCAGACCATGATCCATGACCATGTTCAGTAGAATAGGGCACCACCAGCAATGATCCAGTGACAGCACTGACTGCTCAGTCCACCAAATATTCTATAGCTTATGCCAGCCACCCACTCCTGTCCCTCAACTATAGGACAGACTAAAGAGATATGTTTTGAGCCTAACTTTAAATATACTGATAGTGTCTGCACCCCGAATATGAGCAGGCAATTCGTTCCATAAGAGGGGAGCACGATAGGAAAAAGCTCTACCGCCTATGGTAATTTTAGCTATTTTTGGAACAACAAGGAGGCCTGCGCTCTGTGAACGGAGTGTTCTGGAGGGAATGTAGGGTAAAAGTAAATCACTTAGGTACAATGGACCAAGCCCATGTAAGGCTTTAAAGGTAAGAAGTAGTATCTTACAGTCTATTCGGAATTTAACTGGTAACCAGTGGCAACAAGGTTGTGTTTGGTGATTCACGAAAATACAGGGCCAGTTATGTGGGTTAGTGAACCTAGTTCTTTGACAGAACACCGGAACGCTTGTCCCTGTTCGCAATCCAGCAGCCAATCAAATCCCATTTAACAGATTGAACTGAGGACATCAAGGTTAGACGGGCATTGGTAGACACGGATAACTAATCAGCTGTTTAGAGTGTTTCGTAGGGTGTGATAAAAACACACGTTTAGCTAGAAGCATCTAAGTCATATTTATACAGGTCTAAACGCTACACACGGATAATAGATAGACACCTTTCGTAGTTATGGCCCATTGTGCTTAATTTTCAATATTGCTAGGATTTTCAGGTAAAAACATTTTTAAACAGATCAAATTAGACTCTGAGAAAATCAATAAGCTCCAAATTAGGTTTCTGAATACAGGTGTTTTGAGTTTTTCCCAAATAACCTGCCTGAACCAAATAAAATCAACATAAAACACAACAGGTGTGACTTCATTGTTTGCCAAGTAAATTGTCGGTTTTTGCCACCGTGTGTCAAGAGTTTCACCAATGAGGAACCTCTTGATTATTTACGTTGATGCCGATATTTACAATATATCTCAATGCGGATGTTTGCATAAATGCACCTAATTAAAACAAATCAACAGCTTGTTAAAATCCTAAGATTGCAACTGTGGTTGGAACAAAAACCAGCATACACAGGGGGGCGCCAGGACCGAATTTGAGAACCACTGGAGTATCTACATCGAATTGGTCTCCATAAAATAATTTAATTTAGATCCAGAACCGAACAGCAAGCGGCAGCAATGCGCCAATGTTGCAACACACAACCCAGAGAAGAGGAAGAAGAAGACCCTCCCCCGAGGAGGCGGCAACGGCGGTGAAACTTAACCGGGCACAAGCGGAACAACGCCTCACTATTTCACTCCACGACCGAGGGCACTCAAGCACGCGGACCTCTTTACTTTCAAAATGATCAAAAAAATCGGAGATCTGGTAAGAATCGGACGCCGTACCTTGTAAAATGCTTGTTCTGTTGCATTTTGCTCTGAAAGGCGAACTAGGTCTGGATGCTGTCCTGGTTTTTCATGGTGCGCGATCTTATGGAGATTTTCACAGCGAGACACGTCTCATTTCTGAAATGACAATCGATTTAGCATCAAAGTTAGCCGGGTGATTTTGCATCGAGATGACAATTTCGACACGCAAGTCCAACTGTTCGTTTGAAACTTCCGGTTTTGACACGGGTTTACGACTCTGCTTTAAAAACTTTGTCACGTGATTAGGGTTTTTGGGGTCATTCTTCCATTTGGTGCGGTCAAAAAACTGCACGATGGGGTTTTTTTTATGTATGATATGTGACTTAACCCGATGGGTGCGTTCGAGCGCGTCTGCGAGTAAGCAGGCTGCGTGAGATTCCCGAAAAATTACGCGAGAATCTTGCCGAAGTTGCGCGATCAGCCCTCCAATTCTCGCGCAACTTCGGCAAGATTCTCGCGTAATTTATCGGGAATCTCGCGCAGCCGGCTTGCTTGCAGACACGCTCGAACACACCCAGGGTGTATCTCAAAACGTAGGCTGCAGCCTTCGAAGGCTGCATTTTTAGGGGTCGTCACGTACTTCCATCCACCAAACTAATATTTAGGGTAAGGGATTTGGTTAAATTTAGTATTAGGGTTAGGTTTGGGGACAGGTTTAGGGTCAGAGTCAAGGATGGGGTTAGGGAAATCAATGATGACTCACTTAAACCAAAGCTGTTTAACAGAGATGAAATGATCTTATGTCACTTCGTTCCATCTGCCTAAGTGACGATCTCTAAAAATCCAGCCTTCATAGGATGCAGCCTACGCTTTGAGATGCACCCCCAGTGTCTAGAGCAGGGGTCCCCAATCTTTCCCAGGAAGGGCTGGTGTGGGTGCAGGCTTTCATTGCAACCAAGCAGCTACACACCTGATGTTACTAATGAAGGTTATTAGCAAATAGTCCAGGGGTTAATTAGTAGTATTAGGTGTGTAATTGTTTGGTTTCAATGAAAGCTGCACCCACACCGGCCCTTTCTGGGAAAGATTGGGGACCCCTGGTCTAGAGACACGGCGGGTTTTTATTATTCCCCGCCAACACGAAGTGGGAGGGACATATAGGTTTGTCTTCTGTCTGTCCGTCCGTCCATGCGTGTGTGCGTCCGTCCGTCCGTGCGTGCGTCCGTCCGTGAGAGAGGGGACAACTTTTCTCAGAAAATATTGCAGATGGGACAGCCAAATTTGGTGTGTGGCTTCAGACCATAAAGGCCTTGATGAAGATAAGAAAATAAGAAGCACATGATTGGCGTGGGATGTTGTTGACCATGTCGATTTGTTCGTACTGCAGTCTTTTAAGGGGTTAAGAGTACCTGCCGTACCTCTCCATTACAGTACTTTACATTGAAATGCATTGAAAAACTGCCATACTCGTAGCAACTGCCAAAACTGAAACGCATTTACTTGTCATGCCATATAATTAACATTACAGTTGGTGTACATGTAACCTATTCTGATTTAAAATATCAATATGCATCTTAATATTTCTTGATTTTAATATTATTTTTTTCATAGGAAGTCACAACTTTATAAACTAATGACTTTCTTTCAATTCTGAGATGGGGTGGGCAGCCGCATGGGCATGGCCCCTTTTAGGCCCCTGTGTGGGAGATTTGTTTTAAATCATAATTAGGTTAAATTCATTGATATTATGAGCAATAAGCATTACAGTTAAATCAAGAGTGAGAAACTCATCAATGACACAGAAGGTCAAATCTAGCTCACTCTGTGCTGCAGGTCCTGGCATGACCAATTTTTGGAGTGCTGTTCAAAATTAATGCTATATCAGCTGATCAGAGTGAACTGTTTCATAAAGAATGAGGGTAAAAGT
Organism: Gymnothorax reevesii; assembly: GCA_029721435.1. Lineage (NCBI taxonomy): Eukaryota > Metazoa > Chordata > Actinopteri > Anguilliformes > Muraenidae > Gymnothorax > Gymnothorax reevesii. The sequence goes on from CM056579.1 coordinate 118,874,532, forward strand.
GATTTATGCCATTAAAAACCACTTTTTTTTGGAGGGGGGGGGGTGGTTTCTCTTTTTAATAATAATAATAAGAAGAAGACAGTCTCACCGTGGAGAGTGACGGGAAGGTTGGGGAGAAGAATGGGTGTAGATATGCGGCAAATGACCTGAGCCGGAATCAAACCCGGTTGCTGCGGGAAGGACACAGCCTTTATGGTGCATGTGCTTAGATCGTTGTGCCACCGGGGTGCCCCCTTAGTACAACACTTAATGCGTACTTGCCTTGATACTTCACTATTGAACATTTCAAAAAGGATGTTTGGCAGGTTTAAATTGGTAAAATTTGATGAAAATCGCTCTGAGATGTGGCATGTTTATCATATTTTCAAAAATCGGAGGTTTGGTAGTGATTGTATACACTGTGCCTACATGAGAGGGAAAATCTGCGAAAGCGCTGTAAATGGACTGTACTTCAGTCAGGGGTCTGATTTCAGGCTGCAATCTTGGTGCCTCAAGCGACCATGCGGGTACCTACTTGAAGAGTGCCGGTGTCGTGTAAAATCTGGTCCCCCCCCATAAAATCCCCCCTCGTGACTTCCGTTGTATAGTGCGCGTCAAATGATGTCTTGCAAGATTATCGCATAGCTCACTGTCAAAATAGCTTAGAATTAGTTGAATTGCGGCTGAGTGCATGTGGTGTACTGTAGCCTTATTAGCAAACTAGCTAGCCAGCTAGCTTATAACACTGGTGGGCTTGCTGGTCATGTGGTGTTATTTGAAAGTTGGAAAAGCAGTTAAAAAATTGAAGAAAATAATCAAATGTGATGAAAGCACAGTTTGGATATTTTAAGCCATTAATTGAATTTACAGAAGGAAATGCCATACCATAATATATTCTGTGACCATGATATAAAATTACTTATACCGTGATATAAGATTTTGTTCATGCCGCCCAACCCTAATTATGATGTAGCATATGGCTACTTGCGCAGAACAGCCTGCCATGATTTCATTCAGACTAAGCAATTACTTAACACCTGATTCTTCGCAAAAGCCCTTGTTACAACTGATAACGTAATGACAGACCAAAAATGTGATAAAATTAACCAATGATGTAATAACTGGCTGATGATGTAATAACATTTACCAACAATATCAGAAATGTTTGCCTGATAATGTGATAACAGTCAACCGATAAAGTACAATGTAATAACTTTGTGCCAAAAGAAGGGGACTTGGAGTGAAAGACTGTAGGGGCACGACGCGAGGGCTGGGATGTCAGGCAGGGGTGCGACCAGAGATTAGAAGTGTGGGAGGGTGGCGAGGGGCGGGGTGAGGCGTTGGCGACTGATCCTCGGAATGAGACCTGAAGGGGAGAAAAAATGGGCAGCCGTGATAGTCAGCAGATGCGTCCAGCCAAATTCATTCCTTTACATCCCACATTAACAACATAACCGGATCCGCTTACTTACATCCTCGTAATGTCAACTGCCTACTCTCCTCCCTCACTCCTCACACCGCTCTCATACTGGCTCAGTCTTGTCGCTTCGCGGCTCGACTACCCTCCTGTCTGGTTTCCCTCAGAAAATCCTCCATAAAGTGCAGCTGGTCAGAACTCCGCCGCCCGTATCATCACAAGGAGCCCATCCTCCTGTCATCACACCTGTCCTACAGCAGCTCCACTGGTTCCCATTATTTACCGCATCCACTGTAAGATTTTACTTCTGACCTACAAGTCCATCCACAGCTTCGCCCCTCCATACCTCTCTGACCACCTTCCTATCACCATACCGACTCGAACCCTCAGACCTCCTGTTCGCCTCACTGTCCCCTCCGTCCGCCCCCGTACCACGGGGGGCAGAGCGTTCAGCCACTTGGCTCCCCAACTCTGGAATTCACTCCCCCGTGACCTCCAAAATTCTGACTCACTCCTTCACTTCAAATCCAGGCTCAGAACTCCTCTGTTCAGGCTTTCCTACTTTCTTTGTTTGGTCCTGAGTGTCTTTTTGTTTGCTTCTTGGTAAATGTTTAATTATTTTATGCTTTTGTATTTTTTGAATTGTGTTTGACTCTGTTTTTAATCGCAAGGTGCCCTTGAGTGTCATGAAAGGTGCCCATAAATGAAATGTACCATTATGATTTACCATTTTCACAGCCCTGCGGCTTCTAGCCCGCCCTTATTTCCTGGAAATTGTCTAAACTGAGTTGATTCATATCTGGATGGGCTGTCGTAACAAGTTACAGAAACCAGTATTGCATCAAAGGTACCACACTGCTCTATTTCCCCATGGGGTAAAGGAGAAGTCCAGTGGCGTTTAAAGAAGGTGCGGTGTATGGTTGTGAAAGAGGCTCAGTTAAATGAACGGGGACACTCCCACTGCAAAACATTTCTTAGGAACTGAAGCATTATGATAAATTTAACATGACCGAACACTTATTGTGAATGTGACGTGTGAGAAGTTGTGGGGTATCGGACGGTGCACATCCCTGCTCTGCAGAACCTGTGGTGTTGCACCAGGAGATGGCTCTGAGGAGCGCTTGAGGGAGGTCACACTGGACCAGCCGTCCCGGAACACTTAAAGCCCAAAAACATGATGTCGATCAGTAACAGCACCGGCTGTGCAGCGTCATGAGAGACTGAAATGGATTTGCGTGACGCTTCAGATGCGAGGACGTCTCATTTCTCTAAGAAGCATAATTCCTCGTTGCTTTTTTCCTTGCACAGTTTCCTTTCGTCTGTCTTGACATCCCTTTTGAGGACTAAGAGACAAGTGAGGTAAAAATGGTCTGTGGAGAAATGAAGCGAGTGTAGATCTCATCACTCCGCCGTGTTCAACACTAATATCTTTACTTCTTTTGCTTACTATCCCATTCAAAACCATAGTCGTGAGACAGTTTCATCTTCAGCAAAATGCTGACATCAGCTGGATTTCTCTGGCGCTGTGATCCCATTATTTACCATGTCCTGGGGCAAGTGAACAAACTGATGTGTTGTGGAGGTCAACTCTTTCAGGCTTAAGGACTGGCGCTGTTCATGCAGTGGATATATCCTGCATTACGCATGATCCAGTGTGGATAAATATCAAATATCAAAGACCTATAAAAATGCGTATCAAGGAAGAGCTTGGGTCTGAAGAGGTTAATGAGTATATACTGGTCATAGGTTCTTGCAGACAAACACATGTGCATATGTTAAAGAAGCTTCACATCTCGTTAAGTCTCCTATGAACATTCAGCTAAAAATCACCGGTTATCACTGGATAATCTGAAGCACAAGTCCAGCAAAGAAATGAAACGGCTCTAAGAATTACTTTGGCATAGACTGAACATTTAGATGTTGGTTCAAAGATTCTTTCATTTGTCTGAAGCAAGATATTTGCTTAACCCCTCGTGTACGGTTTTGTATTCGACTGAATGCTGAAGTGACCGGTATATAGGAAATGCATACGAGCCAGTCAGGCGAGACCCACATGCATGATTGCAGGCGATCTGTTCCTATGGCCGGGAACCACATATTCACGGATGGGTTTGCTGGGTGGTGTGTCGTATCAGTATGTAACTGCTGTCAGGCGATTGCTGTGATGATTTTGTACCAATAGTAAGTCAGACTAATGAAGAACCTGATGGCTCATTGGGTGTGTATCTCGAGCAGAAGATGTGAGTTCAGCGAAGAGAATGGGCGGAGTCGCCTGCTCCAAACAGACACATGGGGCATCACTTCCTGGAGAGCCATCCACCCGCAGGAAAGACCCAAAAACCACAGAAACGGTGCGTCGTCTGTTCCAAGAACAAAGTTTGCAACACGTGGGAAGTTAGTTTGTTCGTCAAACTGTGTACCACACGAAACGGGTAAACTGGAATGTGACTTGGTGATTTTTATTTATTTAATATTTTTCAATTTTTTCTGTATTAATTTATAAGATGAAAAATGAAGCATAAAAATTCAGTTTCTATTTTCGTGTTGTGCCATCATCCAGAAATTATAGATGTAATGCATTTCCTGGCAATCACCTCTGCAGACGGGTGAGGAATGTGCACAAAACACTTCCTTTGTGATCGTCACAGGAGTTGGCCAAGGATCCCGGCGCGATCAGGTCACAGTGGTCAACGGAGCACTCCGTGCATTTGCGGTTCCTGGTATGCGGGTCAGTGAGCCAGCCCGCGTATGTGCGTTTCCCGTACACAAGGGGTTAAATTGAAATACCGATACCAAAATTTAAATCAAACGCACAAATGGCAAATGGCGTCTTGTGGACTAAATTTCAAGTCCGTATCTCAAGACCTGTGGATGCCTGAGTGAAGTCACTCCTGGAGCAACATGCACAAAAACTTCACCTGAGAAGACTGAACATTTTGGCATTGGGCCAATGTCTTTTTCAGTTTTCTGAAGTGAGGTGATGGCCAAATTGTGTGTTGACTATTTTGTTTGTGACCTTGACCTTTGACCTCAACCCTCCAAAAGCAAACTCATTTTTTTCCTTGTACTGAGGTCATGTCATATTCCTCAAAGTGAAGGAATCTTCCATGGACACAGTTTCATATTTCATTGAAATTTATTTTCAGAGTACCTTTAAGTTTAACGGAGGCAAAATTTTAGACTTCAACTCCCCAGGGTTTTTGAGATAATGCCCCTCCAAAATGAGGGGCCATACCAACTTTTTCACAAACGTTAATTTATCGGGGTTTGGAGACCAATATCTTGGAAATAAATCAGAGCTTTGGGCTGAAAATGGCTGGCCCGGTAAACTGCGGCCCAGCGTTTCAGTCGGTCATCAGAGTTGGTCTACCTCTTATTCCAGTGTTATTTCAGTGTGGAAGCTCTCTTTATCAAGTTGCCAAATGGTTTTCAGCAGCTTTGATTTTGATATCTTGCATCATTGAGCAACAACAGCTGCATTTGGCGCTGTAAGGGTTAAGGAAGATCATACGTAATGGGGAAATCCTTCCTCTGGAGTAAATGAAATGTTATTTTAACACTGAATAACTTCTGTATCTCCAAATAAACCATTGATGTCCAGCTAATGCGGATGCAGTGCAGGCCACGCTGTGTAAACGCGCAGGCCTTCAGATGCCATGTGCATTTTTGCTCTGCACTTGCTGCTGATCCAGGCTTTACATTCCAGCAGCTCAGCGAAGAAGCCAATGTGGCCGTACACACAAGCACACTGAGACACAGCGGCACCTCCAAACATACGCCAAATCAAAAACTGTGCTCGACCTGTCAGCAATATCTGAGCTTTTGTTTGTCAGTATGTGGAAGTTTCAAACTGCCATGATTAATATACCACCTTTTCAGTGTAATTATGTCGCCCTGTCCGCCCCCCCCACCCCCAAGGGAGAGGGGAAACATTGATTTAGGCTCACTTCCTGTTTCGTTCCCTCTTCATTTCCGGAGCGTGATTCCAAAACCGTTTGCATGATCTTAACGAAACTTTGCATACTTACTACTCAGGTCCTGAAGTGGTGCCTTTTGGTATGTGCTTGTATGTTCGTCCATCAGTCTGTCCATCCAGATGTGTGCAATTTTTGTCCAGAGCACAACTCCTACAACGTAAAAAAACATTCTAGAAAGTGACATTATAAAACATTAGTATATTACATTATTTAAATAGTATTTTGATGCCAAAAACATGATGGTAATTGATCCTTTTGCCAAAATTATTAAAATTTTGTTTCTTAATGAACCCTCTTGATTTATTAACATGCACTGTAGCAGCAAGATGCTTTTAGGATTGGAAATGGAAGTGCGACTGTGAACAATAAAAGTTGTTTTCTTTGTCTCTCAAGACAGAATTTAATGCGGCCCTCAAGGAAGCCGGTGACAGGCTGGTCGTGGTGGACTTTACCGCTTCGTGGTGTGGGCCCTGTAAGGCAATAGGACCAAAATTTCATGTGAGTATTCTCTTTCGAATATCTCTGTGCAACAGTTCTACAGGATACAGTTTGACCAAGGAAATATGGATCACTGTAACCAGTAGTAGTTGACTGGTGAGACATTGTCCAGGTGAACTGATACCTGATTTATCAGTGTCCACAAGCCCCATATTTAATCATTCCCTCATTTCATTTTAAACTGAGATCAAATTCTCTGCTGATGTCTACCTTTTCACTGTTCTTATGAGGTGACATTAACCTGTAAATATCTCATGATGTATTACTGATGCTGCCAACAATCAAAATCTATTTATTCACCATGCAGCTTTTAGGAATGTATTATCCAGGGTAGGGGTGAGCAGTATAAACTGTAGATTGTAGAGAGGATATAAATTTGGCCAAAGGTAGAGGTTTTGACTATACCGGCCAACCCGCGATGGCGCTAGTTGATGTCATTAAGCTGCACCTGCTTTATTTGGATAATGGCCGGGAGCATAGCTGAACGATTTGTGCATATGGAGGAGTGGGTGCTCGTGAAAAAAACACCAGTGCAACGTCTGTCTTGTGTAATTGGTTTGGATTTGAGGAGTCCGTCCGATTCAGAGCAGAAAAACATAATCTGCAATATGAGGTTTTTCATTTTTTTATTACCCCTTGGCCCTGAAGGCTGACGGGGTACTGCCATCCTTCGTGCGGGTGGGCGGGCGTCTCCAAAAACTTCGACATCGGGCTGAGGGGTATTCCGTGCATTGCTCGCCTATTTTTATTTTTTGATTTTTTTTTTATGTAACCCTTATTTATCAAAGTAAGTCCCAAAGAGATTAAAATCTTTTTCAGGGGAGCCCTGGGGGTTGAGGTGGGGAGGCAGAGGGCAGTTTGCACAGCCAGTTAGATCAGGGGATGATTAGGTGGCAGTTGGGACTTTAGCCATGACACCGGGGAACCTCATCCTCTTGTCGACGAGTGTCACAGGATATTTAATGACCACAGTGAGTCAGGGCCTCAGTTTAACGTCTCATGTGAAAGACGGCGTCTCCTTCAGTGCAGGACATCCCTCATGAGGGGAGGGGCGTAAAACAATGCTCCTCATCTGCATACCAACCAATCAGCTTCTGGGTTTCACTTGTACACACAGAGGCCTGCTGACAATGTCATGATGGCTGGAGTTATGTACTGTTATTACCTCTCATGTTCACTGTTATTACCTCTCATGTTCACTATTTCTACCTCTTGCACACTCTAAATTTACCGCTAAAAACAGTGGAAAGGATGGTAATTTGTTGGAAACGGAAGGTGATTTGGTGGAAACAGAAGGTCGTTGAATGGGACGAAACTACATAATAATGAACTCCTAAACCAACGCCGTTTCTCTAGCCATAATGTGCAGTATTATAAGGGCAGTGCTCATCTCCTGAGATTTGCCAAATACCATCAAACCACAATCTCAATGGCAGCTTGGGTACGTTCCCTGAAGCACAGATGTTGACTTGCGCAGTAGGAGCCTCTCGCTGTAGATGGACGAATCATGGACAGTATACCAACTGTGTGTGTTGCAAACTTGGAGGCTACGCTTATGGGAAATGTACCCCTGCCTGGAAGGGAGTCGGAAAAGTGGGCGTCTCGGCCAAGCTGCTGCTTTAATGAGCAGCTTACGTTCATCCTCAGAAGCTAGAATAAACCAAGTTGCTCTTCCCATGAAGAGATGAGTCGAGCAAGGGTGCCGAACTGGCAACACAGCAAAGTCATGTTGCTGTGAGGGTTAATGAGTCTTGAGTGTGGCTTTTTATTATCGACTAAAATGTGAACATCTAACCAGTACGGTTAATCTCAGAAAATACAGGATCTCCTCAAATTTTGTCTGCGTCTCATCAGATGATCAACACCACCGCTATTTTTAATATTGATATTTATCCCATTCTAAGCATTATCGACAGACTGTCTTGCCTCGAATTACTGGACAGTAAGGAGGGCCCATGAGACCAAATTTGACTTCTTGAGAAGCCCTTTCTGGGCGTAGATGGACAGTAAAATGTTAATGGCCTGTGGACCGTGATGTTATCCTGTTATGAACTGGGTCCTGGCTCCATGAGATGCTGCTCTGATGCAGCTGTAGAGACATTATTGCAGAATGTAGTGTTGAGTGGTTTGGCATTTAAATATTCTGGCTCCTCAGAAAGATGAGAGATTCTGTGTCCCATTAACCAATTTACCAATTTCCTCTGTGTCCTTTTACAGAATGAGTTGGTTCACTGAGAAAAGCAGATGCTGACTTTACCCATTTTGCTGCTACAATGAGTCCGTTTGAACCTTGGATCTTTTGAACTTGGTCATTGAGAAGCGTTACATGGCGAAAGTCCTGCCGAGGCAGTGGCAGCCTGAGCTGTGTGGCAGGCCTGATTCTGCAGACTCTCCTTTCCTCCCAGAAGGATGGGCTGAATTCTGGGATACGTGAGGGGAAACTCTAACCTTATCACCTACTTTGTTTCCACAGGACATGTCAGAGGAGGCAGACTTTTCAAACGTTGTGTTTCTTTCGGTGGATGTGGATGATGTTTCGGTAAGGCAATTATTGTCATTGACAGGTCCAGTTTGTTGAGTGATGTGAAGTGTAGGTTTCCCTGATGCTAATGGATTAACATGACATGACATGACATGAACAGGCATTTCAGCCCAACTAAGCTCGCCAGTTTCTTTATACTATTGTGAATATATCCCTTCAGATTCTGAATGTCTCAATGGTATCTAGCTTAAAGTCAAGCCTGCTCTTGAAAACCCCCAAGGCCTCTACCTCAACAGTATGGTCAGGCAAGCTATTCCACATCGAAATTACTCTTTGGGTGAAGAAATATTTACGAATATCAGTGCTAAATTTTCCTTTGGTCAACTTCCATTTGTGACCTCGAGTTCTCCTCACAACACTTGGTCGAAAGAATCCTACATAATTCACTTTGTTAATCCCTTTAACATATTTAAAGACCTCAATCAGATCACCTCTGAGTCTCCTTTTCCTAAGACTAAAGAGATTAAGGATCATCAGCCTCTACTCGTAGCTTTCATCTTTTATACCTGGAAAAAGCTTGGTGGCTCTTCTCTGAACTTTCTCTAGAGCCTCTAGATCTTTCTTAAAGTATGGTCCCCAGAACTGTACACAATACTCCAGGTGTGGTCTATGGTATGGATTGTGTGTGACTGTGGTGCCGTGTGAAAGAATCTTCCCCTTTCTGACTACTTCTGTTTTTCTGCATATTTGTCAAACTCATAGTTTCACGCCTTCAAACAAAATTTAGTTGAAGATGAAGACAGCCTGTGTAAACCTGAAATGCATATGATCATTTAAAAAATTATTTGCATTTCCTCAATTTGCATTTTACCTAGATATTGTTTGGAGATCTGAAACCATTTATTCAGATAAACATGCAAAAGATGAGCAAATCTGTAGGGGTTGAAATGCATGTTAATGTTAAACATGTTAAAGCATGTTACATTACATGCTTTGTTTAATGGCTAATACCCGGATTTAGGGTATAAAAACAAACTAGATGCTGTTTCAGGTCCAACAACATTGAAAAAGATGGGAACTTTTCTGCTCCCATAATACAGTTGGATAATTTGGTTTAACCATTTAAGACAATTCCCTGGTGTCTGGAAAACTTTTTAGGCTTTTTAAGCTTGTCAGGAAAAAAACAAAACCATCATTTGCGGTCAATAGCACTGCTTCCTCATCGCAGGAAGGCTGTGGGTTCAAATCTGGCATGATATCTCTCTGTGTGGAGTTTACATGCTTGTCAGGCTGATTAGAGACTCAAAATTATCTATAGGAATGAAATGAGTATTTTCAATAGTATGCAATTAGATTCCTACACGTTTAGAAGAGGTCCACAGATGACATGGCTGTAAAAGTGCGGGAAGAGTCATTAACAAATAAAAAGCATCTCCAGCCTAGGGCTGGGACGATTCTGAATCGATTCTTTTTTAATGCGTAGCACCACTACCTGCTGCCATGGGGCGAACATCTGAGCTTTCCCTTTTCCTTTATTAAACCCGACGCAGGTTGAACGAAAGTGCCAAACATCAAAGGGCATGTGAAATGCTTCCGGGAAAAAAACTTCACTGACATCAGTTTTTTTTTGGCACGGAGCCAAGTAAAGGACTGCAGAATCGTCTCCTATTAACCAATTAGGCTACTCTAAGAAAAGTAACCTGTTCCAGTTTACTTGCTTGATCGGCAATCAAATGGTGGATGCATTTACTCTCTAAGTTGAATGAATGCTGTTTATTAAAGCAGCATGTTTGATTGCTGCATTTTGAAATTTAAATGGCCATTAAAATTAACCTGCACTTAACCTTGTTACCATTTTGTTCACTTGCCTTTGACCTTGCCTTTTTGTTAATAGTCTAGATCTGTAACAATGGAACGTGTTCTGTCACTTACTGTTAGCACTTTTACTTGTCTCCTAGGAGGTCTGCACTTTTGTACTGTTCTTATGCACTTTTGTACGTCGCTCTGGATAAGAGCGTCTGCTAAGTACCTGTAATGTAATATGTAATGTAATGGTGCTACGGCTTAAAGAATCGATTCAGAATCATCCCAGCCCTACTCCAGCCTCATGTTACCCTCAGTAACTGCACTGTTTCAGTTGAGCAGGGAGTCCTACTGCTCTGCTCTGATTGTCTGCTGCATCACTGAGCAAAATGAATAATGGCCGCCAATTTTGTGCCAAAAAGGGCACATAATCAAGATGGATTGTACAAGAACATGATTAGTTAGGAAGGGAACTAGAGTAACAATGTTGAGACGGTCTGATTTCAAGTTTTGTCTTGACAATGTAGGACCTAATTATTTTCCTGACAGTACAGTCACACACATGGGCAAGCATCAAAAAAATTGCACTGCATGTCTTAATGGCTGTGACTGGCCAAAACGAGGAAATGATATACACAATTCTTATTCTTTAGGAAATGTGGCTTAAAACTGGATATAAGTAATGGCAAATGTACCCTAAAGAATTTCATAATGGCGAGCATCAGAGTTACCAGGTAGAGGATCGTCGTACCCAAAGTAGACTGCAATAATCACCGGCTACTTTTGAAAGCCCTGACTGAGTTATGCGAGAAGCACTTGAGAAGCCTGCTACAGTGCTAAGCCATGCCGAAAAAACCATTACACTTTGCATTCAGTTTGGCTAAATGTTAGCAGCATAACTTAATATGGTGTGATTTATTTATTTATTTCTCTCACACTCAGAAACATTTCTGCATAAGTGATGTGTACCTAAGGTAATATCGAAAATATACTGAGTACAAATGAAAACTCAACTCACCACTTGAAAAAAGTCGATATTTAAGTTCAAATGAACTTCAATATAATTTTTATACAACAACACTACAGTGACATCACCCGACATGCCAGGTGCAAGAAATGCGAGAATTTCAAGTTAACTGTAACGCCAGGCAATTTTTTGCAAAAACGCAACATCTTGCACGCACACCACGGGAAAAATGAATTTCACTCTGAATTTGTGCACACATTGCCTTTAAAAGCATGTGAATCCGAATAAAATTTCACTTTTTCACTGACGCTTGTGAAACGTCGACACTATGCCACGACTTCCAGCCCCTGAACGGGAACGTGCCATAGGCATGCTTCAAATTGGCGCCTGCACCAGGGAAATTGCCAGACGACTACACTGCGCACACACTATGATCGCAAGACTCCATCTAAGGTTTCTGCAAACGGGGAGCACTCTGGTCCGTCCTCGACCGGGTCAACAACGTGTGACAACGGCACGTCAGGACCGTCAGATCGTACGGGATCATGTCCGAGACCGAACACTACCAGCGACAAGAACGGCTGCTCAAGTCCAAGGACGACGTGGATTAATTCACTCCAACACCGTATGGAACTGTCTGCGAGCTGCAGGCCTGCGTGCACGACGTCCTTATTTCGGCCCCATATTGACGGATCGTCACCGAAACCAGCGTCTACAGTGGGCAAACAGGCACCAGAATTGGCGACTACGACAATGGCACGGCGTCATCTTTTCTGACGAGTCACGATTTCACTTAAGGAACGCAGATGGCCGTATACGTGTTTGGCGGAGACGTGGTCAACGTTATAAAGCCGATTGTGTCGTTCAAATGGACTGTTGGGGTGGTGGCAGCGTTATGGTGTGGGGTGGAATAAGCTACCGTCACAGAACCCCTCTCCATATCTGCAGTGGAAGGGTGAACGGCGTCTACTACCGGGACCAGGTACTGCAGAACCATGTTGTGCCGTTCTTCAACCAACACCACGATGTCCACACGTTCCAACAGGACAACGCTAGGGCACACACTGCAAGGGTGTCCATGCAGTACCTTGCACAGCAGAACATCCCCGTGCTTCAGTGGCCAGCTCTGTCACCCGACCTCTCTCCTATCGAGCACTTATGGGATGAAATTGGACGACGTCTTTTACGTCGACGCCAGATGGACATCATCCGAGAACTTGAGGTTGCCCTTGTTCAGGAGAGGAATGCTATCCCTCAGAACACTATCCAGAGACTGATCAACTCCATGCGACGAGGATGCAACGCATGTGGCAATGCAAATGGCGGTCACACCCGTTATTGACTTTCCTGTTTGACCCCTACACCAGTTAAGGGCTAATTTGATGATTTTCAAGACATTTTTTTTTCTCAACCAATATTTGACGAGCGGAAATCCAGACCTCCATGGGTTAATGAATTTGATTTCCATTGATAATTTTTGTGTGATTTTTGTTTTCCGCACATTCAACTATGTAAAGAACAAAGTATTTAATAAGAATATTTTATTCATTCAGATCTAGGATGCGTTATTTTAGTGTTCCTTTTATTTTTTTGAGCAGTGTCCATTTGTAATATGGACTATGTACCACCTTCATGGTTATTGTTCAATATAAAAAAACTCCCTCAGCAAGGGATTATGCCCTGAGTGACCTGAGCCATTGTAAACAGGAAAAGAATTCACACAATAGGAGAGCTCAGATTGGCCCAGTTTTACTTTTGGATGCTGTGTCCTCCTATAGACGCAAGTTTTTCTTTATAGAAAAGTACAAAGCCATTGAAGTCATTAGATTTATAATCAAGAACTTTCCGATGAACATCAGGGCCATGGGAGACGTGATCTAAAATATATAGTTTTCCGTTAGTTATCAGAGTCAAACGTATCCATATGTCAACAGGAGAAAATAATTCTGGGTGTTCAGTCAGAATTAAATCAAGAATGTTGCCACCAATGTGAGTTGAGCTACTGACAAGTTGAGTCAGTAGAAAATCATCAATCAGTTAACAGGAATCACCTGCAGAACCCATTATAGGGGATGAAACTGTACCCCAATTTATGTTGGGATAGTAAAACACACAATCGCATAAAATGCCCTTCACAGCCCTCTAGCACTTTTCAGAGCTGCTCACAGTCGCTCCACCTCAGCATTTATACCGCACCGTCTCACCCACTAAAATTTCATTTCCTTCAGTTTCCAAGTCATGTCTCCTACACGACGACAAATCTTTACGAATAGCCAGAAGCACTCAGCGTTTACGCGCACTTTAACGTTGCTGTCCTTGTCGCCGCCTTCATCTGCTCCACCTTCTCCCGGACTGTCAGCGTGAAGACTTGGTGCTGCATCCTGCTGGGCCAAGCCAGGAAATGTAGTCAGTGACCCTTCAGAGTCATAATCCATGTGCGGTTTGACTCCCGAGTCGCTACCAACAAACAGTTCTAGTTTTTGTCCCCCGCCGCTGCGGTAGCGATCGGAGGGGGGGGACATAGTATTCAGCTCTGTCTGTCTGTCTCTGTCTCTGTCTGTCTGTCTGTCTGGTCCTGTTTGTTGTGAACGCGATATCTCAAGAACGGTTTGACCGATTTAATTCACCTTTGACTTCAATGTGTATTAGTGTGATACGCTGACCCCAGCGGATTTCCGTGACCTAGCGGGGGACATGACCACGTTTAGTGGTAACGCTTGTTTCCTCCGGAATCTATTGATTGGTTTGATCGCGACCGATTCCTTCTTTACAACTGACAGTCTTGCATGAAAACTGGTGACCACAACAACAAGATCCTGGAAGTCCTTGGTATCCATGTCTAGCTGAAGTGATGCGTCTTGAATGTCTTTCTTGGGAAAAGTGATAAATGTTCTGCAGGAAGTTCACACACATCCCATGAATCTCTGCTTTGGGTACGTGCAGGATATCAGTCAGGTACTTTATCCCGGTGCAGGATATCAGTCAGGTACTTTATCCCGGTGCAGGATATCAGTCAGGTTCTTTATCCCGGTGCAGGATATCAGTCAGGTTCTTTATCCCGGTGCAGGATATCAGTCAGGTTCTTTATCCCGGTGCAGGATATCAGTCAGGTTCTTTATCCCGGCTGGAGTAACCTGATCCGAACCTCATAACACAATTGGCAGAGATCAGGGTCGCCCCGCCTAAGTACTACCTTATCATCATTAGTATTGTTCGGGTACCTTTGGTCCAGCAATCCTTCGCAAGGTGGCATTTCAAGCTCGACTGACTTATCCCAAAATCTCAACCAAAAAAAGGGCTTTACGAACTGAACAGGAGAATTCAAAATCTGTCTCCAATCAGCTCAAATTGATGAATTGATCACCGCGTCCTTGTGTGCTGTGGGTAATTGAGTATGACCTTCAATGCGTTTTCACTCGTGTAAAAAGAATTTAATCCTCAATTTTTGTGTCGATTTTAGAGCAGTTACATGATTGCGTATACTAGGTGGTAATTATGCAAAACATTTATTTTGTTCATTTTAGGTCACTGTGACTTCTGCTAATTATGCAAAAAAAAAAAAGAATTGTATGATGTCATTGTGACCTGCAGGCTTTATATCAAGCATTCATGTGCACCTTTGTGATGATTCTAATCTGTTTGATTTAATGGCAAGTTCGAGGCGTCTTTAGTGCCGTGCACATTGTTTTTGTCTTTTGAGTGAGGTTTGGTGACCTGATGCATGCAGTGAAATAAACTAGTTGTTTTGTTGGGTAATTTACCATGTTTTTGCTCTTTTTACAGGAGGTTTCAGAGGAATATGGGATTTCCTGCATGCCAACATTTCTCTTCTTCAAACATGGGGAAAAGGTATGATCGGCACTCGCTCTTTAATTCATACTGTGCAATTTGTTTTTGGCGGAAAATATCTATTGTGATGATATACCATATGTATTATGTAACTTTGTTACACTGGTCATTGTTCTCTTTCACTTGGCATTGAATCAAAAATGTACAGCACAATCCATTTAGCAACAGCTTAAATTTTTATAGAAATTGTCTCTGCTGTAAGATATAATGCATGCATGTGTCGGAATAGTCCGTTATTGGACAGGTATGCAATTTAAGGGTTGATTTCGAGAAGTGTGCAAGTCTGTTTTTGTCTTTTTAGAGAAACGAGATTAAGAATTTGACAACTTGTGGGGATCATGTTTCATGTGTTAAGCTGATGTAAACATAATGAAATATCAGAAAAGATGTCTAAAACAGATTCAGTACCTTCTAGGTGCTGTCTTGATTCTTGGCCCAATATTTCAAACAACAGTCTGCAGACTTGCGTATTTTTAGAAGCAAATGCCTCAAAATTACAATAATTTAACTTGATTTAAAAAATTTACTGAATTAAATTTTATTTCAGAGTATTAAAACGGTGCACCTTTTTGAAAACAAAGCACACTACTTTCTAATAAAAATGAACAGCAAAAATAGTCATACCAGTTTAACTGTAGTTATGGATGTTAAAAAGCTTCCTTAAAGTGAATAGAAGATATATGCAGTCAAAGAGAAGGTAAATGCAGCTGAACAAAGGTCACTATAAAACCAGTCTCCATAAATTATGAATGGGCAGCACCACCATCCAAACAGGTTTGAAGACTTAATTTGTCATCGATAGATATGTGGTGGGGTAATTGGAAAGTCCAGCTAGAGGAAAAAGCAGCTAAAAAGATCACGTTCTGTTTGGGGTTGAACACAGAGACAGACAGACACGCACACCTGTAGAGTCAGCCATTTTGGTTAGGCAAGATGGCTGCAGTGGCTGCAATTGGCCAACCAATTTTCTCAGGTATGCTTTGATTGGCTACTTGGACTTGTGTACTTGTAGACATTTTAGACTGGCTTTGGTCACGAGTAGAAGTAGCTTCTTGGGGAATTTCCAATTCACTGCTCACTTTATATTGTACTTGAGTGCTTCTTGGCCAAAATTGGCTAATGTGGCTTATTCCTCATCAATGAAAGAATGGATTTGTACTGTTATCTGATTCTTAATGAATATGGACTTGAGCACTTATGGAAATAACCCCTCCAAATGGTGCTCATTTTTCCAAGCATGTGTCAGACTACGCATTTTAAATATTTGCATTTTCATTCCAGATTGACTCTCTTACGGGAGCTGCTGAGGTCAAGCTGCGGGAGAAATTGACTCTGCACAAATAAGTGTTCCATCTAACCTGCGCAGTGTACAATCCACCATCGCTCCTCTTGATTTTGTGTACAATAAAGTCTGTGCACCTTTAGAGCTTTGGCGTTGCTTATTTTTGAAGATTTTTGTCTTTGTTTGATAAGCCCCTTATTATCCCCCGCCAACACGAAGTGGGAGGGGGATATAGGTTTGACCTCCGTGCGTCCGTCCGTCCGTCCGTCCGAGATAAAGGGGACAGCTTTACTCAAACTACTACAGATACAGTAACCAAATTTGGTGTGTAGCTTCAGACCATAAAGGCCTTGATTGAGTTTGAAAATGAGAAGCGCACGATTGGCGGGGGATGTTGTAGACCATGTCGACTTGTTATTATTATTATTATT
This sequence comes from Gymnothorax reevesii, assembly GCA_029721435.1. Taxonomy (NCBI): domain Eukaryota; kingdom Metazoa; phylum Chordata; class Actinopteri; order Anguilliformes; family Muraenidae; genus Gymnothorax; species Gymnothorax reevesii. The sequence continues at coordinate 118,891,217 of CM056579.1, forward strand.
TTTGCCAATTGAAGTTTTTACACCCTGAATTTGATATTTTATGGGGTTGGAACATGAAATCTTAGAGCGCCAAATGCAAATAGTGTTGCTCAATGATGTAAGATATCAAATTCAGAGCTGCTGAAAACCTGTCATGTTGCCACTCGCAGGAGCTCTTTTAAACAAGGTGCCTCATAAGGTTTTCAACAGCACAGGATAAAATTTCTAAAGATTATTAATTATTTCAGCAGAATCAGCACTCGAAGGGTTAAGGTGCCTTTTTAATTTCATTTTATTTCATTTGACGGAGGTTGGCCTAAGATTTACATTCCTTAATAAAAATGAGGATATTTTACACTCAGTTGGTAATGAGCAGCACCAATAATGAGCCAATAAGAAGGGCTGTTTCTGTACTGTTGCTGTCTGAAGCCAGACTGAAATTTTTCAAAGATATCATTGCCTTTCCCCACTTCTAAAAGTTACTTTACTGCATTTAAGACGAGATATAAAGGGTAGTTTCAAAATGGGTCTACAGTTAAGGTAAAACAGTTGTACTGTTTTCACTGGAACTGCTCATTTATTACCCCTCAGCCCTCAAGGCTGACTGGGTGTAGCTATCCTTTGTGCGGTTGGGCGGGCGTCTCCAAAAACTTCGACATCGGGCTGAGGGGTATTCTGTGCATTGCACGCCTATTTTTTACATTTACCATACTGGATGCATTTCATGTTTACATTAGTTTTAGTCTGAACCCCAAGACCACGTTTGGGAAACCAATACCATATACACTCCATACATACTGCAGCCCCGCCTGACCCTCCATACATACTGCAGCTCCGCCTGACGCTCCATACATACTGCAGCTCCGCCTGACCCTCCATACATGCTGCAAGCCCTGCCTGACGCTCCATACATACTGCAGCTCCGCCTGACCCTCCATACATACTGCAGCTCTGCCTGACCCTCCATACATACTGCAGCTCTGCCTGACGCTCCATACATGCTGCAAGCCCTGCCTGACGCTCCATACATGCTGCAAGCCCTGCCTGACGCTCCATACATGCTGCAAGCCCTGCCTGACGCTCCATACATACTGCAGCTCTGCCTGACGCTCCATACATGCTGCAAGCCCTGCCTGACGCTCCATACATGCTGCAAGCCCTGCCTGACGCTCCATACATGCTGCAAGCCCTGCCTGACGCTCCATACATGCTGCAAGCCCTGCCTGACGCTCCATACATACTGCAGCTCCGCCTGACCCTCCATACATGCTGCAAGCCCTGCCTGACGCTCCATACATGCTGCAAGCCCTGCCTGACGCTCCATACATGCTGCAAGCCCTGCCTGACGCTCCATACATGCTGCAAGCCCCGCCTGAATGTAAAGCTTTTCTGAAATTGAAACCACGTACAGTAGAACTTGCCTAAATCGTCATTGTATAAAACGGAACCTTGCTTATACCGAACAACAGCTCAAGTACCGATATTTCTGTTATGTTTTCTCATTAAATAAACCTTGAATATACCAGATTTTTTATTGTGATTGAGATTGAGATTGTGCAAAGAGGAATGGTCAAAGATCCCTCTTTCTGTATTCTCCCATCTTGTGAAACATTATAGGAGAAGATTAGGTGCTGCTTTGTTGGCAAAAGGGGGTTGTACAAAGTATTAACATCAGGGGTGCTAATAATTGTGGCACACATGATTTGATGTAAAAGAATAATTTCTTAATGTGGGATTTTTTCCCACTGAATAAATGCACTTGAATTTTAAAGGTTGGATTTTCCTCTTTTTTCATTGTGGTCCAATATTATTTAGAAAAAAACTGAATTTATTACAAGCTAAAGAACACATCTTAACCAGGTGGTGGTTCTTTTTAATGTTCCCTTCTCTGTCTACCTTGGCCTTAAAGACCACTGCCAATGCTCTCAAGTATTTGTTTTTAGAAGATGGGCACTTAACCAAACCCACTGTCCTTAATGTGTGAAGCTTTTAATGTACTGGACACTCTTTCCACAGACAGTTGTGTGTGGTCTTAAGGCTCTTCATCTGTCTGCCTGAGCAGTATTTTAACCATGTGATGCTATACGGCCGTCTTGACCCAAATGTTACATAAACTGCCATTTGTTCTGTTTATAACCTCAACTGCATAAGGTTTTTAGACTCCTGATGAGGAAATTGAATAGAGATTGCTTACATGGATAATGCTGTTCTGTTTTAATTGAAAAAGATTATACACTGATTGTATGCGTGATTTGCGTTTTTAGCCACGTGTCCGCAGACTTTAAAATGGCTATCTGTCCGCATTAGGGTGTCTCTAAAATGCAGACCTCCAAGTATTGAAATATGAACATATTCTGTGTCTCGTTTTCACCTCGGAAATTTTTAAGTATGCGTCTTATTTATTACAATTTAATGGACAGTGATAACACAAAAATTATAGATAATTTAAGTCTGTATCATGGTACCCTTTCCATTGTTGAAAGCTAACCATAAACAGTCTATTCAGAGCTATTCAGGCTAACTGGAGTGCCATTCAGGTAAATAGGAGTGCCTTTTAGGCTACTAAAACGTTTCGATTGCCGGTCATGTTTTCTATTTAAAACCTTGACCGGCTGCCGGTCACTCAGACACTTCGAAATTCCTTGTTCATTTTTTTTTTTTTTTTGGTAGCACTCATTTTCTGAACGAGCGGTTTGCTGTGAAGTCAGCAAGCTTCACTCTATCATGCCATAAAGATCGTGTTCATGAAAAATAGTGACTTTGATATGTAGCTGGGAGTAAGACTGGGGAGAAGTGGGGGAAGATGTGGGGTTCTACATGCACTCCGTCCCTCAAGAGGGAGCTGACATGGCCTGCCTTCAGGGAGTGAAGAGAAGTGACAAGAGAGGGAGACAATTAGGAAGCTCTACACAAAACAGCACGCGGTAAACCTGGGCTGTATCTCAAAGCGTAGGCTGTATCCTTTGAAGGCTGCATTTTTAGGGGTCGTCACTTAATTCCATCTGCCGAACTGACCTGATGTCATTTCATCTCTGTTAAAAAGCTTTGGTTTAAGTGAGCTGTCACAGGTTGACCAAACCTTAACCTTAACTCTAACCATTAACCCAAACCTACTGCTAAATTTCTCCTTTTCCCTTACTTCCATCTGCTAAACTGACATTTAGGGTAAGTGACGACCCCTAAAAATGCAGCTTTCAAAGGATGCAGCCTAGGCTTTGAGAAACGGCCAAAGCTTAGGCTGCATCCTTTGAAGGCTACATTTTTAGGGGTTGTCACTTAATTCCATCCGCCAAATTAACGGAACCTCATGTCATCTCCGTTAAACAGCTTTGTTTTAAGCGAACCGTCACTGGTTTCTTTAACCATAATTCAAGCCTCTGAACTAATACCAACCCTAAATTTGACCTCGTCTCTTGCCTTAAATGTCAGGTTAGTGAATGGACCTAAGTGGCGGCCCCTAAAAATGCTGCCTTCAGAGGATGCAGCTACGCTTGGAGATGCACCCCTGAGCTGAAGCAATCCACACTGGTCAATAATTCCTGTGCGTTTGTTGGTAGGGTTGACACGAGCTGCAACGAAAGCGGCTATTTATACGAGAGGGGCTTAACGCCTTTGCGCGGATGAGCTTGCTAAGGACCGAACCGGTGGATTAGGCTTTCATTGAGTCATTTTGGCATCAGTTAACAAGGCTGCGGCGAGTGGGGTTAGAGCTGTGATCCACACTGGAGAGCCCCTATTCGGAGCTGTAATAAGCGCCGTGCACGGGAGTGTTGGGAGCCTGTATGTATGTAGCCTTCTTATATATTGGTATTATATTGCCCTGTTTCCAATCATTTCGTATTTATTCAGTTTCTAAAGACCGTCTGAAGATGGCAGATAGCGGCTTAAAGATGATCTCACCAACTTCCCTGGGCACTCTAGGATATAAGCCATCAGGACCCGCCGCCTTTTCTGCCTTTAGTTTATGCAACTTGTCTAATACTTTGTTATCCCGAACCTCAATTTCTGCTAAATAATCTTGAGCATTTAACATGCCCTCTAGCCAAATAAAGACCCCCTCTGAGATAAAATTCTCAACAAAGTAACTGTTTAAGGCATCTGCAATATGCTTGTTATCATATAGCAGCGATCCATTCTTATTCTTTATGCACTTAACCTGCTCTTTGACTTTCCTTTTTCTGCAACAGTACTGAAAGAAGCGCTTGGGGTTAGTTTTTGCCCCCTCGGCAATTTGTCTTTCATACAGTCTTCCAGCATTCCTCAGCTCTTTTTTTTTTTTACCACAGCCTGCAGTATCCAGCCTTAGTGTTCTCATTGTTATCCTTCATGTACATCTTATAAAGATTCCTCTTTTCCCTCAAAATCCTACGAATACTTTTGGTCATCCACTGAAGATTCTGCTTCTTCAGCTTACTTTTGGACACCTTTGGAATGGATTCGCATTGTGATTCAAGTAAATCCCCCTTAAATCTTTCCCACGTCTCATTTACGGACTCACAGTCCAGGAGTGTCTCCCATTATAAGCAGGAATCATGACAATAAATTCCCTACCTAAATTAGTAATATTAGTAATGTGCCTATCTAAGAATTACACCACCCAGTGAGTGTTAGTAAATGTTAGTAACTTAAAAATAGTTAATTGTCAATTAAGCTTAGACAGCCCCGAATCAGCACAGCACAGAAGGAAGGGGGAAATGCCAAAGCCAACCGGAGCTATGAAATGTGCGAAAACGAAGACATGGGGCGGATTGCAGACAAGCGGTGGAGTGGCTGGGCAGACCTGGCAAACACAAAACATGAAAAAGTAAAAACATGAACAATAAACATTAACTATGAAATGTGAAATCCTGATACAAAGACTGTTAAAACCATGACATGAGTAATGACTATGAATGATGAAACCTGGCACAAGAAACTGTTAAAACCCCAAAAATACTGTCCTGGCCAAAGGCCCAGGACCCTGTAACTCATCAGTTTAGATGTTTTGTTCAATAAAAACATGAAAACATTTGTGAAGTATTAGTTTAAGAAGACTGTGTTTGTCTATTGCTGTGACTTAGATGAAGATCAGATCACATTTTATAACCAATTTATGCAGAAATCCAGGTAATTCCAAAAGGTTCACATACTTTTTCTTGCAACTGTATATGGCAGCTGGTGAACTGGCTTTAGGGGAGGCTCAAAAAAATCCCTTAAAATTAATGATCTGTCATGAACTGTTGTCAATCATTCATTTAAATGACCAGAACAGAAACTCTGATTACTCTCAACATTATCAGGTGTGACCAGTTTTCATTAATAATGCATACCGATCACAACTCGGGCTTCTCACACTTTTCTTTATTCAGGGATTGGAAGCATTGCATGTGTTAGATGATCGTTTAAATTAAGTAAGATCATTTGAAACGTCTTTATGCAATTCTATTGCTTTTAACCCCTCCAATGCACAAGGACTTCAAGTCTGCGCTAGGATCTCTTGCATACAAGTTGATTGAATAATTTCTGATTGCAGCATAGGAATGTAAATATGCCACTTAAACTCACACCGAATGTTCGAGAGTTGACAGGTATTCAATTCGATTCAAACCTTTATTTATTCTCAATAGGACATTGAGGTTTCCCTCATTTCCAATGCCGTCGAGATTACAGACATATTAAAACAACAGCACAATAAAACAAGTATAATATAGAACAATCATTGTGAGCAACAGTTTCGTCAGTGTCAAGGTAAAATGCAATAAAATCAAGTAAAACAGTTGCAATGTGAGACACAATAGCTAGAAATTGAAGTCCTGAACTCTGAAAGAGAAGGAAGAACATCAATTTTTAGAGAGTGTTGGAGGATGTTCCATGAGCTTGGAGCATCAAAGGAAAAAGCTGTTTTACCAACTTCAGTTCGTGCCCGAGGAACTTTCAAAAGTAACAGATCAGTAGAGCGAGTTGTATAGCTACCAGCCTTCCACTCTAACAAGGTTGAGATATAAGGTGGTAATTTTCCAACGAGGGCCTTAAAGATTTATAAAAACCAATGTTTGTTGCGCCTCTCTTGCAGGTATGCGTCATAAATGAAAACTGGCCAGACTTCATAATGTTGAGAGTTTTCGGAGTTTCTGTGATGGTAATTTAAATGAATGATTGAAAACAGGACATGACTAATCATTATTTTTAAAAGATGGATTCAGGCTCCCCTATCGCCAGTTCACCAGCCGCCGCTGCTTCTAAGTTGCACTTAAGAATTATCGTAGTCAGAAAGAATCATCTGGTGATAAAAGTTAGGATTTGGCCAGCTCAAAGTCCTGACCTTAACTCGATTGAACTAATCTGTTTTAACATCGAATCTCTTTGGAATGAACGTCAAACCATATGAAATGGTTTAGTGAGTGACACAATAAAAAAATGTGAAAATTATGCCTGAAAAATTAAATGCTGCAATCAAAGCAAAGGGTGGCCACACTTGATATTGACCTTTCCTCTCAAAAACAAATTATTTTTGTTTTTACTATATCTTGTTATCTGTTTGCTTATTTTTATCTACAGTCATGTGAAAAAATTAGGACACCCCATTAAATAGTCAACACTTTGTTATGTGAACATTTCTTAATAATGTCCAATCTTGTTTTTATTTATTTTTTGAAAAGAAAGTGATTTAATTGTAATTAAACAAAATAAATTAACATATTTTTACTTATCAAACAAAAGATATGAACAAAAATGTGTATTTCAATGGAGGAAAAAATTAGGACACCCTACCCCGTAATAACTAGTGTTACACCCTTTGGCTGAAATAACTTCAGTGAGACGCTTCTTGTAGCCATCTACCAGTCTCCGACATCGATCTGAGGAAAGTTTGCCCCACTCCTCAATGCAGAATTCTTTCAGCTGTGAGATGTTTGAGGGGTTTCTTGCATGCACAGCCCGTTTCAAGTCACCCCACAGCATCTCAATGGGATTAAGATCCGGGCTTTGACTGGGCCATTTCAGGACTCTCCACTTCTTAGTTTTCAACCAGTCCTTGGTGGATTTACTGGTATGTTTAGGGTCATTGTCATGTTGCAGTGTCCAGTTCCGCTTCAGCTTAAATTTTTTGACAGATGGTTTCACATGTTCTTTAAGCCCCCTCTGATACACAGTAGAATTCATGGTGGATTCTATGATGGTGAGCTGGCCAGGTCCTGCTGCAGCAAAGCATCCCCAAACCATGACACTTCCACCTCCATGCTTCACAGTTGGTATGAGGTCCTTTCCCTGGAATGCTGTATTTGGTTTATGCCAAACAAGTCTTCTGTTCTGCTGTCCAAATAATTGAACTTGACACTCATCTGTCCAAAGAACATTATTCCAGAAGACCTGGTCTTTGTCGATGCTCTCTCTGGCAAACTTCAGTCTGGCCTTAATGTTCTTTTTAGAGAGCAAAGGTTTCCTCCTTGCACACCTCCCATGAAAGTCAAACTTGTGTAGTCTCTTTCTGATAGTAGAGTCATGCACTTTCACATCGACAGTAGCGAGAGCCTGCTGTAGGTCCCGGGATGATATTTTAGGACTTTTGATGACTTCTTTTAGCATCTTGCGGTCTGCTCTGGGGGTGAATTTGCTTGGACGGCCAGACCTGGGCAGGGTGGCAGTTGTTTTGAATGTCCTCCACTTGTAAACAATCTTCCGGATGGTGGAATGGCTGATGTCAAATTCCTTTGATATCTTTTTAAAGCCCTTACCAGACTCATAAGCAGCCACAATCTTCTTTCTGAGGGCCTCAGACAGCTCTTTGGATCTCACCATGGTGCTCAGTCTCACTTCAACAGACAGGGGCACACCAAACTAAATGTCTGAGGTTTAAATAGGCAAGCCTCCTTCAAAATACTGAGTAACGATGTTCTGATCATGTGCTCCTGATCTGACACACCTGTGTGAGATTATAACCATTTTACGCGGGAAAATATGTGGGGGTGTCCTAATTTGTTCCTCCATTTAAATATGCATTGTTGTTCATATGTTTTGTTTAATGAGTAAAAATGTGTTAATTTATGTTGTTTAATTACAATTAAATCACTTTCTTTTCCTGAAACAAATATAAACAAGATTGGACATTGTTATGTGAACATTTCATAATAAAGAGTTGACTATTTAATAGGGTGTCCTAATTTTTTCACATGACTGTATATGATCCAAAATTACATAGAATAAATAATTGAATAAAAAGTTCGATAAAAAAAAATGTCACATACTGGAACTGACCATCAAAGGTAATTTTGCAGATCATTACTACCAATAATCAACGTACATTCAGACTATTCAATTAAAAAAAATGAAATTAAATTTGCGACACCTTTCAATTGTTCTATAAAATTGATGCTTGTAGTGTCCTTGTTTATTACCCATATATATATATTTTTTTTTACCATGTTATACTTATTCTTTTTTCTCATTGAATACAATAGAATTTTTTGATACATTTTCACCAAAAAAATCATAGAGATACATGAGGACCCCTTTTCGACAAAAGTGCTGGAGGAAAATCATCATTGCACGCTACTGTAAATGAACAAACATTGCATAAACATGGCTAAATGTAATGAGAGACAAACCTGAATTTTACTAATTAAAGTTGATTTCCTATTGATCTGAACTTAAATTGCGAAATGCAATATTTCATATTTTAGACTGGTTAAACGGATTACTTTACAGCAAATAAGGTCGGCTTTTTAAATGTTGATTTAAAAAAAACCACCACATTACCAAGCCGAAGCTGGAAAGCCAATGAAACGCCGCGCTCACAGCCCCGCATCACCGGCTGCTGCAACGAGAAAGGGTGTCGTTTCGCTGCAGGCTATATAAAAACAAATTCATTAGCACACCTGTAATTAAGCGCCAAGGTGTGAAACAAGCCGCACAATCCTTTCAGGGATTTGCATCATCAAGATGGTTAGAGAAATTAAAGATTTGGTAAGATTTGGTCACTCTTTTGAAACGAAATATCTGAGGCAAATTTATACTTTTATTATGATTAGCTACTTGACGTTATCAGGCTGACTTAAATGTCTCTGAATGATTGTTTCGGTTTTGATGCGACTTTGGTATTATGTCCGCGTAGCTTATGATTAAAGTAGCAGTCAAATTACTCATTAACATATAAATTCACGAGTTCCTCGATAATATTCCGACTTTATGACTGCAAAAGGAAAGTCTCACCTCCAGCCGCCGCCCTGCTCCGGAACACCGTCGGTGACCAGTGAGCGGAGGAGCGCACGAGATCATTATGTCGAGGGATCATCATGGCTGAGCCGTCAGGACCGCGCAGCACCGGAGAAACGGACCATTACTGTTATTTACCATGATTTTCTTTGTTTTATTTTTATTATTATTATTATTATTATTATTATTTTGGGTTGTGCGGTCATTTTCTTAACTCTTAAATCATTACGTTGCGTCGTTTTCCTGATCACAGCGGTTTCAATTTCACTCCAGCGTCTCCCCTGCATTTGGGGAGACTCTTTGGATCTTTTAAATATCCTGTTTTAGAGCCCAGAAACTTTGTCGGCTTTATTTGCCACAGTGTTGGCCTGTTTTAGGTTACAAGTCACTGGCGTGGCAAGGGACTTTCCTTTAACTCGTTTTCCAAGAGGAATCGGCAATCAAAAATACAGCTCATTTCTTCATGCAATTTAAGGGCGACTCATTAATAAGCTAAATTTGCTCTAGAAGAATGAGTCGGTATTAGCTTTACGAAAGGTTAACTGCTTTGGAGTTTCCGCGCTATCTTTTTGGCACGAGGTGATCCAACCTGCGTTTATGATTGTTGAAATAGTTTAAATTAAACCAAACAGAAGGATTTGAAACGCCTTTACTCAATTTTATCAAGTGAGATTGAAACGCGCTAATTGCACGACCAAATGAATGAAGTAGTCCTGCCCAGCGAGGAGAATTTCCAACCCCTGAGTGTAGAGTGTTTTCAGCGTTAATGTACCGCTAATCAAGAAGAACTAAGCCAGGCTTAGTCGCTGCAGGGGTGTGTTCTGTCCTGACACAAGTCCTGGCGCTGCTACTGCTTGAAGAAATGAAAAGGAGTCACTTCCAGACTCGGGGGAACTTGAGAATAATTTAATATCAGAGCCGTTAAACACCAGGAAATAAAATTCCCGACCAAATTAATCGCACGAGGCAGTAAAAAAAAAAATGTCATGGTTTGTAATGGAAGCGTGCACGCCCGTGCGGCCGTCAAAACTATTCGCGAACACCTTGGTGCTGCGGAAGGAAATAATTGCTGGACCAATAAAATATTTGTGATAATAAACGTCACTCGATGCTAAGAGAGATTGCCTTTGCGTTGGTGGATTCAGCAGTTGATTACTTATGAAATGACATCGGTATCATTAATATTTTAGCTTGTAAAAAAGTTTCGTCGATGTGGAAATATTGTTTCCACGTGTAAAAAATATTTTGTACAAAGTGGTGTAAGCGTACTTGTGCCTAGCCACAGTTTCAATTTTGCAAAGTTTCTTTATTCAGAATTTGCAGATTTGAGTGTATCCGACAAATGGAAGAGAAGGTGGGCTGAAAATCACCCCCAGCAACACAAGACTTTACAGGCTGCTCCCTTTAGCCCAAATCCACCGCGCGGTTTTCGGAATCTTATTAAAAATAAATATATACACGGCCGTGAAAAAGTATTTGCCCCCTTCCCGATTTAAAAAAAAAAAAAAATCTCACACTTAAATGTTTTAAATCATCAAACAAATTTTAATATCAGACAAAGACAACCGTAGGAAATACAAAATGGCGTTTTTAAGTGATGATTTCATCACGTAAAAAGCTATTCAATTTTACCTGGCTCTATGTGAAAAAGTAATTTCCCCCTAAACTTAATTACTGGTTGTGCCACCCTCGACGTTTGCGATTACAGACAATAAGTCTTTCACATCGCTGTGGAGGAATTTTGGCCCTCTCTTCTTTGGAGAATTGTTTTAATTCAGCCACACTGGAGGGTTGCATGCATGAACGTCCTGTTTAAGGTCATGCCACAGCATCTCAATTGGATTTAAGTCCGGACGTTGACTAGAACAGTCCAAAACCTTAGTTTTGCTTTTTTCTAAGCTAATCGGAGGTGGGCTTGCTGGAGTGTTCAGGATCATAGTCCTGCATCAATTAAGACAAGTCGTCCAGGTCCTGAAGCAGCAAAGCAGCCCCAGACCATCACACTACCACCACCATGTTTGACTGTTTTTATGATGTTCTTTTTATGAAATGTTGTCTTAGTTTGACGCCAGATGTTACAGGGCGCACACCTTCGAAAAAGTTCAACTTAAGTCTTGCCAGTCCACGGAATATTTTCCCAAAAGTCTTGGGTGATTCAAGATGTGTTTTTTACAAATGTGAGATGACCCTTTTTGTTCTTTTTTTGTCAGCAGTTTTCGAGTTTGAACTCTCCCATGGATGCCATTTTAGCCCAGTCTCTTTCTTACTGTTGAATCATGAGCACTGACTTTAACTGAGGCAAGTGAGGCCTGCAGTTCTTTAGGTTCTTTCATGACCTCCTGGATGAGTCGTCAGTGCACTCTTGGAGTAAATTTGGTAGGTTTGCCAGTCTTGGGAAGGTTCACCACTGTTCCAAGTTTTATCCATTTATGGATAATGGCTCTCACCACGGTTCGATAGGGTCCCAAAGCCTTTGAAATAGACTGATACACTGATGGACTTTAAGAACTTATAACCAGAATTAGAGCTAAACTTGAATTCAAATTTGTAACCATTTATTGACTTCACCCATAACACAACTTCGACAAAATGTCAGATAACATCAACAAAAAAAGAACAACAAAAGAATCAACAATGACAAGTTTAACAACGAAATCAACAACAATGATCGACTCTAATCTCCGTACCGAGTGTGACCGCCAAGTCGGCGACTCGCTGCTCTGCTGATCCTTAGTCTGTGGATTCCTATGGTCTCCTGAGCCGTCCTGGTGCAGGTTTGAAACCGATCACAGGTGGACGAGGTGGATCTGATTATCCTGGGCTGAGATCATGACCCTAGGCTGACCAGGTCGGGGTTGATCATTGGTGCTTCCAGTCTCCTGGTAACGAGCCACAAGGTTAGAGATTGTGGGTTGGCTAACTCCAAAACGCTGGGCAATGCAATTTTGGGATGTTCCAGCCATCCACAGCCCAATGGCTTGATCACGTTGGGGTCTGGAAAGGCGAGGCATGGCGCACGTAGTGTCTTTGAACAAATGCTCTCGGGTTCTGGCCTTAATGACCTCAAGGATTGTTTAAAAGCATTTGAAAGCATTGCAATGGTGATCAGTGAAGCCAGACGAGGTTACATCACTAATTCCTCAAATCCTGCTTCACAGACAAGGTCATGACCTCATGCATTGTTATCGCTCCTTACTCAAAGACAACTGCATATCAATTATGTAATCATCTAGTTAAAGCTCCCCTAACCCAACTTTACTATTTCTGTCTAGTCAGACATAAGTTTTTAAAGTCCATCGGTATAGATTTCAATGACTCTGTTTCTTATCTGTTCTTGAATTTCTTTGAATCATGGCATGATGAATTGCTTTCTCAAATCTTTTAGCCTACTTCACTTTGTCAGGGTCTATTTAAGTGATTTCTTCATTCAACAGGTCTGGCAGTAATAAGGCCTGAATGTGGCTCGTGAAATTGAAGTCAAAAAATGTGGTTAATCGCTGTTAATTCATGATTTAACTGGGGGGGAGGAATTACTTTCTTTACATGGGGCCAGGTCGATTTGGGTAGCTTTTTTCCCCTCTGTAAATGAAATCATATAAAAACTGCATTTTGTATTAACTCGGATTGCCTTTGTCTAATATTAAAATTTGTTGGTTCCGAAACATTTAAGTGTGACATATGTAAAAGAATAAATCAGGAAGGGGGCAAATACTTTTTCACAGCACTGTATATATACAAAACCCAAAACCAGTGAAGTTGGCATGTTGTGTAAATTGTAAATAAAAACAGAATTTGCAAATCCTTTTCAATCTATATTCAATTGAATACACTGCAAAGACAAGGTGCTTAATGTTCGAACAGGTAAACTTTGTAATTTTTTGCAAATATTAGCTCATTTGGAATTTGATGCCTGCAGCATGTTTCAAAAAAGCTGGCTCAAGTAGCAAAAAGGACAGAGAGTTGAGGAATGCTCTTCAAACACTTATTTGGAACATCCCACAGGTGAAAGGGCTAATTAGGAACAGGTGGGTGCCATGATTGGGTATAAAAGCAGCTTCCCTGAAATGCTCAGTCATTCACAAACAAGGATGGGGCGAGGGTCACCACTTAGTGAACAAATGCGTGAGCTGATTGTTGAACAGTTTAAAAACAACATTCCTCAACGAGCTATTGCAAGAAATTTCGGGATTTCATCATCTACGGTCCGTAATATCATCAAAAGGTTCAGAGAATCTGGAGAACTCACTGCACGTAAGTGACAAGGCCGAAAACCAACATTGAATGCCTGTGACCTTCGATCCCTCAGGCGGTATTGCATCTAAAACCGACATCAGTGTGTAAAGGACATCACCACATGGGCTCAGGAACACTTCAGAAAACCACTGTCAGTAACTACAGTTCATCGCTACATCTGCAAGTGCAAATTATTACTCTTCAATGCAAAGCGAAAGCCATTTATCAACAGCACCTAGAAACGCCGCCGGCTTCGCTGGGCCCAAACTCATCTAAGATGGACTGATGCAAAGTGGAAAAGTGTTCTGTGGTCTGACGAGTCCACATTTCAAATTGTTTTTGGAAACTGTGGACATCGTGTCCTCTGGACCAAAGAGGAAAAGAACCATCCGAACTGTTATAGCCGCAAAGTTCAAAAGCCAGCATCTGTGATGGTATGGGGGTGTATTAGCGCCCAAGGCATGGGCAACTTACACATATGTAAAGGCACCATTAATGCTGAAAGGTACATACAGGTTTTGGAGCAACATATGTTGCCATCCAAGCAACGTCTTTTTCATGGACTCCCCTGCTTACTTCAGCAAGACAATGCCAAGCCACATTCTGCACGCGTTACAACAGCATGGCTCCGTAGTGAAAAAGTGCGGGTACTAGACTGGCCTGCCTGTAGTCCAGACCTGTCTCCCATTGAAAATGTGTGGCGCATTATGAAGCGTAAAATACGAAAACGGAGACCCCGGACTGTTGAACAACTTAAGCTGTACATCAAGCAAGAATGGGAAAGAGTTCCACCTGAAAAGCTTCAAAAGTTGGTCTCCTCAGTTCCCAAACGTTTACTGAGTATTGTTAAAAGGAAAGGCGATGTAACAGTGGTAAAAAGGCCCCTGTGCCAACTTTTATGCAATGTGTTTACTGCCTGTAAATTCTAAGTTAATGATTATTTGCAAAAGAAAAGAAAGTTTCTCAGTTTGAACATTAAACATCTCGTCTTTGCAGTGTATTCAATTGAATATAAGTTGAAAAGGATTTGCAAATCATTGTATTCTGTTTTTATCTACGATTTACATAACGTGCCAACTTCACTGGTTTTGGGTTTTGTAAATTTCCTGCAAAGAACATAATTACTCATTGACAAAATATTTCTACTGCTGCAAAAAACTTTTTTTAAATGTGCACATCATATTTCTGGGTGCAAAACATTTTCACAAATGCGAAAAATTTTTATACAGCTATAAAACTTTACCCAAGTGCTCATATCTGTGTGCAGAAAACTTTATCACACGTCCACAAGATATTTCTTCTGCTACAGAACGTTTACAGAGCAAGTTATATCTGTGCAAAAAACTTTATTTATCCTAACACAAAATATTTGTACTGCCAGTAAATATTTATATAAGCTCACCATTTTAATGACCCTTATTTGATTGCATACTTACTAACCACATCGACACCCACTCGCCTCCTCCAAGTCTGTGATTTTACTATCATTCCCGTGGGCTCGCCCGCTAAGATCCATACAAATTTTGAAGTAGCTCGCAAGGCATTTGAGGGAGAAGCTAACATTAACTGTGATTATTGTTACTTTAAATTATTATTACTTTAAAATCTGTGTGATAATCATACTGTAAATATTTAGAAGAATTCATGACTGAGGTTTTGTGTACTTATTTTTGAGCGTGAAAGGGGTGTCACCAAAATAATGCGGATCTTTGAATGAAGTGAAATGCAAATGAGGAGACCATCAGCCCCCGTCTGTCAGTTCAGGCAAAACCCATCACCTTCAGCTGCAGTTTGCTGACAGTATGGGGTCCATCTGTGTTTTCCCCACTTTGCAGAGATACGGAACATTTATGTTTATTCTAGGAGCGTATTCACGCCATCCTGTTGATGTTAAAATGTATTAGCTCACCTCGACCAATGGTCCATCGTGCTTATGACATCACTTGGCTGTCTGTTGTTCCTGGTTGTTCGTCGTCTGTAAACACGTTCTTCCCTGAAACCTCTGCACCTATGAAGCTGCTGCTTGGCATGTATGTTCCTTCCAATAAGCTCATCAAACTTAACATAAGGCTTTCAAGTCTTCCATATGTGGAAGGCTCTTAGCTGGCTTCAATAGCTCCCAGGAGAACATAATGTGTCTCTCATTTTGACCTTGCCCACATGCTTCTTTGTTTGGCTGTGCTCAGTGTTTTTGCTCCACAAGAAGCATAATTTATTAGATCCAAGCACAACATGCACACGACTCCTCCCTAAACCTCAACCTTCCATATAAACTCATCAAATGATGACTCTGTACCATTTACTCTGGGGTCATTCCATGCCATTTGAACAATAGGCTTACACCACACTATCTCAGATTTACTTGAAATTTTATTGTGGTAATCAACATGGTATTAGATGAATAATCCCAAAATTTTAGCCTCCTACTCCAATAATTTCCCATGTTGATAGCAATTTTAGTGCTCAGACATAAAAGTTAAATTGGTAATTTTTTGAGTCCTGTTGAAATTTTCCATAAATCAAATGTTAATAACTCAGCAATGAAACATGACAGAGACCTGAAATTTCACTTGCTGACTCAAAATTTTGTGTAGATTCTAAATCTGCAACAGAATTTGTTCCCTGGTGATCATATAGAGTGCCATGAATGTCTAAAATTGAAGAAAATATCAATCTCGTCCATGTTTAGAAGTCCAAACAACCAAGAAAATATTCAAACACAGATCTGTTCTTTATTGTGCTTGCACATTTATAGGTATATTTTCCTAAAATATAACATAGATAATTATAAACCCATTCATGCTAAACATATGGAAGTTCAAAAATGGAAAATGAGTAAATCACGCACAATCAAATCAGGTGAATTTCAGCAGGTAGCAGAGGTGCTATGGCAATGATATTTGGTGTGTACATTACTAACATCATAAACAAACAAGTGTGGAAGCGAGCAGAGCTCAAATACCTTCGCTTTATGTTTGAATGAATCCGGACGCACCGACGGACGGACGCGCGGAGCGCTATATACCCCCTACTACGTCGTAGCGAGGGTTTAAAATGTATGAAATTTCAGATATGTGTTCCTCTTATAACCATTTTTATAGTGTGTGACATTTCTACATATTTTCGAGTGCACAAAAATCTAAAAAACTTGCTGTATGTACATAGTACGATTACTTTCATCCTAATTAACCTTAAGAAGTCATAGTCACTTAAATATGTAAGCAAAATCATTATGAAATGATTATACAAATGATCACTATCAAAAATGTAAATAAAATGAGCAAGATATTTGCTTTCAATGCACATATTGGGATACTTTGGCCTATAAATCAAGTATTATTCTTCATGAATTCCTCACCAGGAGTCTCAGTTACTTCATTCACATCTGAGGTGATCTTCTTTACACATGTTGGGCACAATTTCTGTCCCGGTTTAACTGACTTCCCAAAGCGGTCCTGTATCTGCATGGCATAATCAATTTGAACAGTTCTCAAAGATCCTTTTATGGGATTCCTATGGACAGCGAAAGGATCACAACAGTTAACTTGTAATGAAGTGTATTTCAGCAAATAGTACTTCTCATGGTGTAAGCAGATTGATAGATTAGGTTTGTTCTTCAAATTTCTCCAATCAGATCTCCATACTATCAGTGACCTGTCCTCTTCAGATAAATCTGAGAATTGTCTAATTTGTTGTTTGCCTTTGGTATATGATGTTTTGTGACATGCCGTATTCAATTCAAAACCAAACGAACTATTGGATAAAGAGTGACTAGTTGACGGCGTAGCCATATTTCAGTGCTATTCTTCAGCTTTATCTCAATACAACTTTTTGCAAAATGAGATTTAATTTATGAACAAGAGTATTTATATCATCAAGGATCAAGGGAGGGATGCCATTCCATAGATGCTGATTGGGCAAATGACTGGACTCCAGAATGACATCAGCATGAGTCATTAATGTGTTTGGACAGGCATGCATGTTGTGCCGTGCATGTTACATCAGCACTGAAATGCATGTTTCTCCATATGACCCAATGGATAGTTGGATACTCTGCTCATATTCAGTAAAAAAATATCATTCCCTGGGGAATTCTGAGAAAAATTTTTTGAATACATGTAAATCTAATATATTTGGATATTTCCAGTGGACGAAAATAAGCTCAAGATCAACAGACCACAGAAGTGTTAACAGAATGAACACAAAATTGAAATTTCTCATAGTATATCTTTAGGACCAGAAGAATACACAAAAAAACTTTCAGGAATGTATCACCTCTGCTACCTCTTGAAAATCAACAGTTTTTATCATGTATGATTGGCACATTTTACATTTCTGTCATGCCATCATCTCCAGGAAAATAATTCTCCAGCTACTTCTGCTATATTTCCTAAAACTACATGCACAGAAGTACATAGAAAATAAGTAACAGATCTGTGTGGAGGTGATATCATAACTTTTGGGGGCACAGAAAATGGATGAAGCTCTAAATTATACTAACTTTGAGCCCTAATAAGACTGTCAATAATCATGTTAGAAGCAAGCATGAAAAATTTCAAGTCTCTAGAATGATTATTGCCTGATTTATGAAGAATTGAAATATGAAAATGTCTTGCGGGGTCAAATTTAATGATACAATCCTCGTTACTTTTAAAGATATAATTATTTTTTTGAATGGGTTGTAGTAGGGGTAGGAAGCTGAAATTTTGGCATTGTACTAATTATGACATACATTTTGAAATATAAACCTATCAGCAATATCTGAGATGGTGTGGTGGAAGGATTTTCTCAGATTGGTTGATTTCACGCGGAATGACCCTGTGATCTTCCAGACCCATTTGAAATGGTTCTTCGCATCTTTGTCGACCTAGCAAACTCGATTGACATCTTTCCTTTCAGTTGTTTTGGCCATGTTTCAGGCAAAAATCTCTGCAAGAACAATTTATCTCAAATAAGAACAATCCCAAATTTCAGCTTCATACCTTTTGTCACTGTGGTGTCCCTGGGGAAATTTGGGTGCCACACCCACTTTTCTGCGCTCAGCATGTATCCATATCTACAGACACAAAACTTCTGCTTTATTTGAGCTGCAGGGCAAAAATTGACAATGGGATAATTAATTGCTTCCTCTCTTGGATCCAATGCTTGCTAATGGGATACTAGTTACATAGTATACAATATTAACCCTTTTAAAACTGTATTTTGTTTCATGTAATAATGATTTTTGGGATATTGGAGAGTCCAGGTCATTGAGATTTGTGTGTTTGGAGGCTTTTTGACAACTTCTTCATCCAATATGACGTTTTCACAATTTTGAAACCGCGCTATTCATCTCGGAATAGGTGTCATGCCAATGGTAATGTGTAGCCTATGCATCGTTATAGGTCGTGCATTATACATCCTTGGCTCAGTTGGTACAGGCATGTCTAGCAGTTCAGGGATATGCCAAAAGTAACAGCATCAACTCGTCTGTGGACTGTGCAAAAGGCATCTCTCCCACGCACTCAACACCGCTATACAGTGAGCAAGAAAGCATCAACGATTGTGGGTCAGATCGGTCCTCAAATGCTCGCTAATTTTGGTGAATATATTGCTATAAATGGCAAAAAAAACTAACCACTGAATAATCAGCACTTTGAGGAACACACAGCACGATCATCCCAAATAATTTTGCTCCACCAAGCGCCACACTACACACAAGCTGCATGCAAATAACTGGAAACAACAATGTTGTTGTTTTGAATGTTGTTCATTTTGAAACCGGACAAAACCGGACAATTTGAAAGATGTACACCGCAATAAAAATGCTGATGGCTGTTGCTAAATTGCTTGTTGTTATTCGCTTGTTCAAACTTGTCCCCAACGTATTACGAAAGTATTATGTTAATGCTGTGTGGTGTTTGGTCTATTTGGTAAAATTTAATTTGGATATGCAAATGCTCAAGTATATAACTGTTAATCAGCTATGATTTGGTGAGTTGGCGCAATGAAATCAGCAGACAGTCCCCCACTCCCCAGAATCTGAAGATTTCTGAAAAAAAGGCTAAATTTACCAGCCTCAATGCTTTCTCGGTTAAATTAAGATTAAAAATCTGTGGAAGAAGTCAGTTTTTAAATAAATGATAATTAATCAAACTTATGCATTACTGCAGCAAGAGTAAGAATTGCCTCAAATTTTTTTTTACTGATACTTTTAAAATTTAATTAGCATTTTTTTCTGTATTCTTTGTTTTTGTATTTTTGGTTTTTTGTAAGGATCCCCTTGAAAATGGGATAATGCATCTCAAGGGGGTTACCCTGCCAATAAATGTGAAATATGTGCCGCAGAACTGAAGTGTTCATTACTGATGTGTCACAGTGAATAACAAAGGTGGTTTTTGTTTCTTCTCTTGAAGGAGGAGTTTCACAAGGCCCTGAAGGATGCAGGAGACAAGCTGGTTGTGGTGGACTTCACTGCCAGCTGGTGCCCGCCCTGCCAGAGAATCAGCCCTGTATTCAGCGTGAGTCAGTCTTCTCCTCAGCCTGTCATTCCATGTGCGGCATACAACCCCATTTCCAAAGAATCTAGGGCACAACGTAACATGTAAATTAAACCAGAAAGCACTGATATGCTTATCTTTTAAACCCTTAAGGGGTTGAAAACCATTTCAGGGTAAAAAATTTCTATTTTCTTTTTGAAAATTTCAATTTTTTTGATTTTTACATAAAAAAATAAAGGAATGCAGTGATATGCCACTAAACAACAAGAGTGTTTTTCCTCTGCCTCAATTGAAGCACTGATTACTAAAACCCCACAAGTCAAGTCAAGTCAAGTCAAGTGTGACTTATGGGGTTTTAGTAATAGGTGCTTTAGTTGTTACTCGTGACTTTAAATGCAAATCACTGAAAATCATAGTTTGGACCTATTTTCAAACTTGTTGCATTCATAAAACCATTACTATTCATCTGATTGACTTGAAGTTGTATCTTGATTTGGACTGAAGTCTTAAACTTTTCGTATGAGACTAATTGGATCAGTGCCAATTAATATTTTCAGATTTTGTCATTAAAGTGCTGTTACCATGGCAACCATGTGCATTTTTATCAAAATACTACATTTTTTGAGGTTAAAGTCATGTTGGCCATGATTATTTTTTAGTTTTTTTACATTTTTATGGTTATTTCTACTAGTAGTGTCAACATCTACACGTGTAAATGGTTACACGGATAACAAATCATAACCGTTTAGAAAAATCAATAACCGTGTACACCTCATTTTTTCCTCCTCGTTCATTTCTCACCAATACATATCGTCGCCTATTTTTAGGGGTGATAATGTTGCCTGAAGCTTCAGATAATAACATTGACTAATAATACACTTAAATGTTCCCACTAGTGCAGTTATCCGCATACAGATGCATGGGGCGCAATGTTACCTTGATATTAAAAAAAAATTACAAAAAACCCCGCAGCCACAGCCAGTGTCGCCACATCAAGAACAGGCTGCGGAGGACTCGAGAAGAGCGCTGCGCTCATCATCATCTCCATGTGCAAATGTCCTGCAGCTGAAAACAAAAACTGTTAATTCAGACGGAGCTCCCGTTGCAAGAGAGGGATGCAGTTTGTACTTAAATGTACAAAAGTGAGCAATAGTTAAAACAGTGATTAAAAAAAAGGTTAAACCTTTTTTCAGCTTTCACTTTTACATTTTCATATCTGTCAAAATGATAGAGGATTTCATTTTCAACTCATTTTACTTTCTGTGGTTATACAGTGCAACTGCGATGGAAAAAGCTCATAAAGCTCCGAACGTGTAACCGGATACACGTTGGTTAGTAGTCCCGTGTACACGTGTTGAAAAAATTGTAAACGTTGACACCCCTAATTTCCACACTTTACCCTGAAGACCCCTTAAATTTCATTGAAAATAGTGCGAAGACAAAATACTGAATATTGGCACAGACAAATTTAATAGTTTTTTGAAAAATATATTCTCATGGTGAATTTCATGCCTGTGTCTTGTTTCAAAAAAAGTTGGAAGAGGGGTGTGTTTACCACTGTATTGAATCATCTCTTTTAACAACCCTCTGTGTCTCGGAACTGAGGAGACCAATTGCGGTATTTTTGACAGCAAAATGTTTTCTATATCTCGTTTGTTGATGGATTTCATCATCCAAGCGCAAATAATTTGTCTGGATTCCTTGAGTATTTTACATATGTACAGCAGAACGTGAAATCCCAAAATTGTTGGCAATGTTACATTGAGAAACTAGATTGTTGGACAAGTTGCCCATGCTGTCTTTCACAGAGTGGTCAAGCCTTTGCCATCTTTACCACTGGAAGACTTTTTTGTCCTAGTCATTACTGACCTGTTGCCAGTTGACCTAATTACCTGTGAGCTATTAGTGTAGTTTTTAGTGTCACAACTTTTCTGGTCTTTTGTTGCCCCATCCAAACTTTTTTGAAAGCTGTTATTGGCTTCAAAATTAAAAAGAGCAAACATTTTTTTAAAAATTCTGTGTTTAAATTTTATATGTTATACTATTCTCCATTAAATGCTGTGTTTAAAGGAAACCTCTGGCATTTAGATTAATCTTACCTATTTCAGTTGTCAGACTTTAAGTAAATACTTACAAGTAAAATCTAGGCTGTCTAGCCTTTAGTTTTGATTTCATTTCATCACAAAAGTTAGGAAATATCATGGTTTGAACTCCCTGTGGGCCACCATATTTGCAAGCTCGCAAAGCATCTTGGGAGTTATCTGGTTGCTTCACCCATGGATGTATTATTATGTTATGACTTGAAAATCACAACAAAGAATACCAGCAATGACAAGTTAAACAAATTTATTCTTCACTAATTAAAAAAAAAACTTCCAACAAATAATCCACTGTAATCTTATAATAACACTCTAATGCCACTTTATAACTCTGTTGCCAAAACAAAAACTCTGCTCTGACTAAAATCACAGAATTTATATAGACTAGCAACATTCTGGAAGGATCTACAGGATTCCTGGGTAATCCCGCCCCCCCCAGGTAGGAAGGTGCCAGAAGCTTCTAGACAGCACTAGTCAATTACAAATGATGTTATATAAGATCATGTTTTGCTACAGACACACCACCAGAGGGTGAGGAAGAACGAAATAAATAGCTGAGCAGCAAGGCAGCTAAAACGGCATGTAACAAATCTCCATTTACAAATGATATACAGTATAATGCTGTACATAAAATACTCGTACATAACAATTAAAACTGGGTACTGAACCAGGGCTGAGCCGCAAGCAGACAAGTGCAAGTTGTGATGGCATGGGGGGGCAAAAAGACGATTCCGATAGGGAACCATTGAAAAAGACACTGATAAATCTGTGAATAATTTTTTTTTGACTACCACAAACGATCAAAATATAATCTGATTTTTCTCTTTTAAATCATTGGTGCCTTTTTCCATCGCAGCAAAAATTTTTTAATTTTCATTCAGGCTATGTGAACACCAAAGGGACCTTGTCTCTGAGCGTTCTCATAAGCATTGCAGGAGCTGCGGTTCTCTGCATTTAGCGCTGGTCAGGAGATTCCATGCTGAATTTTTTTTAGCCCATACCTATGACTTGTTCCAAAAATATTGGCCTCCAAAATAAATTATAAATTAACATTTGCAATTCGCTTGGGCATGGTCCTCGATTTTTGGGGGGCAATATCTTGGAAACCCCTTGGAGTAGGACCCTAAAATTTTTCTTCATATGGAATGACCTTCTCTTTATTTTGAATGCATGCCACTGTTCGTTTCGGCAACATGACATGAACAAACATATTGTCTGCTCACAGTCAATGACGGGGCCGTGCTCGGCTTGTTCATATGTCATTATTACACTGCAGACTTCTAGCCAGAAAATCACTATTTGCATTGTAAAAATCCTGTCATTCAAATTGATCAACACTTTTGTTCACTTATTTTTCCTACCGGAGGAAATTTACTGATGGAGCGATGTTCCTTTTTCGTCTAACGCCACCTGCTCAAGTCTTCTTGATGACCTGATGATTGTTATGCTAATAACATGGTTAGTATTGCTGAATTCCAAGAAATGACGGAAGCGCCACTCCTATGTGTGGCAGCAAATCAAACTGAAATCAATCTGAATACCTGGGAAAACGCCACATCCGCAGCCCTGGGATTCTGTAAATGATTATTTCCTCTATGGGAGGTTGATCAGAGTGATCAGCTTTGGCGATTGTCAAGCACAGAAAGAGACAAATTCAGGGGTGGGTTATGCTGCGTTCCAGGCAGGCTTTTGAACTCGTAAGTCACGACTTCCGACTTTGTAGCATTTCAGGAAAGTTACGACAAACTGGTTGGAACTGGGAGTACATTGATTTGGTACGAGTTCACGGGTGGGAAGTTACGGGTTGGACTGCCGTTCCAGTGCATTTTCACGGGTTTCAGGTTGGAAAAACACAAGTTACGGGTTGCCTGGAACTCAGCATTAGTCACTTGGAGTTCGGGAGGGGGCGTAGCGGACCTTCCTTGGCAAGAAAAGGGGCAGCTGTGGCGGGTTTTAATGAGAAAAGGGGCCGCTATGGCGGAAGAGAGTCTGACATGGCGCATGGCCATGGCCAAATGCTCTAGATATAACAATGAAATGACCAAGTTAAATTCATAAAAATAGTTTGTAGGCCTTTGCTTTGCAAAAGGTTAGCCGCTGTGGAACTTCCACGCAGCTGTTATGGCACATTAGGCAATCTACCCTGATTTCTTCACGTTTGTTTAAATGGATGAATTTAAATCAAAGACAAAGATTTGAAGCACCTTTACCCAATTTTGAATAACATGGATTGCACGTCCAAATGAATAGTAGTCATCTTATCTAAAGAAGTAGCTACAAGATAGTGTGGAGTGTTTTTGAAGTAAATGTTTATTCTTTTTATATTGTCAGGAAACCCTAAATATTTACTATTTTCAAATGATTAATTTCCTTAAAAATTCTGTATCAATCACCTTTAGAAAAGATGGTAAATCTTAAGGCTAAGGGCCCCCACAGGCCCCAGGGCCAGGGCTCCAGCACACTTTGCACTTACAGTAATCCATTTATGCTCTGCTGCAATAAAGCACAAAATTTTTCATAAAGTCAGCTGAAAGCCGTTGTTCCATGTCATGAAAAAGGAATCAAAAGAATATGTAGGATCCCTTCGGCCAAATTTTGTTAGTAGAACCAGGGGTCACAAATGAAAGATGACCAAGGGAGATTTTAGCACTGATATTAGGAAATATTTCTTCACCCAAAGAGTAATTTCCATGTGGAATAGCTTGCCTGACCATATTGTTGAGGCAGAGACCTTGGGGGTTTTCAAGAGCAGGCTTGACTTAAAGCTAGATACCATTGAGTCTTTGAGTATCTGAGGTGATATGGGTCATTCCATGTCAATTTGACAAATTTCAGAAAATTTCCCCACCTGACCATCTCAGATTTATTTAAAAAATTTTCACATCAAGGCCATATACTTAATAGGATATGTGCAATGTTTCAGTTACATATCTTCTTTAGTTTTGACAAAAATAAATAAATAAATAAATAAATAAAGATGGCAACTCGCTGGTTTTTCGCACTGCTTTTTGCAACATCAAATAAAAGTCGATTTTTAGGAGGCAATATCTCTAGTTATACCAATGCCATGGGCTCAAAAATTTCCACAGTGTAGCATCTATGCCCAGTACACTTGTGAAACGCATTTTCAATAGCAAATTTGTTTTTTTTTAGGGAGCTGTGGCTGTCTGAAGTTGATAATTTATTCGACGAAGTTGTCTGTGACACCAACTTTGAAGGACAATTTTGACCAAAGTTATGCAGGTAGAGAGCTGATTTTTTTCTGGCAAGCTCTCCTCACATAGTGCTATTGGTACAATAAACAGCAAGCATGTCAATTTTGAATGGTTTTCCAGAAAATACACAGAAAAATCCTAAAAAAGCCAAAATTGGGAAGGACAATTCCTTCCCGGGTAATTTATTCAAAATCAGGAACAATTTAATTAAACTGCCATTGTATGCACAATTATAAAAGTCAATTTGGGGAAATAAACTATTTGTATGTCCTCCAATGCCATCCAATGGTTGAGATTATGTCATCAGTTTTGCTAAATAAATTTCATATATACAAGTCTTATATGGCATTTCCTGACCTATATATGGTACTATAAGTAATGTATCTAAATATTGCAGATCTTTAAGTGACTGTCTGTTATCTGATGTTATGATTACAGCCACAGAAACTCCTGCAATTTGCAAGGAATCACATGAAAATGCTCGTTTTTCATTGTTTCTAATGCGTTACAAAAAATTCATTACTATTTGATGAAGAGTTGCACCACAACCACCTTTGAAACAAAAATAGCCAAGAATGTTTTAAGTTTTAAGATGGTGAAGATTTCAAGAATTTACAGGTTGTCACACCTCAGCAATTTCATGTCAAATTTCAGCTTTGTTAGGATTTTGCTGTGTATTTTCTGGACAACCATGAAATTGACATACTTGCTGTTTATTGTACAAATAGCGCAATGTGAAGAGAGCTTGCACAGAAAAGATCAGCTCTCTGCCTGCATAACTTTGGTCATAAATGACCTTCAATGTTGGTGTCACAGACAACTTCGTCAAATAAATTAGCATTTTCAAACTGCCATAGCTCCCTAAGAAAAAGAGAAAAGCCATTGAAAATGTGCTTGCCTAGTTTACTGGGCCAAGATGCTACACTATGGAAAATTTTGAGGCAATGGCAGAAGTATAACAGGAGATATTGCCTCCTAAAAACTCCCTTTTATATGACGTTGCAAAAACGAGTGTGAAAAGTGGCACAACACAACCATCTTTATTTTTTTCTGGCCAAACTAATTGACATATTTTACTGAATTTTGGCACACATCCTATGAAATATATCACATTTCTGTGATAATTTTTTTTAGACAAATCTGAGATGGTCAGGTGGGAGGCATTTGTTTAATTGACATGGTATGACCCATATATTCATAATAGTAAAAAGAAACTAGCGAACCTCGTTGGGCTGAACGGCCTGTTCTCGCCACTCATTATGTTATGACTCTCAAAAAGACTGGGAATAAAGGATTATTTTTCACAAGCACCTGAGGCAGAGTTGCAAGGCTGACAGTCTTCTGCAAGTTAGCCTTTCTGCCCAGATTGAAGATCTGAACTCTGGGATTAATTGAAAAAACTCTCACCTTCTTTTTTCTGCAGGCTTTGTCCAAGGAAGCAGAGTTCATGGACATTGAGTTTATGAAAGTGGATGTGGACCAGGCTCAGGTGAGAGAAAATTGTTGTTTCTAGGCTGAATGGTGCTACGTTAATTATTTTTACGCACATGAGTTGGTCCGAGCTTTAAACTGGTATATAGTACTGCTGGCCTTTTGATGGTGGATTATTTACAATAACTCTAATATTGCATTCATTCATACTGTATGTAGAGTGCTTTTCATGATTTTCATTTCTTTGTCAAGGGATTATAATACCTTTAAACACCAACCCCTACATGGGTGTACTTCTGCTTTCACTTAGTGCAGAGGTGCAGTGGTTGGGTGTTTTTACGTTAATTAATCAAGGGGATGTTTAGAAATTGACTTTGGTGCTGCCAATTTGGGAATTTTATTAGGCCACTGAGAACTCTTTAGTCTTTAGCTTCAGGAATTTGACATCACCAGGAATATCTGCCAGTCACACCATGAAATGTACAGGCTCACCTGGCCCATTTCTCCAAAGCTGCATTGAAAGTGGGTCATTTTATTTTAAATCTGAGCAACAATACCAACCTACCTTCTCAGAATCTCTTGATATTGTTTTAGCTCATAAAACATATCTCTCAAAAGTATAGGCAGTATTGCAGCCATTTTATGTTTACAAGGGGTGTCTAGATCTTAGCCATTTTTTTTTTTTACCAACTCTTGACTTCATGACTAAAAGTGCTCACCGTTGATTTTTGAGTGCCGAGGCACGCTGTACCCTGATCAAGAGTGACATCGGATGTGCTTCAAATAAAGAACTTGTCACAATATCGATTGCTACCTAGATTTTATGCTTGTTCAACTTTGTGTACAATCAGCGTTGACCAATGATATCTCATTTGTGTTATCTGTGTTCAGATCATACCATTTGATTGTCTTAGACACTGGTTAATGTAAACAGGACTTGGCAACTATTATATTCAGTCTCCAAAGGGAATAAATTCCTTATTGTGGTGGAGTTTGCGTGTCCCTGGGATGTTGGGAGCTGTGTTGCCAGGAGCATTTGCTCCTGCTGGGGTTTCCCATGGCAAACTGGTCTTAGGTGACAAAATCTGATTTGCTACAGCCCTGTGGGTCATGAGAAACAAATCGCCCAGTATAGGGACACTGGGCCCCCCCCCCCCGGAGCCAGGCCTAGGAGGGGAGCTCACAGGCGAGTGACTGGTGGCTGGGCTTTCTCCAGGACCTGGCCCAGCTCAGCCTGAAAAGGCAGAGATTTTATTTTCAACAAGATAATGACTCTAAACACACTTCTATGTTGTGCAAGAATTATCTCCGAAAGAATCATCTGGTGTTATAAAAGTTATGACTTGGGCAGCTCAAAATTCAGACCTTAATCCGTTTGAGTAAATCTGTTGTGACATCAAAAGAATCTCTTTGGAATAAACTTCAAACCATATGGAATCGAGTGAGGAAATTAAAAAAATATCTGAAAACTGTGCCTGGAATATAAAATGCTGTAATCAAAGCAAGGGGTGGCCACTCTAGATATTGATATTTGCACTCAAAAGACATTATTTTTGTTTGTACCTTATGTTATGTTTACTTATTTCCATCTGTATGATTGAATATTACCTTAAATAAATATTTAAATTAGAAACCAACTACTGTTAATCTTCATTTTGTTAAGTGTATAATCATCACTGCTCACTACTGTAGTTGGACTCAGCTCTGGTACTGAACTCCTCGATAGGGGTTGGATTGACTCCTTCTGGAGTCCCCCAAGGTGAGAGGAGGGGAGTGTCAGTAGGGATACACAGTACAGCTCCTCGGCGGGGAGCTGCTGTGTTGGCGTTCACACCGGGTCTTTACAATACACTTGCAGGTTGCGGAGGGGAATGCTTGTACTGTTGTTTGTACTTAAGCACCTAACAGCAGTTTGGAGTATCCAGCCTTGTTGGAGTCTCTGGGCAGAGCCCTGGAAAAGGCTTCACCCAGGGATTCCATAATTCTGCTGGGGGACTTCAACACTCATGCAGGCAACAAGAAAGACACTTGGAGGGAGGTGATTGGGAGGAACGGCTGATCTGAACTCGAGTGGTGTTTTGTGATTGGAATTTTGTGCTAGTCGTGGGTTATCCATGAAAAACACCATGTTCAAGCTTAAGAGTGTACTTGGTATCAGAAGACCCTTGGCGAAAATCGATGATCAATTTTGTAATCATGTCATCAGATCTGTGGCCGCATATTTTGGACACTAGGGTGAAGAGAGAGACAGCTGGCGACATGGCAGGGAAGACTGCCGAACAGACTGTTTAACCTAAACATGTTGTCGGATTTGACGGGGAACGTTGGGTTTAAGTGACTGAGACAATACTGGCATCTCTGGCACCACCAGCAGCACGAAGCTTCCAGGGACGTCTTACGGAGAAGCCATCAAAGGGATTTCTTTCTCTCTTCTTGCGTCACTACATCAATTGCAGTTGTCTTTGGCTACATATCCAGATTTAATTGAATTTGGTACTTCTCCAGGTGTAGATGATAATGGCTTGAAGATGGATGTACAGGTTTCTGTGGCACAAGGTGTAGCGTGTTGGGTCGATCAGCTGCTGTGTCGAATGGCTTTACCTGGGATCTAAAAATGCTGTTACTGAATGATATTTATTTGAATTAAGGTCCAGCAGATGTGCTGCTCTTTCTGACTGTTTCCTGTCATCGTATTAAGAAATGAAAGCCCGTTCATACATGATTCACTTATTTAACTAACTTAGCTTATTCACTTACCTCCTTTTGGGCGTTCGTGCACAATGACAGGATGAACCGTTTCCTTACTTTAATGTCGGGGAAGTGAAACTTGTTCTGTAAGGGCTGGTAAATGGTTTGATTTGAAATGTGAATATACTTTTGAGAGGTTTGGTAAGCTGATGCACGCAGAGAAGACCGAAGTTGCTGGTCTTTATCGGGTCATTTACAATGTTTCTGATCTTTTCTCTTGTCCAGGAGGTAGCGGAGTCATGCCAAATCCCTTGCATGCCGACATTCCTGTTCTACAAAAATGGGCAAAAGGTACAATTAGGTTAGCAGCTGCAGAATGTCTTCAGCATCCTGAGTTCAGTGGAATATGATGGCCTCCATCACCTCTTCATAAAGCATCAAGACCAGTCCTTTCCCCAGTAGTGTGAAATAAAATGCTTTGAGACAGAACATTTTTTTTCATGTGCAAATGCCATCATTGAATTTTTTCTCAACCCATATCAAATTACAAATTTTGAATTTGTCATCCTAATTTTCCATTCCAGGTGGATGAATTATCCGGTGGTGATGACGGAGAACTGCGAAAGAAACTGAAAAAACATAAATGAGTCTCTCATTTGACCCTGTGATCTTTCATCATTATCTGATGATCCAAATGTGCCTTTGAATTTATGTAAAATAAAATCTGAAGTACTCTTAGAACTTTGACATTCCTTTGTATTTTTAAACCTGTAGACTCTTGCATGATGAGCTGACATTAAAATGTGATGGTACAGGCACAGACAGGTCACATCGTCTCTGCTTCCCCTGTACTTTAGGACTAACAGGTAAATTCCTGCGTGGGGCAGATAGTTGGATCTTGAGGGGGAAACTTCTATTCCAGGGAGGAGGGGTTGTTGTGCAGAAGCCAAATCTGGCTATTCATGCATTACCTTGTTTCAGGCTTTATAATTCAAAAGTGCAGCTTCACAAAGAGGAAAGGAATGGCCCTACTGAGTCAAGAAATTTGTAACATTTAGAATTATGTTGCATTTCAGTTTATTTTCATGATTTTGATTGTTCTTTTAATATTTGCAGCCATTTTTCTCAATGAAAATTCAGCATTGAAATAGAATTTTAAAAAATGATAATATTGGGAATTGAAAATAGCTGTGGGATAAAACTGTTTATTTCTGGGATCATTAACTCCTTATCATCTGAGCATACAATTCCAAATGATCTACTCTCTCATATCCAAATAAGACTGCTGTCCAGGTGGCTCCCCGAACTCTCAGATCCCTCAAAATGCAAAGATATAAAATAATCTTATATTTAACACAAAGTAACTTTTGATGCATGAAATTCTATATGAATTAATGATTTTATAGTTGAATTTAGCATGAGTTTATCAATATAGGTGCAGCTGGACATCAATGGTCACCAGTAACCTCTCCAAACCCAAAACACGCCTTTTCTCTGTGACAAAGTTTAGAATTTTGTCCATTTATCTTCAGTCGCAAAATCCAGCACACACATACTCTGAGGAAGTGCTCATTTAGCAGTCAGAACATTCACCCAAGCAATGAAAACCAAGCAGTTCCCACTTCCGAGGTTGCGACCTTATGTAAACGCTCTACTTTTTATAAGGAACAGGTTTCACCGACTAACTCCGTAATATCTGAAATATACTTTAAATCAACAGAACAGACATTCCACTGTCAGGAAAAGCAGGCAATATGCAACTCTAAATTTAACAGAATGGGGCAACAAACATAGCAGAGGATCTACCGAAGTACTTGAGCTGTTCGCATTTTCAACGAGCCAAAACCTCAGCATTCAATTTCATTGTTCTAGAAATTATACCGCATTCAAAGAGCCTTATTGAGCAAAATGCCATCACATGCAGTATTATCAGCGAAGACTAATGGTTATTCTTTCGAACCAATGTGGCAAACAAGCTCTGTGATCATCATGGTTAAGGTAAATCGAGATTAAAAAACAGCTTGCCATAAGTGAAAAAAATAATTGGGCTAACCCAAAAAAATGAACAAAAACCTTTCGTAATTGAATTCCTCCAGAGACATACAGTGCCATCCATAATTATTGGCACCCCTGGTTAAGATGTGTTAAAAGCCTTAAAATAAATTTTATTTTTATTGCAGAAGCATACTCTCACACTGAAAATTGTAGAAAAATGTAACCTTCGACTCAAGTGAATTTTAAGGGGGGGAAAAAAAATCCCAGACTTAAATAATTTTTTTCATTAAATCACCTGTCCCACAATTATTGGCACCCCTAACAATTCCTAGGAATTAAATATAATTGAAATATTTCTGTCATTTCCACAGTATTTTACAAAATTTATCAGAGTATCTAGGAACATTTAATTAGTAAATCATCACTTCCTGTTTTCCTGGGGTATAAGTATGATGTGACACAGAGGCCATTTCTCTTATCCACTCTTCAACATGGGAAAGACAAAGGAACACACCATTCAAGTAAGGCAGATGTGTGTCAACCTTCACAAGTCAGGCAGTGGCTAGAAAGAAAATAGCCACTCGCCTGCACCTGCCCATATCTATGGTCAGAGGAATCATTAAGAAGTTTAAAACAACTGGAACAGTGGTAAACAAGCCTGGACGAGGACGCAAGGTTATTTTGCCACCACGCACAGTGAGGAGGATGGTAAGAGAAATAAAAAGTTCTCCAAAGCTCACCGTTAAAGAATTGCAACAAATGGTAGCATCTTGGGGTCACAAAGTCTCCAAAACAACCATCAGGTGCAATCTACATGAAAACAAGCTATATGGGAGGCATGCACGGAAAAAACCTTTTTTCACTGACAATCATAAATGCAAACGTCTGGAATTCGCTAAGCGGTACTAGGACTTCAACTGGGACCCTGTGCTTTGGACAGATGAGACCAAGATGGAGCTTTTTGGCAACAAACACTCCAAGTGGGTCTGGCGGAACACAAAAGATGAGTATGCAGAAAAGAACCTCATGCCCGCTGTGAAGTATGGGGGAGGATCGGTGATGCTGTGGGCCTGTTTCTCTTCCAGAGGCCCTGGGAACCTTGTTGGGTGCAGGGCATCATGAACGCTTTGAAATACCAGGACATTTTAAAACAAAATCTGGTGGCCTCTGCCCGAAAGCTGAAGATGGGTCATCACTGGGTCTTTCAGCAAGATAATGACCCTAAACATGTGGCCAAATCTACACAGAAATGGTTCATCAGACACAGAATCAAGCTCCTCCCATGACCATCTCAGTCCCCAGACCTCAGCCCCATTGAAAACCTGTGGAGTGAGCTGAAGAGGAGAGTGCAGAAGAGAGGACCCAGGTTGCTGGATGATTTAGAGAGATTGTGCAAAGAGGAATGGTCGAAGATTCCTGTTTCTGTAGTCTCCTATCTTGTGAAACATTATAGGAGATTAGGTGCTGTTTTGTTGGCAAAAGGGGGTTGTACAAAGTATTAACATCAGGGGTGCAAATAATTGTGGCATACATGATTTGGTGTAAAATAATTATTTCTTAATGTGGGATTTTTTTCCCTCTGAATGGACTTGAATTAAAGGTTGGATTTTCCTCTTTTTTCATTGTGGTCCTATATTATTTAGGAAAAAACTGAATTTATTAGAAGCTAAAGAATGCTACCAGGGGTGCCAATAATTATTGAGGGCGCTGTAGATCTATTTGGTAGAAGGAACCCTCCAGTCCTGTTTCATTCGGAATAATTCCCATTGACCAAGTCCTTATATCATTTAAATCCCATAAATGTAAGTGAGCACTTCAGGCCAGTTTTATAAGTCTTATTTTCTGTGCAATCGCATCATTTTCACTTGCGCAACATTTAGAGAATATGACCCAACCGCTGTTACGCTAAGGTTTAAATCATTTGCTGATTGTCCAATCAATGTCTCAGTTACTGTCGAAAGTTTACAATCTCTGGAATTGGATAAGAAACGTATCAAAAATGGATAATTACCGGGGAGGTGTCAAATGGGCATGAGCTATGAGCTAATGTAAACAGCTGAGGGAGAGGATAATCAAGCAGAGGGCGAAGCAAAATATTACGTAGCACTGAATTTGTCGATGGAGGAATTTACATGTAAATCCAGGTTTAGGAATTGCGTTTTTTTTTGTGATGACTATAATTGATAGTAGAATGACGTAGTATCAATACCATGTTGAAATTTTGCTTCAGAAAACTGATTTTTCTGAACTACCTGTATTTAACTGGGCTACCATTGACTCACTATAGCTGAAGTGGTTACAACAAAGGAAAACGTTTTTTTTCTGTTGCAAGTGATCATTTTTTGAACTGCTGGATAGATACTATGGAAAGTGTATTGAGCAGTTTGGAAATCAGGCCTAGCTGAAGAGCTTTATTCATGCAATTCCTTGTAAACATGGATGGGATTAAACTAGTCCATATAAAACCGTGTTTGAGCTCAGCTTGCTCGTGAATATTCAATAACTGATCTGGGTGTGCCATCTAGTAATAGAATAGTGTAACTGCGTGCATGAATTTAGCAGTTCCATTTCCGCTGGCGTCTTCATCTGGGTAGAGGGGTTAGCTTGGCTGGCACCAGTGAAATCGTCATTTTAATGAACTTTTGCATATTACTAGCAAGAAAACTGAACTGCAACGTACTGCCGGGTTCTACCATTTGGTGTCAACAAACGAAACAGAAGCTTTGCCTAGTTTGAGAAATAGAATTGTGAAGCTCGTAATTAAAGGCGCTACAAAAATAATTTATAATGATTGTATCAGAAATGTAAATGTCAAATTAGTGTCATTGTCTGCAGGCATGCATTTCACTGTACTAGAAATGAAAATTTACGGAGGAGCCACTGTTACTTCTCACCACCAGCTCCATCCTGTCTTGGGTGTACAGTCTATAATGGCATACTGGCATACGTGAACAGTGCTCAAAATTAATGTGTTTGCGACATAAGGAGAGACTGAAAAAGTTGTGTTTACTGGATTTTGATGCGATTCTACCCATTCAATTCAAACGTTCGTTTTTGGGAAACGGAATGTGTATATTTGTGTTGCTTG
Organism: Gymnothorax reevesii; assembly: GCA_029721435.1. Classification (NCBI taxonomy): domain Eukaryota; kingdom Metazoa; phylum Chordata; class Actinopteri; order Anguilliformes; family Muraenidae; genus Gymnothorax; species Gymnothorax reevesii. The sequence goes on from CM056579.1 coordinate 118,925,613, forward strand.
ACAGAGTAGGATGGATGTATAATTGCTGGGAGCTCATCTGACTCATCTGTGGTGAACATGTTACTCCTCAGAATCACCTGATAAGCAGTATGGCAAAAATCACTGTCTGTAGCTCACGGCACATCTTGAACCCCAGATATCCACATTCCTTCATCATTGCAGTCAAAGTAACGGTTCCACTGACTTTATTTTCCACTGGATCATTCTATAATCCACTTGCCTGACTAAATGGAAGTAAATTTTCAACACCAAGTTAAATATTCAGGTATTGATCATGGCTACGGTGGAAACTAGCATGTAGTATGCGACCAGAATGAAATTTGCCAATATGTCAAAGATTCTTGAACGATATACTGCAAAAGCAAATTTTCACAGAGCGCAGCAGAAGCCGTTTTGGCAGTTTCCATAACGCAATTTAATCAATGGCAACGCCCCACTGAGACCAAAAAGCTTAGAGAATGGTGCTCATATTGCTGTTTTACGCACCACAATTATCGTCATATACTGGCTAACACACTGCATACAGCCATGAAGAGCATACAGTGTATTGTATAAGGTGACAGTAAATACTGAAGTAGAATGTTGTAAACAAGTATGTGGTTTAGAAAACCATTTGTGGTCCCCTGATGAACCCCTGCAAACATTTTATCTTCTTTTCAGAGAACCAAATTCTCCAAATTTCATTTTTCATCATCAAGGAAGTAGACAAAATGGTTTATTACTTTCCACAAAATAGCAACAAGCTTAACAAAAACTAACAAAAAGTCAACGTGTCTGCCTCTCTCTTTTGCCGGTGTTTACATGCCTTGACCCTAAAGGGGTGGCAGTATTGATGGGTTGACCCAACCTCTTTAAATGGATCCCTGCTCTTTCCGTCATGTTGACTTGCGGCTCCTGCATATTGAGCGCATTTGTTTAAATTTACGCTATGGAAGCGCTCCCACTGATTCACTGCGGAAAATGTTGCAATGGCCCTGCACATAATCGTGTAAGATTGGGCAAATCTGACCCTGAATTGAATTTTTATTACATTTGGCCATAAATCTTTGCACTTTGAAGTAGATCCTGTGGTATCTGGCTGGCTCATGAGGATATTAACGGCTCATGTTCACATTACGTGGGCTTAACTTTTACCCATCGGCATAGAGGATTTTAGTAATGCCTTATGCTCATTTTTTACACTCATAGCCAGACAATTAATTGATTTTTTCATGCTGAGTTTCTGCAGTAACAGTGGAGCAGTACAGGCTACACAATGCAATATAGAAGAGATCCTGGCAATCAGTGTTTTAAGCTTTAATAAAAATGTGAGAATAGTTTACACATATGCATTTAACTTAAAATGAACACATCAGCTTTTTACACATAATACAAGAAAAATAATTAGAGGAACACATCAATAATACTGTTGATTTTCCATTTGAAAAAATACAGCTTTATTTTACAAAAAAAAGTATTTAAAAAAAATCATGGTTTACAATTATTTTTATGGTCCATGCCTACTTCACTGAAAATACCGTATCACTTATAAACAGCAGCTCTGGTTTAGAAGTGAATATATCCCGATTTTCTTTTCCTAAAAGAGATTGAAATAAATTAAAATGTAGTATTATTATTGCATAGAAAATTCTTCATTTGAATGTCTTCTACACTTTGGCAGTTGGGTCTTGATCCTTAAGTCTAATCAAATCAAAATTTGGTTGGCCAGGTTTTAGTTTTGTGTTCCAGGTTTGCTGGTATGAAAAAGGTTGATTTCATAGTAAATATCTCTCAATGAGGCCTGCAGTATCTGACCAGAAACTCTCCCATAACAAGGAGAGAAAATTTCCTAACATTGTGCCAAAATAACAAGATTACTCTGATCGCAATGGCTGAATATGATTTTCATGTTGGATTCATTTTTCACTCAACAAACAAAAGAAGGGAGGTACTGAAACTGGCAAGTCCAGCAACTCTGAGGACATGTATACGCTGTCTCACACAGACTGTACTGTGGGGAAATATACGTGCTGTCTCGCACAGACTGTACTGTGGGGACATGTACATGCTGTTTCGGACAGACTGTACAGTGGAGTCATGTACATGCTGTCTCAAACAGACTGTACTGAGGGGACATGCACATGCTGTCTCATACCTACTGTCTTGCACAAACTGTACTGTGGATATATGCATGCTGTCTCACGCGGACTGTGCAGTGTGGATATGTGCATGCTGTCTCACGCGGACTGTGCGGTGTGGACATGTGCATGCTGTCTCACACAGACAACTGTAGGGATATGTACATGCTGTCTCACACCGACTGTACTGTGGGTACATGTACATGCTGTCTCACACAGACTACTGTGGGTACATGTACATGCTGTCTCACACAGACTACTGTGGGTACATGTACATGCTGTCTCACACAGACTACTGTGGGTACATGTACATGCTGTCTCACACAGACTACTGTGGGTACATGTACATGCTGTCTCACACAGACTACTGTGGGTACATGCTGTCTCACACAGACTACTGTGGGGATATGTGCATGCTGTCTCACACAGACAACTGTAGGGATATGTGCATGCTGTCTCAGACAGACTGTACTGTGGGTACATGTACATGCTGTCTCACACAGACTACTGTGGGTACATGTACATGCTGTCTCACACAGACTACTGTGGGGACATGTACATGCTGTTTCACACAGACTACTGTGGGTACATGTACATGCTGTCTCACACAGACTACTGTGGGTACATGTACATGCTGTCTCACACAGACTACTGTGGGTACATGTACATGCTGTCTCACACAGACTACTGTGGGTACATGTGCATGCTGTCTCACACAGACTACTGTGGGGACATGTGCATGCTGTCTCACACAGACAACTGTAGGGATATGTACATGCTGTCTCACACAGACTGTACTGTGGGTACATGTACATGCTGTCTCACACAGACTGTACTGAGGGGACATGTACATGCTGCCTCATACCTACTGTCTTGCACAAACTGTACTGTGGATATGTGCATGCTGTCTCACACGGACTGTGCAGTGGGGACATGTGCATGCTGTCTCACACAGATGACTGTAGGGACATGAACATGGTGTTTTGCACAAGCTGTACTGTGGGGACATGTACATGTGTTCTCGCACAGAGACTGTACCGTGGGGACATGTATATACTGTCTTGCGCAGACTGTACGGTGGGGACGTGTACATGCTGTCCCACACAGACTGTACTGTGGGGACACGTACATACTGTCTCACACAGACTGTACTGTGCGGACATGTGCATGCTGTCTGGCACAGACTCCACTGTGGGGACATGTACAAACCACAGTTCCAGTGAAGTTGGGACGTTGTGTGAAATGTGAATAAAAACCAAATGCAATGATTTGCAAATTTCATCAACCCACATTTTTTTGCCTCAATAGAGCTTAGACAACATATTAGATGTTAAAAGTGAGACATTTTACCAATTCATGAAAAATATTAGCTCATTTTGAATTTGATGGCAGCAACACGTGTCAAAAACATTGGGACAAGAGCAACAAAAGGCTGGAAAACGGAGTTACTAATAAAAAACAGCTGGAGAAGCATTTTGCAACTAATTAGGTTAATTGGCAACAGGTCAGTAACAAGCATTTTAGAGAGGCCGAGTCTCTCAGAAGAAAAGGACAGAGGTTCATAAATCTGTGAAAAACTGCACCTAAAAATTGTGGAACAATTTCAGAAAAATATTTCTCAATGTAAAATTGCAAAGACTTTGAATGTCCCACCATCTACAGTACATAACATCATCAAAAGATTCAGAGCATCTGGAAAAATCTCTGTACACAAAGGTCAAGGCTGGAGGTCAATACTGGATGCTTGTGATCTTTGGGCCCTCAGGCGGCACTGCATTAAAAACAGGCAAGATTCTGCACTGGAAAACACTGCATGGGCTCAGGGACACTTCCAGATATCATTGTTGGTGAACACAGTTTGCCGTGCTGAAAAAAATTACCTTACCTTTTTTTTCTCTGCGAGATTATCCTGACAAAGCAGAATAAAATCAAACTATTAAAGTTCAACTGAATGGCAAAGCAATATCTTACTAGTATATCGAGGGCTGAATGCATTAAACAGTTATGTCCAATATATAACATCTGGACATAACTGATTATTGCAGTCAGCCCTCGATATGGTCTCCTCTCCGCAGATAACGGTACTATGTTTCACGGGAGTCCGGGTAGGTCCATTGCGACTAACGACTAATTTTTGTAAGCGGATAAATACACCTTCTGTGGCGATCAGGATATGAATCTTCGCTTGGAAATGCGTGAAAAGTAATCATATGACCTGTTGTCATGTTATGGTTCGTGCACCTCTCATCTTCATACGATTTTGGCATGGTTAAAGCATAGATATATATATAGAGCTCTAGATTGCTGATAGGGTACGTTCAAGTGAAGCATCTGTTCTAAGAGCCAATACACTTGGAAGTAAAATACTGTCATAGATTCCCAGTCATTTTCGCCTACTTTAAAATTACATTTTCAAGAACACTTGCGTGCCAGTCGGTGTTATATCGTTATCGCTGTGCAGAGCAACATTTTGTCTCCCGAAATATGTGGTTTTTGTAGGATGGAAAGCGGCACACTAAAAGCGAAGATTGAAATGTGACTCGTTGTCAACATTAAAGTGCGAGCAGAAACGTTAAGTTAAAGACCGCGGCTTTTAATGACCGTCTAATAAGATAATTGCCTGGCAGTATTTGCCTTTATAAGAAACGTCCGTATACATTATTATATTACTCTCTGGTATCTTCACTTTATTGTACCCTGATTGAGCCCATTTTCCATGAACCGAATTGTTTATATTGAATCATATGGCTAATGCTAGCGTTATTAAAAAGAAGCATTAGTTAACTCTGGCTACTCCTTTACTGAGCTTCATCTTAGCCCCAGTCCCGTTAAAACACTGCTCTCAGAAATGATCACTGCACAGCCCCTGTCCCGTTAAAACACTGTCTGCTCTCAGAAATGATCACTGCACAGCCCCTGTCCCGTTAAAACACAGTCTGCTCTCAGAAATGATCACTGCACAGCCCCTGTCGCGTTAAAACACAGTCTGCTCTCAGAAATGATCACTGCACAGCCCCTGTCGCGTTAAAACACAGTCTGCTCTCAGAAATGATCACTGCACAGCCCCTGTCCCGTTAAAACACAGTCTGCTCTCAGAAATGATCACCGCACAGCCCCTGTCGCGTTAAAACACAGTCTGCTCTCAGAAATGATCACTGCACAGCCCCTGTCCGTTAAAACACTGTCTGCTCTCAGAAATGATCACTGCACAGCCCCTGTCCGTTAAAACACTGCTCTCAGAGATGATCACTGCGCAGCTCGGATCGAGGGGACAGAGAAAGTTGTTTTTCCTCATGATTTCTAACAGCCGAGCCTTTCTCCCCTCCTTGTCTTTTGGAGCTCTGTAGCCCACAAACAGGCAAAGTGACTTGTCCACTGTTTTAAATATTATGCAGGTAAGAAATATTGTCGTTGAATGTCAATTACAAGAAGCAAGCTTGTTAGCCACCTTGTTAATTTTATTAACTGCTAAGTCAGTGCAGTCTCCGCGACGGTAAGGGTACCAGGGCAGCTCGCTGGTGACCGTTATCAGTAGCGTTTGGTTTTCATCTGCGGTCTATTCAAGTCAATGGGACGGCTAATTAGCTAGCTAGCAGCAAACATGATTTTTGCTATTAAAGTGACAAATTTGCGTTTCTACGTTAACTTACGCATGAAACGTTTTGTTACAGCCCTCTAAATGAATAATGCTGCAAAAGACAGCCGCACATTTCGCTGTTTTAACGCTTATATCGACTAATTTGAAATTGGCCTGATAGGAAACCATTCATTTATATGAAGAAGTTGGGTGTATCAATATGGCGGCCGAGTGCTTCACTTTGGGTAAAAAATCAAGATTACAATGAGACGTTTCAGCTTTGAGCATAGATTCAATACGGGGACTTGGAATTGTTTTCAGTGAACTGCGTTCGCTCGCCTTATTACTGCGCCGACTGGCAAAGCAATAACGAAGCGCATCGCTCATCAGAAGGATAAAATACCATCGATGCTGGATTTGCTTTTGTCGTAATGTTGCAGTGTCCTCGCTTAAATTACTATACCTTCACGCTAATGATAATCGTTTCTGGGAATCATTTTCTCTTGTCGTAATGAACCGCAAAAAGCGTAAAAAAAAACAAAAAAACAAACAAACAAAAAAAAAACTCTCCCATCGCGGAAGGCCCCTCCCTGCCCAAGGGCCCCTGGGCACGTGCCCAGATTGCCCGTATGGTAGATCTGGCCCAATAAACCACATACTGCATCCATCACAACAGCATGGCTTCACAGTAGAAGAGTCCGAGTGCTGAAATGGCCTGCCAGCAGTTCAGACCTGTCACCAATCAAAAACATTTGGCGCAACATAAAACGGAAAATTCAGCAAAGAAGACCCAAGACTGTTGAGCAGCTAGAATCCTACATCAGACAAGAATGGAGCAATAATCCCCTCCCAAAAATCCAACAATTTGTCTCCTCATTTCCCAGATGTTAACAGACTGTTGTTAAAACAAGGAGGGATGTTACACAATGATAAACACAGCCCTGTCCCAACTTTTTTGAGATGTGTTGCTGCAATCAAATTCAAAATGAGCTGATATTTTTCATGAAATGGTAAAATGTCTCACTTTCATCTGATATGATGTTTATGTTCCATTGTGAATAAAACATGGGTTTATGAGATTCGCACGTCATTGTATTCTGTTTTTGTCCACGTTTTACACAGCATTCAAACTTCACTGGAATTGGGGTTGGTACATGCTGTCTCGCACAGACTGCCAACCTCAATAAAAGAATTCAGTACAGCATGCATGTTAGTGGAGAAATATTTCCTGTGCTGTTCTGCATAGATCATTAAATCTGATCATATTTATATATGTGTGTGAGTGTGAGTGTGTGCGCAGTTCACCTGGAACAATTGTGTCCCGTCCATCCCTGACTGCAGTGGCATCGGTTGGGCCTGATGCATCGCCCCCCATTCAAACAAGGCGAGGAGCAGACCGCTGAAGACGAGAGCAGCGAGATCATTGAGCAAAATCAGCACAGGTGCTTCTGTGAGCTTCACAAGGTCACATTCTGATATTTCAACATTATCACTATTCAAAACAACAAACCACTGAAATCTACTGAAGTGAAATTCTGCAGTTGCAGCTCTATTCCTGAAATTAGGAACTCTAATTTCTCTCATTCTCACAATGAAAATAGCTAGATCTCTATGCGTCTGCAGGCAGGCATTTCTCAGAGGTGCTAATTGCTGGTGATGTGATGGTGATCTGGTCATCCCACCATCATTGAAAAGCTCTCTTTATGGTGTAGACAGTGTAGTTTGTTATTAACTGACACCTTTGCTTTTGCATCTGATTAATAAACAAAACATCAGCATATATTCCCTCTTTTTCAGACAGCAACAAATGACAGTTGATCTTTGGAAAATATTAATTGACTGGTAATTTTGAAAATGTACCATTTTACATAGGACATATATTCTCCTAAAAAATAATGGTTCTGGGTGAAAGCAAAAATGAAAGTGTCCCCATTATGTGACTTTTCACTGGTCATTCTTGTATTCTTGAAGTCTACTAAAAAAAGGTTTAAATCCGTCATTGTTAAAAAAACATTTGAGTTTTCTCATGCTGGCCATTTCTGCAGTACCCATCTGTGAAACGCTCCGTTGAGGTCCTGTACCCACCCTCCTGAAAACCCCAGGGTTCTGCAATTGGTCAGCTTGATCACTCACTTGTGATTGGTCCACTGTTCGCAAGCATGTCGGGAAATATTATGCCCAATATGGGAAGCTAAAACAATCCCTTTATCAAATGTGGCCAGTTTTCATATATAACGCACACCGATTATGACACCGCACTTCTCACGCTTTTCTTTACTCAGGGAATGGAAGCAATGCATGTGTTTCATGATCGTTTAAATGAAATAAGATAATTTAAAATGTCTTTATGCAATTCCATTGCTTCCAACCCTTCCATCCACACGAGAATCTCTTTCGTAAGTGTTGATTGAATAATTGCTGACCACAGCAGGGGAATGTAAATATGCCAAGAAAACTCACGCTGAATGTGAGAGTTGACAGGTATGTGTTATTAATGAAAACAGCACACATACTCGTTAAAGAAACTGATATTTTAAAGGTCAGAACATTCACCCTGCAATGAAAAGGCAGCAGTTCCCACTTCTGAGCTAGCAACTTTATATAAACACTTTCTGCACCTTATAAGGAACAAGTATTACTCACTAACTCAGTAATATCAGAAATAAACCTTATTATAACAACAGAAATTCCACTATTAGGAAAAATCTTGCAATAATTTACAGATTGAACAGAATGTTGCAATGCACGCAGCAGGGGGTCAACAGAAGTGCTTGAGCTGAGCAACCCAAAACAATGGGATTCAATTTCTTTGAATACAGTATAAATTCAAAAACAAAAGGCCACATTGAAGAAAATGCAACCTCTATAGCAGTAACAATATTTCTTCATTGAATCCCTCCTCCAGAGACAGTTGTATCCAGTAGAAGGAACCCTGCGGTCCTGTTTCATTCAGATTAATTCCCATTGACCATTTCCGTACCTCATTTAAATCTCGTAAATGTAACTGAACACCTCAGGCTGCTTTTGGAAGTCTTTTTTCTTTATAATGCGTCATTTTTAGCTGCACAAATGTGGCCAACGTTAAATGAATACAACCTACCTTGCTCTTACGCAAAGGCTTTTTTACTCTTCTCGTTTTCCAATCAGAGTCTTTCAGTTACTGTGGAAAGTTTATACACTCTGGCATTGGATAAGAAATTAGTCAAGTAAGACATTATCACTGAGGAAGCTTCAAATGGGCTTGAACTAGAAAGTGTGCAGTTATACAGATGAGCCTAAGTAAATACTTGAGTGATTGGCTATTAACAGTACTCAGGAGGATATAAAGGAGCGCTGAATTTGTCGATGGAGAAATCTACGAGTAAATATATGGTGGGGAACTATGCATTTTTGATGTGAGATGGCTATAATCGATAGGAGAATGACATAGTATCAATGCCATGTTGAATCTTTCCTTCAGAAAACTTATTTTTCTTAAATACTAATAGGGATACCATTGGCTAACTGATGCTGAAGTGCTTGTTACAGAGGACAACAATTTTTCCTGTTGTAAGAGATAATTTTTTTTTTTAACCGGTCGATAGATACTATGGGCAAGTATATTGAGCAATTTGCACATCAGGCTTAGCTGAGGAGTTTAATTCATGTAACTCCTGTAAAAAGGGGATGGGACTTAACTCATAAATTATTCTAAACCGCGTTCGATCTCTGCTTACTTGAGAAAATTCAATAACTGGTTGGGGTGTGCTATCTAGTGATAGAATATTGTAACTGCGTGCGTAAATTTGCAGCTCCATGTCCTTTGGCAGACACAACTGCAAAAAGGGGTTAAAGGACTGTATGAACTTCCCCTATTGCCAATTCACGAGCTGCCTCTGCTGGCATGGTGTAATTATCCATAACACCACCACAAAGCCAAGGTGCCTGGCCTCTCCCACCTCATAGTAATCATAAATCCACAACCAGTTGCTTTGCAAATAAAAGCAAAAACATGGCTTGCTAGCAAATAAAGATGCTTGCTACCAGCCAGCTGTGTCCCATTGTTTGAAAGTTTAACAAGAGTTTGTCACTAAAGTGACTATATCCCCCGCCGTTAGGTCACCAAAACCAACTGGTGTCTGCGCATTCCCAGTAGGAAGGTTGGTACCAAAAAGAATTGAAATAGGTTGACTCCTTCTTGAGATATCGCACCGACAGTGTTCGGGACGGACGGACGGACGGACGGAGCTGAATACTATATCCCCCGATTTGCACTAAACGCTCGGCGGGGGATAACTAGCTAGTCATCTATTTATTCCAGTTGAAATTTAACTTGGAAATACATGGAGGTGGAGACCTCTCACAATATAGCCAAGTAAATGTCTGTCAGATAATGAGTTATGTACGTTGATTTGAAGTTTTTTCAAAACTTTCTGGAGGACAGAGGAGGTGCAGAAAGTCGTATTTCGAGGAGTCGTGATTGCTTTTCATCATTCTCATCTCTATAGACCCTTTTGGTTTAAGGGCATGAAAAAGTGAGATTTGGAGAGCGCATGAGCACTGGACATTGTGTATGGCAGAAGGAAAACTAGAGACCATTAACAAACCTGCAGCTTGCGAGAGGAGAGCATCTCACTACTTAAAGTTTGTGAAATGAGACAGATATGCATAGATTTGGATGTATCACACACAATGCTTAAAAATTAGTTGAGGCAATAATTTTAAAAGTCTGCTGTCAAAACAAACATTTGGACTCGACAGGCTGACAATCCCTATTTACAGCCAGCTCGTTCTCAACTAACACGATAATTGGGTCACGTCCTAAAACCAGGTTGACATGGTTTTCATTTCAGCTGTTTCAGCACAAATTTCTTGCAAGAATAATTTGGTTTTTGTCATTTCAATGACATAATCACTTGCTGCCTATAGCCAACAAGGTTGAATTCGCTTGCCATTTAGCTTTGCAGACATGAATTAATGTCATTAACACCATGATGATTGGTTGGCACGCCATAAGTCAGCTAATAGCCACAGTGTTTCTGCTACAAATTCCTACTGTTCAAAAAACCCAGAAATGATCCTAACCTCTTCTCAACATGGATAAGTGTGCAGGTATACATGTAAAATACAAGACTAAGACAAATGAAAACCCCTCCTTGAATCGCCACCTTATCGTGGTGGAGAGGTTTGAGTACCTGGATGATCCTAGGAGCTATGTTGTCTGGGGCTTTTTACCCCTGGTAGGGTCTCCCAGGGCAAACAGGTTCTAGGTGACAGGTCAGACTAAGAGCGGTTCAAAACACCCCTAATGAATGAATCGTAAACCAAGGATGTTCACGTTGCCCGGATTGGTGTCTCTGGGACCCCACTCTGGAGCCAAGCCTGCGGTTGGGGCTGGCAGGCGAGCGCCTGTTGGTCGGGTCTCTGCCCACAGGACCCGGCCGGGCACAGCCCGAATGTGCGACGTGGGCCCGCCTTCCCGTAGGCCCATCACATGCGAGAGGGTTCAAAAGGGGCAGATGCCTTGGCTTTGGGTGGCAGTCGTGGGCGGGGGCCCCGGCGACCCAATCCCTGGATGCAGAAACTGGTTCTCGGGACATGGAATGTCACCTCACTGGGTGGGAAGGAGCCTGAGCTTGTGCAGGAGGTCGAGCGATACCGGCTAGAGATAGTCGGACTCACCTCCACGCACAGTCTGGGTTCTGGAACCCAACTCCTCGAGAGAGGCTGGACTCTCTTTTCCTCTGGAGTTGCCCGCGGTGAGAGGCGGTGGGCTGGTGTGGGTTTGCTTAAAGCCCCCCCAGCTTAGCCGCCATGTGTTGGAGTTTTCCCCGGTGAATGAGAGGGTCGCTGCCCTGCGCCTTGGGGTCGGGGACAGGTGCCTCACTGTCGTTTCGGCTTATTGGCCTAATGGCAGTGCAGAGTACCTGGCCTTCTTGGAGTCCCTGGGAGGGGTACTGGAAAGTGCTGGGGGACTTCAACGCCCACGTGGGCAGCGACAGTGTTACCTGGAGGGGCGTGATTGGGAGGAACGGCCTCCCCGATTTGAACCGGAGTGGTGTTCTGTTATTGGACTTCTGTGCTAGTCACAGTTTGTCCATAACAAACACCATATTCAAACATAAGGGCGTCCATCAGTGCACGTGGCACGAGGACGCCCGAGGGCGGAGGTCAATGATCGACTTTGTGGTCGTGTCATCTGATCTTCGGCCGTATGTCTTGGGCACTCGGGTGAAGAGAGGGGCTGAGCTGTCCACTGATCACCACCTGGTGGTGAGTTAGTCTGCTGGTAGAGGAGGAAGCTGGACAGGCTTGGCAGGCCCAAACATGTTGTGAGGGTCTGTTGGGAACGTCTGGCAGAACCCTCTGTCAGAGGGGTTTTCAACTCTCACGTCCGGGAGAGCTTTGACCGGATCCCAAGGGAGACTGGAAACATTGAGTCTGAATGGACCCTGTTCTCCACCTCCATTGTTGATGTGGCCGTTCGAGGCTGTGGCCGTAAGGTTTCCGGCGCCTGTCGTGGTGGCAATCCCCGAACCCGGTGGTGGACACCAGAAGTAAGGGATGCCGTCAAGCTTAACAAGGAGTCCTATCAAGCTTGGTTGGCACATGGGACTCCTGAGGCAGCTGACAGGTACCGGCAGGCTAAGCGTGCTGCGGCCCGGGAGGTGGCAGAGGCAAAAACTTGGGTATGGGAAAAGTTTGGGGAGGCCATGGAGGAGGATTATCGGTTGACCCCGAAGAAGTTCTGGCAAACCGTTCGGCGCCTCAGAAGGGGAAAGCAGTGCCCTGCCAACAGTGTTTACAGTGGAGGTGGGGAGCTGTTGACTTTGACTGGGGATATTGTCGGCCGGTGGAAGGAATACTATGAGGATCTCCTCAATCCCACTGACAAGTCTTCCATAGAGGAAGCAGAGGCTGGGGACCCAGAGGCTGATTCATCCATCACTCGGGCTGAAGTCACTGAGGTAGTTCAGAAGCTCCTCGGTGGCAAGGCACCAGGGGTGGATGAGATCCGCCCTGAGTACCTCAAGTGTCTGGATGTTGTAGGGCTGTCTTGGTTGACACGCCTTTGCAACATTGCGTGGCAGTCGGGGACAGTGCCTCTGGACTGGCAGACCGGGGTGGTGGTCCCTCTTTTTAAGAAGGGGGACCGGAGGGTGTGTTCCAACTATAGGGGGATCATGCTCCTCAGCCTCCTGGGTAAAGTCTATTCCAGGGTGCTGGAGAGGAGAATCCGGCCGATAGCCAAACCTCGGATTCAGGAGGAAAAATGCGGTTTTCATCCTGGTCGTGGAACACTGGACCAGCTCTATACATTCCGCAGGGTGCTTGAGGGTTCATGGGAGTTTGCCCAACCAGTTCACTTGTTTTTTGTGGACTTAGAGAAGGCGTTCGACCGTGTCCCTCGTGGCATTCTGTGGGAGGTGCTTCGGGAGTATGGAGTCCGGGGCCCTGTAATAAGGGCTGTGCGGACTCTGTACGACCGGAGGAGGAGCTTGGTTCGCATTGCCGCCAGTAAGTCAGACCTGTTTCCAGTGCATGTTGGATTCCGGCAAGGCTGCCCTTTGTCACCTGTTCTGTTCATTATTTTTATGGACAGGATTTCTAGGCGCAGCCAGGGGCCGGAGGGAGTCCGATTCGGGGACCAGCGGATCTCATCTCTGCTTTTTGCAGATGATGTTGTCCTGTTGGCTCCTTCGAACCTGGACCTTCAGCATGTACTGAGGCGGTTTGCAGCCGAGTGCAAAGCGGCTGGGATGAGAATCAGCACCTCCAAGTCCGAGACCATGATTCTCGACCGGAAAAAGGTGGCTGGTCCCCTCCGGGTTGGAGGAGAGCTCCTGCCTCAAGTGGAGGAGTTTAAGTATCTTGGGGTCTTGTTCACGAGTGAGGGAAGGATGGAGCGTGAGATTGACAGAGGGATCAGTGCAGCGGCAGCAGTAATGCGGTTCTTGTACCGATCTGTTGTGGTGAAGAAGGAGTTGAGCCGAAAGGCGAAGCTCTCAATTTACCAGTCAATCTACGTTCCCACCCTCTCCTATGGTCAGGAACTTTGGGTCATGACCGAAAGAACGAGATCTAGGATACTAGCGGCTGAAATGGGTTCCCCCGCAGGGTGGCGGGGCACTCCCTTAGGGATAGGGTTAGAAGCACTGTCACCCGGGAGGAGCTCAGAGTAGAGCCGCTGCTCCTCCACGTCGAGATGAGTCAGTTGAGGTGGCTCGGGCATCTATATCGGATGCCCCCTGGACGCCTTCCTGGGAAGGTGTTCCGGGCATGCCCCACCGGGAGGAGGCCCTGAGGAAAACCCAGGACACGCTGGAGGGACTATGTCGCTCGGCTGGCCTGGGAACGCCTCGGGATACCCCCGGGAGAACTGGAGGAATTGTCCAGGGAGAGGGAAGTCTGGGCATCTTTGCTTAGACTGCTGCCCCCGCGACCCGGCCCAGGATTAAGCGGAAGATGATGAGATGAGAGATGAGATGAGACAACATCATTACTGCTTAACAGAATGCAACAGATTTGATTTTGGATTCTCATTTGTGCTGAAAACAAGGTCGAGGACTTTGCTTAACAGTATCTCGCCGATATGGAAAGAATTCCATATCCAACCTCCACCTTTACAGCTTTTTATTCGCCAGAACGATTTTAAAAGGGGGCGCTAATATATTTTGGGGGGGGGACTTAGTTGTTAGAAGGGGTTTAGAATTTAAGATCAACATTTAATGTTGTGGGTGCGTATGCTGCGCATGCCCTAGCAAGCCAGGGTGTCATCAGTAATGTGCTTGAATAATCATTTTACATGCCCTCGCTGACTTCCCCTCGGCACTTGCCCTCAGGACAATCCGTGCCGCCATCAGTGGTGTCCTTCCAGTTGCACAAAAAACAGATCGACCCTTGGAGGGCCGAGGGAGCCAGTCAACAACAGAAGCCACTCCAGTGGTGTATATTCCCCACAATGCATTGTAGTTGCGCAGTTGGTGCATAAAGATACATCCACAGCTGGGTGGCAGTAATGTGAGTAAAACTGCACTTCGGTGTGAAAAACTCCATCAGTATCCACCGAAGAGGGAGAGGATGAATCAATTACACCTGTCGCAGTTTAACTTTGTTTAATGAGCTACCAATAGTTGAGTTGCTCAGTTGTTGATACTAATGGGTTGAATAACTATCTTGTTTATTTTTGGAAGCATTATTGTACATTGCATCACAAATTTATTGGGCATTATCCCATGCACAGAAATAACGGCTTGTCTTTCGAGGATTGTGAATGCATGAAGCTCATAAAAGGGCGTAGACTCACATCTTTTTGCGGCTTTTCGTGATTAAATCCTTTTACCTGTCAGTATGGTTTGATCAACCGAAGATCTCTTCTTCGGATGTATTTGTTTCAAGTGATAAAAATAACAGCCTATAATTAAATGAGGAGCCATCGAACAATCGCTGCTGAAAATGTAAAAATGAGAGATTCAAGTCAAGGAAGGTTTCAGATTTTTTGCATTTTATCAGATAATTACCATCATCACAATATTGCATCCATTATGTAAATGTAGTCAATAGGCAACAAATCTGTAATCATTTCTCAATTATTGTAGGCTTCCTATGGGATTATATTGTTAGGCAAATTAATTGGTGATTGTTAATCAAGCCTTTAAAGATGGGAGATACCAACCGTGATATCAAGCAGCAGCCTAATTTCGAAATCAGAAACTGATGCGGCTAATTATGCCACCAAGTGCCTACACTATTGCAGTTATACGCGGGAGGTGGTTTCACCCCACTGAAATGAGTCTGCAGGTATTTATGATGATTTGTAAAACACAGTATAGGGCAAAGTCAGCAACTGGCAGTTGTTCCATGATAGTTCAGGCTGAGCGTGGGGAAGGGTAGGTGCATTCCATTTCAATCGCCCGCACACTTTCCCCCATCGGCCCCGTGGGCTCCGTGTGACGTGGACGTTCCGTAATACCAAGGGTTGAGTGGGAGTGAATGAGGGCATGTTGAAAAACTATAGAAATGCAGCCATAGGCTGCGGCCAACATATGCTTCTACAACATATATCAGGCTTTTAAAGCAGCACTAAAAATTAAGCTAAATTTTCTTGACTGGCTGCATGCTTGACGGTTTTACACACTCGAATGCGTGAACTCTAAGGTCCGTTGACCTGTCGCTTTTAGTTGTGCCTGGATCAAGGTTAAAGCCCAGGGGAATCTGGGCTTTTTCTGTCATAGCCCATAAACTTTGGCATGAGCTGCCTCGGCATAATAGACTGTCCCACTCACTGCCTGTTTTAAGTCACGTCTTAAAACACATTTATTCTTTGCCTTTCAATGCCGTATAAGAGTTTGTCATTTTGGTCTGTTTTTACCTGTCCAAATTCTTGCTGTGTCACTCTAATGTTTATGCTGATGATTGTTCAGCTCTTTGGTCAACTGCTGTTGTTTTAAATGTGCTTTATAAATACATTTGATTTGATATTCTGGATTCTGGATCCAGAAGAATTAAAATGTATCTGTCCTGTGCCATATTTCTGACCCAATAACTCGAAAAGGGGAAGTGATGTGTAACATATTTTGTAACCAAATGAACAGATATATGGCGCGGCGGAGGCATGTGCTCTACTCTAGTCTTGTTGATGAAGCTCCTAGGCTTAACCTGGACTGAGGAATCACCTGGTTCAAACTGATGTGGCAAAATTCTAGGATGTTTTTTGTGATTTTTACGATACTTTTCTTGCTAGCAAGATCTTCTCACAGCCGTATTTTAAAGGAGAACTCTGGTGTGAATTGACTTGGGGTGTATTGAAACATGATAACGAGTAATAAATTTTGTTGAATACCCCACCTCCGTACGCACTCAACTTTTCGAAATACATGGCTTTGTAGCCGAAGCTCCCAACAGGCTTACAATGGTAGTGAATGGGGCATAGCATTGCTGTGCAAAGAAATGGCTATTTTTACATTGTTAACAAGGCTCAAAGTAGCTCCACACTTTATTAGTAGAATTCCGAGGGCGCTGACATTTAAAAACGAGGCACTGAGAACTTAAAAAATGCACAGGTAGTTTATTAAAAAAGACTTAATGTAAACAGCACCTTGAGGTACTTTCCCATTGCCTCCATCTTGAAAGTCACGATAAGTCGATTGATGAGCACGAACGAATAGGAAGGATAGGGGAACAGATTGCAATCTATTCATTCGTGCTCGTCAATCGACTTATCGCGACTCTCAAGATGGAGGCGACTGGAAACTACCTCAAGGTACTGTCTGTAATGAATCTAGTAATGACTCTGTGGCTGATGTATGAGGCTGGAAGCACGGTGGGCATATTTACCGGTGTGACATCTCGTTCCCGTCCACCCCGTGGGACACTGGCACTGGTATGGTGCTACACAGCGACCCCCATTCAGACACGGTAGAATACAGATGGCTGAAATCCACATAAAAAATAATACAGCATAATCCAGTTTCACTGGCTCCAATACAAGGCATTTGTGCTGAATCATCTTGTGCTGGCATCATTCCTAGCCAAGATGATTATACTGTGGGCAAGGGCGTTCAGCAAACTCGTTCTTATCATCTTTCCAGATAAGCCATATTAGACCCAGCTGTGAAGGATACGCCTCCAAGACAACCTATTTATGCATTCAAGCATTTGATTGGTTCAAAGGGCGGGGCTATCTGAAAGCCAAAAGTCAAGAGTAGACTGACCACTCTATTCAGGTCATGAATATTCATTTTGGCCCAAAGCGGGGCTTGAGACGCGCAACTGGATCGCCAGCTTTGATTACATGTGTTTGCAGTGGCTTACCCGTAGAAGAGAGCCGTAATTTGGCATTAATTCCAGATTTTTCCTAATCGTGTAACTATAGCACTTTTCCCATGGCCCAACACGACATACATTGATATTACCTCAGGTACGTATCACTTTTGTGGAAATTTTATTGTCTGAGAGCGTGAGGAAAAAAAAGTCACTCCATGTTAAGTCAGGCTGCTAATATTTCGCCAAACTGAATGCCGAGTGTAATGTTGGTTGAATAAGTGATCCAACTAGTCAGAAACAGATAGTTCCTTAAAGTGAAAACTAGCTAGCTACCTTAAGTTAGTTACCGGAAAATAATGTCAACGAATGTTAAACAGGTTCGCTAGTTTCAACTAGCAAACTAAACCTTGTTTCTGCTATATGATGGTTGGTAATCGGATTGCTAGCAGTAGTAAATATAAGCCAGGTGGATATGTCAAATTATGAGGCGCAATTTCAATGGAGAAATTCTGCAAAGGTGCCATTATTAATTCATTATTTTATATGCAGGAACCACAGCAGCAAGCGGTTGAGGATACAGGTGTATCAGGGCTTCAGGTGAGGTCATAATTATGACTTGTTCTGTGGAATTATAGGGAAAACACTAAATTTGGAAATGAAAGAAACACTTAATCGTAAATCTAACATGATCCAGTCCGATTAACACTCGGTTTGCGGCTTGTCCAATTCATAGTCGGTGGTCCATTTTGAAGTGTTCATCTCAGCTGCAATTATGTTACCGCATATAAAGATGCTCAAAAGAGAGGATTGCGAGCTGGCTTGCTAACGTAGTTATATATCCACTCACTTGGTAGGCTGTCAATGTCCTGGTTAATAGATCTGAGCGGGTTTCATGAGTGCGCTGAGATGGTCTGAGCGGGTTTCATGAGTGCGCTGAGATGGTCTGAGCGGGTTTCATGAGTGCACTGAGATGGTCTTAGCGGGTTTCATGAGTGCGCCGAGATGGTCTGAGCGGGTTTCATGAGTGGGCTGAGATGGTCTGAGTGGGTTTCATGAGTGCGCCGAGATGGTCTGAGCGGGTTTCATGAGTGCGCTGAGATGGTTTGCAGCTGTCAGTTAAGGTTGTGGCAAGTTTATATATGTGGCTTATTAGCATGAAAATTTTGGAGGCACTTTGCGCAGCATAATTTAAAAAAAACCAAGAAACACTCATTTGGATAATCTCTGTATACAGTTAAGGCAGTATCTGCACTCAGATTTACAAAAATTTTCCAGAGAGCGCTATTCGCGCTCGCATCACACGTGTCCCTGCCAATATTCTCATTAAACCTATGCCCTTGACGGTGGGTCATTTACAGATGGACTAAGAACTTACCCCTTCAGAGTTCAATCTGAAACATGCAACTAGATTGTTCATAACTGAAAAATTTCATGCTCATAAAACAAAAAAAATCAGAATAATGGAGTGAAGACTGACAAATAAAAAAAAAAAGGCCTGTGCAAGCAAAATCCAATGTTAGAATGAGGCATTTGTGAACGCATATTACTATGCTTGATATTCACTTTTATCATCTTTACGATTTATAATTTATTTGTAATTAACTTTTTGTATAGTTTTCCATACACCATGCCAAAAAATATATTTTCAAACTTCCTGATTTATTCTATTTTTGCATGTTTATGCCTGCTTGCAACAGATGCACAGAGGGCTGAGTAATGAAGCCAGAGTGCAGTGAGAAGCTGGTGCCGCTAGTACTGGATTATCCATACGACGGAGACTTCAGCAATTGAACACATTCTTTCACAGATTATGGAGAATTTTACATACAACTCAATGACACAGCAGGGTAATTTTCCCAAAGAAATAAGGTTTAGGCCAGAGACTCTGTGCTCTGCATCTGCAGCAGGATTATTCGTCATCGAGCAAAGACCTGGGGACGATGAAATGACTTACGGTCCTCACACAGTCGGCCCATCCAGCCCTCGGGACAGGAGCAGGTGTTGGGCTTCAGGCAGACCCCCCCGTTCTGACACTGGAGCCAGCACAGCGCTGGAACAAGCACAGGAGTAACAGGGCCTCAATGAGCCTGGATATGGAGCTCAAGGTTGGGTGCTGCTGAAAGTGTCTTTCTGTATATTTTTCAGTTTTGGTGGATTCATTGGCATCTGTACTCACTTGTACTCATGAATGTTCATTTCTACTTTCCCAGTACAGAGGTTCATTTGGAATGAAACAAGTCTCACAGCAAATGCTTTTTTTCATCGAAGCTGATAAAGTAGTAGTCTGTTTGGAGGAAGGCTGATGAGTCACGAGCAGAGATGTTATCAAGTCGTCATACTGACAAAGAGACCAAACCTGAAGGCTTCTAAGCACCTTGCAATGTTACGGGGAAAACTTCAGCGGACTCCAAAACAGATTTCTATTGTGACAGTTCATAGCAATTCACCATGACAACCGTCTGTATTAGTATATTTGAAGCAACTGTTTCAGCCATGTCTTTCAGATGTGACTAATCAACGATAACTTCATAAGCCATATTGTGCAGCCTTTACAGACATAAATGACAACACTAACTCACTCATATAAATTTTGATTGAGAGTGAGAACACTATCATGATAGTGTAATACCATATAAAGTAAAGTCTGGCAAGGTGTAAATTAAAGGAGAAATTCAGCATTATTCCTTAAATTGCACACTCAAAAAAAAGGAAAAACATTCCCACATTAAAAAGTTTTATTCAGTTGCAAGTTAGTATGCAAATGAAGGCGATCGACTCTTGCATGGGGAAATCAACACAGTAACTGGAGATCAAGTTTCAACAGCAACATGAGCAAATTGGAAACTTCTGGATAAAAGATCATTTCAGAGAAACGTCACCATTTCATGACACAACAAAGGAACATTAGCTATAAAAATGTAATTAGGTGCCAATATGTCCACAATTTCAACCCGTCCCCAGGAGACTGGAAGGGAAGCAAAGCTGAATGTAAGTGGAAGAAAGACGTGGTTTTATGACGTGTCATATATTGACGAATTTTGACGGTACCAGACCAAGGGTCAATATACAAATAAAATAAATCAATCAAATAAAAGCACCAAAAGCTTTATTTAGCGTTGTATATTGATGCTTGGTCAGGCAGTGTCGTAATGGGACGAGTTGGGATGAGAATGAGTTTTACAATACAATATAATGATGCTTTTTTATGCGCTGCCAAGAAACCTCTTAAACCACTCTCTGAATCATTCCTCACAGTCAGGCTAATAGCTTTCATTTTATGTAACCCCCCCCCCAAGTACATTCTATTTGGACAAACTAACACAAATGCGAACAAACTTGTTATTTCTAATATTTGGCTGAAAATCATTTGCAGTTAATGAATGCCAGACACTTAGTTTCTTCCCTGTTGATGCCTTGCCAAGTCTTCACTGCAGCCGTCTTCAGTTCCTGATTATTAATATTTGCCCTGAGTATTTTGCTCTTAGTTTTGCCTTCAGCAAGTGAAACATGAGCTAAATTACATCCAGGTCAGGTGACTTATATTGCCACTGTAGAACAGTACAGTTCTTTGCCTAGTAAAAGTGTTGGTCATTAAGCATGTGCGCTGTGAAGGACCATTCAATGATTAATGAACCGTTTCAGATAATTTAGCCCTGTGAAATTCAAAACTCATCATTCTAGCATAAATTGATCCTTGGCTCTTCTGTCAATAGGATGTTGTTTCAGCACTTTTAAAATTACATAAAATATGTTTTTTATACCTGATTTTTGAGACTAACAAATCATTAGCACCTTATGGCAAACCCAAATAATTTACTTTGATTGTTTGACACTAACTCTGCCTTCAACATGAAGTGTAGTCTTGTTCTGGTCAACTGTCCTGAAGGATTTTTTTTTGTTCTCAGGACAAGGGACCAAAGACTCACTCAGTTTCTTGGTGTTGTTGTTGTTCTTCTCGGACTTCTTAGTGTGGATACTAACTACTCCGTTATTACCAAACAGATAGTCATGACACTTGACAACCATATTCTACATGTCCGTGCGCAGACAGTAACTGAGCCTGAAGAGGCATGTATATTCACCCTGCATAAGTACTCACTTATGCCACTGACCCAAAGATGTAGTTCATTTGAACTTGTTTTCACCTGAAAAATAATTCTTGAGTCTTAATCAACCATAGTTATGTGTGAATGTCCCAGCTATTTGGTGTACTTAAGCTCATCAATTCCTGAATGAATCATTCTCCAATTTGAGGATGTTAAGTAAGGATGCACTACATGTTTATAGTATTTCTCTGACGGTTCTGTTCTATATTTCAGCCTAATCATGACTCGACTCGCTGGCAGCGGCAGCTCATTGGACTTCATGTAGGGAGCAGCAGATTTTAACAGATTTCCAAAACAGATTTCAAATGCAAACGTCATGTGTGTCAGCAAAGAAGGGGCCAAGAGCAGGTTCAGATAAATGATAAGAATGACCTTTATAAGCAGGCCAGGTCAGAGAACAGGCACTCAGTGCAATAAAGGGCAGGGAAAGGTCGAGCAGCTTTACACAACAAAGACGGCAAATAACAAAAAAGTTCTTAAAAAAAAAGGAAAGAAAATCATACTTTCATCATGCCTGTCCATGCCACAGTCAATCGAGCAGCAAGTAAAGCAGAACGGGAGATATCAGGCACCTTAGAAAACCCAAAAAGAGGGGTGTAAAACTTTCCCAGTCCTCATGCAGAGGTGAAAAAATGAAAAACTTTCAGAAATTGAGGAAAACATAAAAGACTGAGTCAGAGGCTTGCAGTGTAACGGCCACAGTTCAATGAGTATCACTGCCATGCTGTGACCCCCTGCGGAGAGACAGCGTGCGCAGTATGAGCGTAATCACAGAGTGATGGAGAGCAAATCAGCTAATGGGGGTCAGTTGTCGTGAGCAGAGGCGTAACATTAGGGGGTGAAACATGAGTGAAGAAGAAGAGTGTGATGCGTCAACCAAAGTGAGTGGAGGCTAACTTGGGGGCAGTAGTAGTGAGCAGAGGTGTGTGAGGGGACAGGAGTAGTGTGCAGAGGCGTATGGGGGGACAGCAGTGGTGAGCAGAGGCGTATGGGGGGACAGCAGTAGTGAGCAGACGCGTATGGGGGGACAGCAGTAGTGAGCAGAGGCGTATGGAGGGACAGCAGTAGTGAGCAGACGCATATGGGGGGACAGCAGTAGTGAGCAGAGGCGTATGGGGGGACAGCAGTAGTGAGCAGAGGCATATGGGGGGACAGCAGTAGTGAGCAGAGGCGTATGGGGGCACAGCAGTAGTGAGCGGAGGCATATGGGGGCACAGCAGTGGTGAGCAGAGGCATATGGGGGGACAGCAGTAGTGAGCAGAGGCGTGTGGGGCGACCGCAGTAGTGAGCAGAGGCGTATGAGGGGACAGCAGTCGTGAGCAGAGGCATATGTGGGGACAGCAGTAGTGAGCAGAGGCGTATGGGGGGACAGAAGTAGTGAGCAGAGGCGTATGGGGGGACAGAAGTAGTGAGCAGAGGCGTATGGGGGGACAGGAGTAGTGAGCAGAGGTGTATGGGAGGGACAGCCGAAGTGAGCAGAGGCGAATGGGGTCAGCGGTAATGAGCAGAGGCGTATGGGGGACAGCAGTAGTGAGCAGAGGCGTATGGAGGGACAGCAGTAGTGAGCAGGGGCGTATGGGGGGACAGCAGTAGTGAGCAGAGGTGTATGGGGGGACAGCAGTAGTGAGCAGAGGCGTATGGGGGGACAGCAGTAGTGAGCAGAGGCATATGGGGGGACAGCAGTAGTGAGCAGGGGCGTATGGCGGGACAGCAGTAGTGAGCAGAGGTGTATGGGGGCACAGCAGTGGTGAGCAGAGGCGTATGGGGGGACAGCAGTAGTGAGCAGAGGCGTATGGGGGGACAGCAGTAGTGAGCAGGGGCGTATGGGGGCACAGCAGTAGTGAGCAGGGGCGTATGGGAGGACAGCAGTAGTGAGCAGAGGCGTATGGGGGGACAGCAGTAGTGAGCAGGGGCGTATGGGGGCACAGCAGCAGTGAGCAGGGGCGTATGGGAGGACAGCAGTTGTGAGCAGAGGCGTATTGGGGGACAGCAGTAGTGAGCTGAGGCGTATGGGGGCACAGCAGTAGTGAGCAGGGGCGTACGGGGGGACAGCAGTAGTGAGCAGTGGCGTATGGGGTGACAGCAGTAGTGAGCAGAGGCGTATTGGGGGACAGCAGTAGTGAGCAGAGGCGTATGAGGGCACAGCAGTAGTGAGCAGGGGCGTATGGGGGGACAGCAGTAGTGAGCAGAGGCGTATGGGGGCACAGCAGTAATGAGCAGAGGCGTATTGGCGGACAGCAGTAGTGAGCAGAGGCGTATGGGGGCACAGCAGTAGTGAACAGGGGCGTATGGGGGCACAGCAGTAGTGAGCAGGGGCGTATGGGGGCACAGCAGTAGTGAGCAGAGGTGTATGGGGGCACAGCAGTAGTGAGCAGAGGTGTATGGGGGCACAGCAGTAGTGAGCAGAGGCGTATGGGGGCACAGCAGTAGTGAGCAGAGGTGTATGGGGGGACGGCAGTAGTGAGCAGGGGCGTATGGGCGGACAGCAGTAGTGAGCAGGGGTGTATGGGGGGACAGCAGTAGTGAGCAGAGGTGTATGGGGGGACAGCAGTAGTGAGCAGGGGCGTATGGGGGCACAGCAGTAGTGAGCAGGGGCGTATGGGGGGACAGCAGTAGTGAGCAGAGGTGTATGGGGGGACAGCAGTAGTGAGCAGAGGCGTATGGGGGGACAGCAGTAGTGAGCAGGGGCGTATGGGGGGACAGCAGTAGTGAGCAGAGGTGTATGGGGGGGCAGCAGTGGTGAGCAGAGGCGTATGGGGGGACAGCAGTAGTGAGCAGAGGCGTATGGGGGCACAGCAGTAGTGAGCAGAGGCGTATGGGGGCACAGCAGTAGTGAGCAGAGGCGTATTAGGGCTTCAAGAACATAGGGGCATCCGGCTCTCTACCTTTGCAGGTGGGAGGTGGGGTCCAGGTGCCATTCTCCAGACACACACTCCTGCTGGAGCCTACCATGCCATACCCTCCGAAGCACGTGTACACTGCCGTGTCCCCAAACTGGAAGACTGCCCCTCGCACAACACCATTGGCCACGTGGAGCGGAGGACCGCAGGCGACCCCTATGCATAACCAACGAAGAGGCCGCCCCATTAGTCAGACCGGCCCGTGTTACCAGGGCCTGAGGGTCACGCACTCCCCTCACCATGGGAGCAGCCCTACGGTTCAGCCCTTTTACATACTGGAGCGTTTTGTGTACATGAGGAATGTAGTCACATGATGAGGGAATGTACTCTTAGTATTGTTAGATTGAGCAATAGTGTGTAATGCTGTTACATAAAATACCATAATTATTCTTAAAATACAGTGAGTTCTTGCTTCCAGCCGTCCCCAGTTAGTTGGAGGAGTAACGGCACTTAGTAAATAATAGCAGTTCAATCATTTTATATTTACTAGCGGTTTTTCTTTCATTATCTGACAATTTCAGAATTTATCTGGTTTATCGATAGATGTTTTTAGTATGTCGTATTTAGTATGTAGTACTCAATCCCGGCCTCATACGGCTCCCAACACAATAATGAAACCAAAAGAAAATGACCGAAAGAGAACAGCCATGCAATACACAAATATCTCCTCAGTTTCAAAGCAAACATTAGCAGAGAAACAAATATTCATGCAACAGCCGTGGGCAGCCATCGGCAGTCAAGCAAGTTCAGCAACATTTCGCCACTGATGCAGAAAGGAATAAGTTCAAGACTTTAACTGCAAACTGCACATTGTGATCTGTCAGGAAACGCCACTGTATAACTGCTTTGCAGTATTGACGGGCAGCAGGGTGGCACAGTGTTTGGCACTACCGCCTCACAGCAAAAAGGTCATGGGTTCGAATTCAGCCTGGGGCCTTTCTGTGTGAAGTTTTCGTGTTCTTCCCGTGTTTGCGTGAGTTTCCTCTGGGTTCTCTGGTTTCCCCCACCATTACAGGAACACTCCTACCAGTACTCCTGACCCAGGAACTGGCTTTAGAACGGAGTTGGTCCCTTCTGGAGTTACATCCTAACTATAGGATGGGTGCAGAGGACGTATATCTATCTATCAGGGCCGTTACGGTGCACAACATTACATTGCATTTATTAAAAGATGTTTCATTCTCTGTTTTGAGGCAGCTTTACCCATGGCTGGAATAAACCGTAAACTCCTATCTACAGGCAGTTGACACGATCTCTACAAAGCAAATGTATTTTCAATTTGTTCTCCACACGAAGGTAAGATAATTTTGAGTCCTCTCCAGCGGCAGCTTATGCCTGTATGAGTAGGTCACACAGAGCAACTGCTTCACTCTTTACTTCAGTACCTACAACCCCGATTCCAAAATAGTTAGAACAAAGTGTAAATTGTGAATAAAATCAAAATGCAATGACTTTCAGATCACGAGCCAATATGTTATTTACAATAGAATATAGGTAAGATTTCAAATGTTGAAACAGAGACATTTTACACTTTTTCCACAAAATGAAAATTTTGACTGCAAGAGGTCTCAAAAAAGTTGGGACACAGGCAAAAAAAGGGCTGAAAAAGCAATTAATATTAATTAATATTTAAAGAAAATCAGCTGAAAGAACATTGAACAAGTAATTAAGTTAACTGACATCAGGTGTGTAACATGATTGGCTATAAAAGGGATGTCTTAGAAAGGCTGAGTCTCTCAGAAGTAAAGATGGCCAGAGGCTCTCCAACCTATAAAGGCTTATGTAAAAAAATTGTGTAATACTTTAAAAACAATGTTCCTCAACGTCAAATTGCAAAGGCTTTGAATGTTTCATTATCGATAGTGCATAACATCATCAAAAGATTCAGAGAAACTAGAAAAATCTCTGTGCATAAGGGACAAGGCCAAAGACCTTTACTGGATGCCCGTGATCTTCGGGCCCTCAGACGCCACTGCATCACTCACCGACATGATTCTGCCATTGACATTACTAAATGGGCCCTGGAATACTTCAAGAAACCACTGTCTGTAAACACAGTCCGCTGTGCCATCCACAGATGCCACCTAAATCTCTATCATGCAAAAAAGAAGCCATTGTTGGGCATGATCCAGAAGCGCCGCCTGGTTCTGTGGGCCAAGGCTTATTTAAAATGGTCTGTAGCGAAGTGGCAAAGTGTCCTGTGGTCAGACAAGTCCAGATTTGATATTGCTCTTGGAAATCATGGGCATCGTGTCCTCCAGGCTAAACAGGAGAAAGACCACCCCTCCTGTTATCAGTGTTCAGTTCAAAAGCCAGCATATCTGATGGTATGGGGATGCATTAGTGCATATGGTGTGGGACGCCTGCATGTCTTAAAAGCACTATGAATGCTGAAAGGTATATAAAGGTTTTAGAGCAACATATGCTCCCCTCCAGACGACATCTACTCCAGGGAAGGCCTTGTGTATTTCAGCAGGACAATGCAAAACCACATACTGCAGTTATTGCAACAGCATGG
This sequence comes from Gymnothorax reevesii, assembly GCA_029721435.1. Classification (NCBI taxonomy): domain Eukaryota; kingdom Metazoa; phylum Chordata; class Actinopteri; order Anguilliformes; family Muraenidae; genus Gymnothorax; species Gymnothorax reevesii. Next base: position 118,952,576 of record CM056579.1, read on the forward strand.
CTTTGAAGTAGAAGAGTCCGTGTGCTGAACTGGCCTGCCTGCAGTCCGGATCTTTTACAGATTGAGAACATTAGACTGGGTGCCCAGGGGATTCAGCCTAGCTGGGAAGGCTACCAATTCTAATCACCATCACAGTGTAAGGCATGGCTCCCAATAGAAGGATCTGGACTTCTGCTGGGCTAAAGCTGGTGGGTGTAGTAATGAAGGGTAAAAATGTGACGCCCAACCCAGCTAGATCAATCTAGAAAGTAACAACTTGAAACATCCCTGTGTTTAATGCTGGTCATCTCCACTCCTCCGGATGAGGGGGGCCAGAACATTTCACAGGTGGGAGGGGTCCGACAGAAGGAATTATAGGGGTCCCCAAAATTGAGTGAGATCAGCTCATTGAGATACAGGATGAAACCTGGTGCAAAATGTTCAGCACAGCCCCCCGTTTCAGGAATGGCCCCTGCCAAAGATGTTCTGTGGTGGGGGACCCCTGGCAGGAGCCCCAAATGGGCCACACCCAAAATTAAGCTGGATCAACTCATGGAGTTACTGTGCAAACCCTGTTTCAGCCCTCAGGCCAGAAACGTTCTGTGGCGCAGTGTGCTTCATTCCTACATCCTAAATGGACGGTCTGTGATCACACAAGCTAATTCTTTAGAAACGTCCGCGAGGCTGTGGATTTAGGCTCGTGCTTGGATCTTTTGTGCACACTATTGTTTCATAAGCAATACCCGATGATGTAAATGTTTTAAAATACATGTATAGTATGTATTAAGTACAGTTATAAAAGCAAATATTGTACAAATCCTGGAACCAATTATATAAAATTAATTCAGCTAAAGTAGGTATATAGTTTCATTATAAACCATTATATCCATGGAATACAGTGGGTCATTGTTCTTTACCAAAACTGATGCTCATGGTCAGCGTACTAGGACAAGGCATCTTTGTTTCAACAGGCAAAACACCTCGTTCGGCTCTAAACAAATATTTGTTAAGTATGGGATGAGGAAACAGGAAACACTGCAGGGTTTCGAAAAATTTTTTGGAACCTGGCTGCCCTTAGCGGGCAACCTCTCTTTTCAGTTTTCAGATTTTTGGTTACCCAACCTATGCTTTTTTTAATTAAAATTTGTTCAATAGAAAATGGTGGTTTGTCTTTTATTTCATGGCCAGAGCATTTCCCACAACCCACAGCGCAGTAATGGAGGGACATGATGGCCAGTGTTGAGCGGAAGAAAGTCTGATACATCAGGTTACTGCCGAATTACTGTAATGTTCGTGCTTCGTACGCAGATCAGATACACAGGGGAGTTGAGGACTCAGGTGTCAGGGACTTGGTTGTGTTTTATTCTGCTTGCTGAACTGCAGCAGACACAAACACTGCAATACAGAAACAAAGAGGAAATGAGGTTCCCTAATAAACACTATCAGTAATACTGAGTCTGGGCTAAAGCTGCAGTAACAATGTGTTACAAACAGGACCGCAAAAAGAAAACAGGTTCCTCTGAATATATATCCAGTATACATGCATATTACAATTAGTGAAGCTACATCAGCCACTCGGACATGGCGGCGCCCTCCCCTGTGCCCTTGGGACCAGAGCCAGACTGAAGTTGCAGTGGTGGACGCCTGGTTCAGAGAGACAGCGAGGGTCTGGGAAGCTGCCAACATGCAGATCCGGAGGGCACGCCATCATCAGAAGATCAAGGCGGACCAGAAACGTCAGGACTCCCCCAAGCACCAGCCGTGGGACTGAGTCTAGCTCTGAACATAGGACCTGCGCCTCCGCCTGCCCTGCAAAAAGTCGAGCCCCTTCTGTGTCTTCAGGAAGGTCAATGATTCACCTACACCATACAACTGCCGTGTCTCTACTACAGTTATAACACCTTTCACACATCCCTGCTCAGGCCGGTGATCGCTGGGCCCCTGGCTGAGGCCCCCTTCCTGAAGACCCGCCCCCTGTTCTGGAGGGAGACAGTGGCCTGGCCCCCCGGGGGCGCAGCCTGCTTCAAGAAGGTGAGCAGGTAAAATCCAGGTAGACTGGGAAGGCTGTGGTCCGGAGGAGAGGTGCCGGGCAGATCACAACCACATCTTGGACCCGCAGCCGAGTTCCTCTACACCCACCAGAAACAGCCTGCCCAACGTCCCAGAGGGCACCCTCCAGGGCGAAGATCAGGCACAACGGGAGCCGGGGGGCGGGGGGGTACCGTCAGGACACACTTTCAGCTGTCTACTTCAGCAGGCCTTCAACTAAGACCCAGACCGCATGTCTCACACCCATCATCATTGTTTGCAACTGTTTAATTGCCACTGAGTGACAGCGAGTGTATTTAAGCCAGAGCCTCACGTTTCCCATTGTGAGATCTTGTATATTCCTGCCAGTTTGTCATTGCTACTGTTGTAGCTGAACTCAGTGTTTTCGCGTATATATTCTAAACTCTTAAATCTTAGTGCTGTTTTTGCACTGTATTTGGAGGAACCTGTTTTCTTTTTGCGGTCCTGTTTGTAATACATTGCAGTGTTTCCTGTTTCCGCATCCCATACTTAACAAATATTTGTTTAGAGCCGAACGAGGTGTTTTGCCTGTTGAAACAAAGATGCCTTGTTCTAGTACACTGACCATGAGCATCAGTTTTGGTAAAGAACAATGACCCACTGTATTCCAGGGATATAATGGTTTATAATGAAACTATATACCTACTTTAGCTGAATTAATTTTATATAATTGGTTCCAGGATTTGTACAATATTTGCTTTTATAACTGTACTTAATACATACTATACATGTATTTTAAAACATTTACATCATCGGGTATTGCTTATGAAACAACAGTGTGCACAAAAGATCCAAGCACGAGCCTAAATCCACAGCCTCGCGGACGTTTCTAAAGAATTAGCTTGTGTGATCACAGACCGTCCATTTAGGATGTAGGAATGAAGCACACTGCGCCACAGAACGTTTCTGGCCTGAGGGCTGAAACAGGGTTTGCACAGTAACTCCATGAGTTGATCCAGCTTAATTTTGGGTGTGGCCCATTTGGGGCTCCTGCCAGGGGTCCCCCACCACAGAACATCTTTGGCAGGGGCCATTCCTGAAACGGGGGGCTGTGCTGAACATTTTGCACCAGGTTTCATCCTGTATCTCAATGAGCTGATCTCACTCAATTTTGGGGACCATGCCTGACACTGTGATGGTGATTAGAATTGGAAGCCTTCCCAGCTAGGCTGAACCCCCTGGGCTCCCGGTCTACATTTGGCGCATAATTAAACGAAATGTCCATCAAAGGAGACTCGAAACTCTCCAGCAGCTGGAAGCCTGTATTAAACAAGAGTGGGATCAAATTCCAATGGCTAAACTCAAGAAACTTGTCTCCTCAATGCGCAGCCGCCTTCACTCTGTGTTAAAAAGAAGAGGGGATGCTACACCATGGTAAACAGGCCCCCGTCCCAACTTTTTTGAGACCTGTAGCAGCCATCAAATTTGACATGAGCTCATTTTATGGATAAAACTGTAAAATTTCTCAGTTTCAACATTTCCTATGTTATCTCTGTTCTGTCGTGAATAAAACACTAGCTGGTCTGATTTGAAAGTCACTGCATTTTGATTTTATTCACAATTTACACTTTGGGCTCTCATTTCCTGGCGCAGCGCAGGTGGCGTAGCGTGGCGCAGCTCACGCAGTGGTAATTTGCGCAGAAAACTTGCCAGCTCCAACCTGCTTTAATTTCCGTGCAGTGGCAATTTGGCTGACCGGCGCACAGTGCGCACACATCACCGAAATCTCACAGGCAGGTTTCCAGAATGTCAGGCACATTTCAATGCAATAAATAATTACAGGAAACATTATTTAATGTAACTATCTGAATAAGGACATAAATTATAGTATCTACATTGATTGTCCTGATGTCAGATTAAAGGCGGTCGGCACGCGTAATGGAAACTTGATCTGGCTTAATCAACGCAGCTGAATCTGTGATGCAAACTAACGACTTCACATCTTTCTCAGCCCACCACAAACATATATATATATATATAAAACCCAAAACCAGTGAAGTTGGCACGTTGTGTCAATCGTAAATAAAAACAGAATACAATGATTTGCAAATCCTTTTCAACCTATATGCAATTGAATACACTGCAAAGACAAGTTACTTAATGTTCGAACAGGTAAACTTTGTAATTTTTTGCAAATATTAGCTCATTTGGAATTTGATGCCTGCAACATGTTTCAAAAAAGCTGGCACAAGTCACAAAAAAGACAGAGTTGAGGAATGCTCATCAAACACTTATTTGGAACATCCCACAGGTGGACGGGCTGATTGGGAACAGGTGGGTGCCATGATTGGGTATAAAAGCAGCTTCCCTGTAATGCTCAGTCATTCACAAACAGGGATGGGGCGAGGGTCACCACTTAGTGAACAAATGCGTGAGCTGATTGTCAAACAGTTTAAAAACAACATTCCTCAACGACCTATTGTAAGCAATGTAGGGATTTCATCATCTACGGTCCGTAATATTGTCAAAAGGTTCAGAGAATCTGGAGAAATCACTGCACGTAAGCGACAAGGCCGAAAACCAACATTGAATGCCCGTGACCTTCGATCCCTCAGGCGGTACTGCATCAAAAACCAACATCAGTGCACATCACCACGTGGGCTCAGGAACACTTCAGAAAACCATTATCAGTAACTACAGTTCGTCGCTACATCTGCAAGTGCAAGTTAAAATTCTACAATGCAAAGCAAAAGCCATTTATCAACAGCACCCAGAAACGCCGCCCGCTTCGCTGGGCCCAAGCTCATCTAAGATGGACTGATGCAAAGTGGAAAAGTGTTCTGTGGTCTGACGAGTCCACAATTCAAATTGTTTTTGGAAACTGTGGACGTTGTGTCCTCCAGACCAAAGAGGAAAAGAACCATCCGGACTGTTATAGGCGCAGAGTTCAAAAGCCAGCATGTGTGATGGTATGGGGGTGTATTAGTGCCCAAGGCATGGGTAACTTACACATATGTGAAGGCACCATTAATGCTGAAAGGTACATACAGGTTTTGGAGCAACATATGTTGCCATCCAAGCAACGTCTTTTTCAAGGATGCCCCTGCTTATTTCAGCAAGACAATGCCAAGCCTCATTCTGCATGTGTTTACAACAGCATGGCTCCGTAGTAAAAGAGTGCGGGTACTGGACTGGCCTGCCTGTAGTCCAGACCTGTCTCCCATTGAAAATATGTGGTGCATTATGAAGCATAAAATATGTCAATGGAGACCCCGGACTGTTGAACAACTTAAGCTGTACATCAAGCAAGAATGGGAAAGAGTTCCACCTGAAGAGCTTCAAAAATTGGTCTCCTCAGTTCCCAAACGTTTACTGAGGGTCGTTAAAAGGAAAGGCGATGTAACACAGTGGTAAAAAGGCCCCTGTGCCAACTTTTTTGCAATGTGTTGCTGCCTTTATATTCTAAGTTAATGATTATTTGCAAAAAAAAATGAAGTTTCTCTGTTTGAACATTAAACATCTTGTCTTTGCAGTGTATTCAATTGAATATAAGTTGAAAAGGATTTGCAAATCATTGTATTCTGTTTTTATCTACGATTTACATAACGTGCCAACTTCACTGGTTTTGGGGGAGAGATATATATATATATATATATATATATATATATATATATATATATATATATATATATATATAGCATGCTTGCGTTCTGTGCTCAGTAAAGCCGCTTGCACACTCGACACGAAACAAATTTTTTCGCTCGACTGATTACAGACAAAGTCAATGCAAAGACGCGATAGTCGGACAGGGTATTAATAGGCCCATAGCTACGTGTCCGAAAGTCATAAAAGTTCTAATTTTTCCGAGTATTCCAGGAATTATTAGACGTGCAAACTTGGCCATGTTTGTGTTCGACCTTCACAGAATGCAAATTGATAGCTATCGACTTTTCTTGGTCTTTTTAGCCTATTCATCTGTTTTCTTCCATTGAAGATAGACAGCAGTCTTTATTCGGTCTTTCTTTTGCAAATTAGTGAGATGGATCGAACAGATTCACGCTTTATTTCCACAGCAGAGATAAAATAGTACTTGTAGTCAGTGAGCAAATCAATTCCATGACCATTGACAGTGTGAATAAATTATCGCCTGCACGATCAATACTGTCTGACGCGAAATGCAAAATACTCCATGTCCACCAGCCAGCAAAAAGTAGAAGTATTCATATGCGAGCAGATTTATAACGAAATAAAGAATATAATATCATCACCAACACACGGAGCATCCAAAAAGATGACCCGCAAATAAATAAATTGCAGTGTTCATTGGATGTTCTGCTGTTAAAATGTTTATTTTTATTCTTTATTTCTTTATCAATCTGTTCTAATCGTACTCTTTTTTTTCCTATTTCTTTGGCTGTCAGACACGGAGACATTGTACATTGTCCCGCGCCAGTGTCGACTCACTTTATTGAGCAGCTTAAACAGAAACATTGATTGAAATTCTCGGTACTCATCTTGAAGAACTGAGCCCTCTTATCAAAACATTCACGTTTAATATCTAAAAGAGTCTGTAGATTTGAAGAAATTAAAAACAATAATAGACTGTCGGACACGGAGATATATTAAAACCCTGTCAGACTTTCGGACACAAGACACTGCGTTCAACGCAATCTGTCGAGCGAAAAATTCGTTTCGCGTCCAGTGTGCAAGCGGCTTAATACTAGGCTACTATTATTGTCACTTAGGTTTGATCGTCTTTAGTGGGGGAAAGGAATACTGCCTGATTGCTATGATCTCGTACTGAGTTAAGATCACATATTGAAAATAAATGTGTAACGTATCTTGCATTGATGTCCATGCATGTTAATCCCAAAATTTAAAGCAGCAACAGTTTGTAATAATAGGGACACGCTATCCATCGTTTCTCTTCCCAATGAGCAAGATTTGACTCGGCTGTGTCGCCTTCTTTGCCAACTTGCGCTGGAAGGAGGGGCAGAGGCGGGACAGAGGAGTACTTGCGCCAGGCTACGCCGGGCACGAAATTGCCACATACGCCTGGACACACCCCGTTGGCACGGCGCACCCCCCGTTCGCACCAGTTTATGTGCGGCCCGCGGTGTGCGCAGAAGGGGAGGATCCGCAAGTAACTGACTTTCCTGCTTGTTTCTGTAATAGCGCTTTCTTTCATTTTGTGAACCTCAAGAAAACGGATTTTAGAAATATTTTTATTTATTAAATTATAGACAATTCTTTGGCGCATTCATGTGCTTAAAAAAAGAAAAAATACATGCGACAGAATAATGGTCATGTTTGAAATTGCATACTCATTTACTACACACTGCATACTGCATTAGTATATAATGGATACAACATGCGACCCTTCAAACTCCTGCATTGTGTTCAGACTGATGGACAGTAATTTGCCTCCTGTGCTGAGAACCTGTCAGTATTCCTGTAGGAGACTTTTTGTCTTTATGAAATGTAGCGAGTACTTTAATAACAGCTATTTCTGAATGGGTTCCCTGCTCTGGGTCCAGGATTGGGACCGCGTTCTTGTTTGCCCTTCCGAGTCAGTTCCTTTGTCCAGTTTGTCAGGAATAAGATCCCAATCCTTCTACAATCATCGGAATTGGCACCATGTCCCCCTCAGGTTCCTCCCTCCTCCTGTGGGACAGTTCTACGCTGGAGAAGTGTGCATCACACCTGGCTGCATCCTGGAAACCACCGGCCGGCAACTGACAGCTCAGGTTTGTCCATAACATCTGTACTGAACTGTGCTGTACGCATCCAGGGTTCGATCCCCATGAGGGATGCATACCGAAATCGACTCTTTTACTGGTTGGTAGTGAAACATGTGGGCACCGATGAGTCTCATTTCATGTCCTTTCGGAACCAGAAATAAGTTCATCTGAACACATCATAACGTATCACAGAGTTGTATGTGAGAGAGGAGTGAAAGCAGCGACCGAGACGACCCTCTGAGCCTGACCCCAACGCGTCATCGCTCGCAAGAGTGTGATTATGTCGGCTTGTTCAACAACAACGCAGCAGCCATGGCAAGTCGGAAGAGATTCCAAGTATGGCTACACTCTGCTAAAATCGATACAGATAATGCTCACATGTTTCATCTGCGATGTGAAGTGTAAGGGCCTGTGTCCAAAGGAAGCGTCTATTTTCTATACAAATCCTATGAAGTTCAGTGTTGACAGCACTCAGCATCCTCGACGCAAAAACGCCCTGAGCGTTCTTCCATTCGTCATGAGTTTGTTCTATTGTTAACATTCACATTATCATTACAGTCTTGTTTTGATTGGCAGGTCCACCTGTCCCATTCTTTCTCCAGTTTTCATCTGTAATGGATCTCTTTGCCTGTCGCCCTTTTTTCCCCCAGCGACGAAAGGAGAGGAGGGGGAGGTACTAGGGATGTGGTTAATTTTGTGCAACGAAAAGCACTGCTAAGTAATTGAAGTGGTTCATGCCTGAGTATTTTATTTCATACTTTGTCGTAAAATAGTGATTTTCATGGTCCCTAAACTACAGCACATGTATTTCTAAAAAAAGAGCAGTAATTTTCCTCTCATGCTTACGGTCAGCATCTAAAGCCTTTAATGAGAGACTGAGCTGGTTGCAAAGCCTGAGTCAAAACAGTATCTGTTCAACTACTGCTGAAGATATTGCTCTTAATTAATTTCATATTTTTTGTTCAATTTAATTATTATAATGAACAGTACAAAGACCACCATTCAGAATTGTGTACTTTGTGTGTTTTTTATTTCTAAATGTGTCTTCGCTGAGGCAATGCAGTAACGTGCCAGCCTTTTATAATATGAAGTCTTGCATCCCACTCAATCATACTGCTTATCACAAGAGAATATTTCAGACCTAAATGACTATTGAATGACAGGAATGCATTAGTATCCTTTTTTGAGTACTAGCACTACCAGCACCTAAAAACAGAGAAAGTGCACCTTTTTCCGAGAAATTCCTACAAAAAGTTAGAATTCACCGAGGTTTATAGAAGATTTCAGGCCAACTCGGTTAACCTTGGAATAATTTTACTGAGGTATCTCGAAGTCTGTCCGATTTACTTGAGTTTGAACAACACCTCAGTAAACCTCGGTTAAATTTTCCTGAGACACACTGAGGATAGTCTGGCTCACTGGAGCACAGAGACCACATCGATATTCCTCGGGAAAATTTCACCCAGGCAGACAAAACTTGGTCTGCTAGGCCTGTGCTCACGGCAGAACAGAGGGAAGGAGTGAAGACAGTCAAACACAGGCCTCATTACAGGCCTCTCTCCAGTACTGCAGTCCAAACACTGATTAATTATGCTAATTATCAGTGCTGCCTGTTAAACGAGGTGCAGTGTAATTAAGCCAGGCCCAAGATGCAGTCTGGATGTACAAGCTTACAGTATTGGCCATTCCAAAGTTCCCAAATCCGAAATCCGCCAAATTTTCAGCGATAATTTGTTCTGTGAATTTTCCTGAATTTTTTTTGGCTACCAAATTTTAAATGGAAAACTATCCGAAAATTTTTTCCGCCATCTAAAAATCTTTAGATGTATGAGAAACATGAATATTTGCCAAATTTTGTGGGAACTTTGTAATGGTCAGTACTGTAGTACAGCCTGCTGTGTTTCTGCTGCATACAGGACCTGGCAAAGGGCAGAGCAGCACCATTATATTAAGAACAACAAAAACACACGTTCAGTATTTGGTGTTGGCGGACTGTGCCAGTGAGTAATGTACATTCGTGCAGCGGATGTACTGAATCAGTGGCTAAATTGTGACTGGACGCCTTCCATGATTCTCACGGTTTGTGTGTGATCATGTGCTCAATTTCCCCCATACTTTTCTTATTCTCGATGTTCACTTTCTCTCAAGGTGCCTCTTTTAAAAATCTGATTTGTTTGTAAATTGGTACTTTTCCAGATTGAATACATCCTGAATACTGAACATGTTGTTCTTACTATATTTTATTTCTTTATTTATTTTTAATTTAACCTTTATTTAACTAGGCAAGACAGATTAAGAACAAGTTCTTATTTACAGCTGCGGCCTGGCCAAAGGCAGAGCCTCTAGAGGGAGAGGGGAGAAAGGGTTTTATCAAACTAAATTAAAAAAAATAACGGTGGTGGTCTGCCCTGTGCCAGTTCCTCAGACGGAGCAGGCTGAACTAAGCCTGTACTTCATCCAGTCTGCATCTTGGGCCTGGCTTAATACACTGCACCTTGTTGAACAGACAGTACTGGTAATTTGTACAATCAATCAGTGTTTGGACTGCAGTACTGGAGGGAGGTCGTTAATGAGTCATGTGTTCTGACTGTCTTCACTCCTTCCCTCTGTTCTGCTGTGAGCACAGGCCTCGCAGACCAACTTCGGTCTGCCTCGGTGAAATTTTCCCGAGGAATATCGATGTGGTCTCTGAGCTCCAGTGGGCCAGACAATCCTCGATGTGTCTCAGGAAAATTTAACCGAGGTTTACTGAGGTGTTGTTCAAACTCAAGTAAACTGGACAGACTTCGGGATACCTCAGTAAAATTATTCCAAGGTTAACCGAGTTGGCCTGAAATCTTCTATAAACGTTAGCGAATTTCAAGTTTTTGTAGGAATTTCTCCAGAAAAGGTGCACTTTCTCGGTTTTTAGCAGCCAGTAGTGCAGGTTTTCCTCAAGCATGGTCTGTGCTCCTGCGATGATAGCCTCAGTCCTTTCCACTCATGACACAGCATATTTCAAATTTGTCAGAAGGGAGGGGATATAGATTATTCTGGTCTCCAGTCACATGACTCGGAGAGCCAGGATAATTCGCAAATGGATGAATAATGGCTTGGGGGTTCAGATTACATGTCTGTAAATACACCACTGAAATGGGATGAGGGTGATTCTATTGCTTTTGTCATAAACAGAAAAAAGTTTCCATCAGTATTAAAGTCAACAGACCGTAAATTCAATAACAACCGAGTGCTGTTCCTGTGCAAGTGACTGTAGTCCCTACGCCTCACTAACACACAATAAGCTTCCCAGTAACTAGGATTCAGCTGCCTCTTTAGCAACCCAGAGCAAAAAGTACCTGACTAACCAGAAAAACTACCAGGATGAATCTTCCGCTCTGAGCCATGGAGACGCATTCGTATCACCATGGAGGCGCATTTGTATCAGGTGACGCAGCAGACCAGATACTCACACAGCCCACAATGCATCGGGGCAGCAGTCCGTCTTTAAACATACTGTGAGTGGTGTTAGAAAGGGGCAGGAGCTTTTCTTCTGCATTTATCCAAGCTGAGCGGAGACAGTAGTGTTTCCTGGATTCATAATTGCCAGCAAAAGCATAGAAAATATTAAAGTAGAACAAAGAGTCACACGACATATTTCACCACATTAGTGAAATATGACAAGTACTATTTGGTTAGAGAATTATTTTCTCTTTTTCTTTTGTGAACGCTAAGCCAGTGACACCGCAATTCAATAATTCAGCCTTGTCCTAAACCCAGAGCTTAAAACTGAGATGGCCCTGAAGAACAATGGGCCAGTATGACTGGCGCCCATTTCATTATGGTACAACACTATGGGGTTTCCTCCATTAATGGAAATGGCCACGTAGACACATCAGACCCTCAGGGTACCGGGTAGTGGGGTTCACTCACGCTCACAGGCCGCGCTGGCAGAAGACCAGGTCTGGTCACTTTTACAGGTGACCTTCCTGTGGGTCTGATATCCCTTTGGACAGGTGACCAACACACTCTGGCCCACAAAGAACCGGTCCTGAGTCGAGTTTATCCCCATCTGCCCTGGGGGTGGGGGGCAAGGTTTGGCTGCAGGCAGAAGGATGTCAGAGATGTTCTCAGAGAGAGAAATCAATCAACTGAGCCAATATTACGGAGCCTTCAAATGCAGCTAAGACAAAGCAGTCAAGCGTAAACCTGGAAACAGAATGGACCTAAGAGCAGAGGAGCAGAGATTAGTGAGGTACGTACGTGCACAAGTGGGAAATTCTGAGCTCCAGGACCCATTTCTCAAGCAGTGGATGAGTGATTCTCCCTGCAGTGTGTAACCCATGTCACACTGGAATTCAACGCTGCCCCCTGTGGCCAGGTGGAGTAGATTCATCTTGCCATTTAATGGTTCTCTGGGGGACTCACAAGCTCGGGCAGCTGATGGGAGAGCAGGAAGGGGACAGAGATAAAAGAAAGACATTGATTACAGAGAATATTGATTGAACTGATTGTGGAGGGTGTAGAGATATTGTGCGCCAGAGAGAGGCCCTATTAGCGAATGTGTTCAGCCCTGACAGTCCGCTGTGGCTGAGAGGGAGGAAGCCACAATTTTGTTCATGAAAAATGTAAATTCTCACGAGAACACATTTTTCCACATAATTTGATTTATACGCATGCTATTATATTTTTCCTGCCCTCAATTATGTTTCTCTGGCACTGAGAATTGTGAAACAAATATTATTCCCAATATCACTGCTTATGATTATTCTTGAATTTGAGCTTTTTAGAGGTGTGTTTTAAATTCTGACTGAATACTGGATATGTTTGTAAAAACTATTAACCACAACCCCAACTCCAAAAAAGCTGGCTCTTATGGAAACAGCTATTGAAACCAAAAAAAGTGATATGATGTCAATTGACCCTCTGCTATACTGAAAACACTTCAACAACACTTGATTTGACATTTTAATAAATTGATTTGATATTTAATAAATATGCTCATATTTAATTGAAAGTCTGCAAAACCCCGAAAAAAGTTAGCATAGGGACAGTTTAGGACTAATAGTGATGTGAAATGTCGCAATAACAAGGTGAGGTGAAACCGGTGATTTTATACAGTTGAGCTTTCCTGTTATCGCGTAGGCGGAGCCTATGACCTACAACCCCAATTCCGAAATAGTTGGGACAAAGTGTAAATTGTGAATAAAATGAAAACGCAAAGACTTTAAAATCACACCAGCCAGTATTTTATTCACAAGAGAACAGAGATAATATAGCAAATGGTGAAACTGAGAAATTTTACAATTTTATCCACAAAATGAGCTCATTTCAAATTTGATGGCTGCTACAGGTCTCAAAACAGTTGGGACAGGGGCCTGTTTACCTTGGTGAAGCATCCCCTCTTCTTTTTAACACAGAGTGGAGGCATCTGGGCATTAGGAGACAAGTTTCTTGGAATTTGGATTGGAATTTGATCCCACTCTTGTTTAATACAGGCTTCCAGCTGCTGGAGAGTTTTGGGTCTCTTGACGGACTTTTTGTTTAATTATGCGCCAAATGTTCTCAATCGGTGAAAGATCAGGACTGCAGGCAGGCCAGTTCAGCACACGGACTCTTCTACTACGAAGCCATGCTGCTGTAAAAGCTGCAATATGTGGTTTTGCATTGTCCTGCTGAAATACACAAGGCCTTCCCTGGAATAGATGTCTGGAGGGGAGCACATGTTGTTCTGAAACCTTTATTTACCTTTCAGCATTCATGGTGCTTTTAAAAACATGCAAGTGTCCCACACCATATGCACTAATGCATCCCCATTCCATCAGAGATGCTGACTTTTGAACTGAACACTGATAACAGGAGGGGTGGTCTTTCTCCTCTTTAGCTCGGAGGACTCAACGCCCACGACTTCCAACAAGAATGTCAAGTTTGGACTTGTCTGACCAAAGGACACTTGGCCACTTTGCTACAGTCCATTTAATATGAGCCTTGGCCCACAGAACACGGCGGCGCTTCTGGATCATGCTCAACAATGGCTTTCCGTTTTGCATGATAGAGTTTTAGGTGGCATCTGTGGATTGCATGGTGGACTGTGTTTACAGACAGTGGGTTCTTGAAGTATTCCAGAATAAGTTTATGACAGATCTCAGTGCTCTTCAGAATTAATTTTCCAGCAGCCATACCACTATTCGATCTGCTCCAGCTGCATTGCTGAAGCTAAGCAGGTGTGGGCTTGGTTAGTACTTGGATGGGAGACCACCTGGGAAAATCAAGTTGCTGCTGGAAAAGATGTTGGTGGTCAGTAGGTTGTGATCTTCCCTCAGGTAGAATAATGCCCCAGTGCAGTGATGGGGACACTGTACTGAAGGAGACGCCGTCTTTCAGAAGAGACGTTAAACCGAGGTCCTGACTCACTGCAGTCATTAAAAATCCTATGACACTCTTCGGTAAGAGTAGGGGGTTCCCCGGTGTAATGGCTAAAGTTCCAACCTGGCTCTTTCGACCTGCCACCTAATCATCCCCTGATCTAATTGGCTGTGTAAATTGCCCTCTCCCTCCCCACCTCAACCCCCACGGCTCCCGTGAAAAAAAGATTTCAATTTCAACGGCACTTCCCTGGTTAAATAAGGGTCAAATAAAAATGAACGGTCCCTCCACAGAAATGCCAGTCACCCTTGCTAATGTCACTGACACAATTCCTCACCATGACAGAGTATGGCTTTTGGACTTGGTGCTGAGAGCACTGCAAAAACACTTGCTTCTATTACCTTTCTCTCAGAGAAAAAAACTGCCCCTGATGTGAGATAATTTTGACTAATTTGAAAGTGAACACTTTAAAGAGGAGGAGACATTTTCTTACCCCATGGACAAATCTACAAATGGGTAAAAAGGATCTCATCAGTGGTAGATTTTTCTCTGAAAGAAAATTAATATAAATGAATGTTTCAGTCAAAACATAAGATTAAAATGCTTGGGAAGATTTTTTTGTGAGCTGTTTGAATATGGATGGTCTTTTTCTCCAGTCCAGGGCACCTGGCATCCATTTACCGAAACACCGGGCAATGCCATTCAAACAACAATGGATTGGTTTTAAGAGGTCTAAAGCGCATCAGGAAAACAGCACTATAACCATGCCTTTCTAAGATTTTAGAATCTTGCAAAACAACAACTTTGCAACTTCTTAACTTTCAACAACATTTTAACATCTCAGCAATCTGGTTTCAGGCCTAGACGTAGGACCATTATAGCAGCTTAATTGGTTATAAGTGATTTAATAACAGCTTTGGATAGTAAATTATTACTATTATATTAGTAATAGTAAATAAAATGATAGTAAAATAGTAAAATATTACTATTACTGTTATTACTGGGGATGTGCAGTCTCAATTTTTAAAGGTGACAAAAGGTGTACCACAAGGTTCCATTCTTGAGCCAATTTTATTCACAATTTATATAAATGATATTGCTTGTAATGTAACAAATTGCAAGGTACATTTTTATGCAGATGACACAGTGCTTTATGCCTCCAACTTGCCTCCAGGCCCTCACATATTTACAGTCTGCTTTTAATGTTATACAGCAGGCTCAAGCTGATCTTAAACTGGTTTTAAATACTGATAAAACACAGTTCATGATCTTTTCTACAAAGAATGCAATTATACCAGGTGACTCCATTTCTCTGTGACTGGTGCTCACATTGAGCAGATTTAGTCTTACAAATATCTTGGTATGTGGTTGGCTCATGACTTCTCTTAAGACTCATGTGTCCAACCTGTCCAAAAAACTTAGAATGAAAAAATTTCTTTACAGGAACAGGTCCTGTTTTTCTTTGGAAAATAGGAAGAGGATTGTTCAGGCGACAATATTACCCATATTTGACTATGGTGATGTCCTTTACAGACATGCCTCTAATATTAACTTAAGAGCCTTGGAAGCAATTTATCATATGCACTGCCCTTCATCACAGGTGATGGTTATAGAACTCATCACTGTGCTTTATATAATTCTGTGGAGTGGATTTCCCTTCATTTTAAAAGGGAGTTACATTGTATTTTATTTATTTGTAAAGCTTAGCTAAGCAAACTTCCTTCAAATCTGACTAAGCTCATATCCATCAAAACTAGAAGTTGGCATTCCTGATCACAAGAGTGGATTTTGTTGGAGGCTCCCAGGACTGGAACAAATTTGGGCGGTACCTTGTTTAGTGCATTCGCTCCTTGTATGTGGAATAATTTCCAGAATATTTTGAAGCTAGACAGCCTTATCCCCCTCGTGTCCTTCAAGAAATGAGTGTTGGATATATTACTTTCAGTGGCCAGATGTACTTGCATCTATGTAAGGTAGGATTTGCATCTTGTTTTTCTCTGTCCTATGTTCTTTTGTATATAGATATATACATTTTTTAAATTCATTTTAATTTTTTTTTTATTCTATTTTAAAATTTGCAATTCCTTTTATCTGGAATTGTTGTTTGTGAATTATGCGCATTTTTATCTGTGCAGTTTGTCTTTAACCCTCCGTTGTAAATGTTTTATTGTAATCAGGGCTCCCCTGCACAGGAGACCTCGGTCTCAGTGGGACTTCCTAGTAATAAAGGTTATTGAACCTCACTACACCAGTGTGAACTGCCGACACAAGGCAGTTTGGGTCCAACTCATGACCCCAACATCTGAGAGTCGTGACAGAAATCAAGATTCATTAGACCAGGAGACTTTTTTCCTGATCTTCCATTTATATGTTCAGGTGAGGCTTTGCCCACTGTACCATCTGTTTCCAGTGAAACACAGTACAGTCTCCTGCTGCTGAAGACCTGGAGCCCATGGTTCAACATGTTAGGCAGCAGGTGAACCATTCTGGCCATCTTCCTCTGAGATTCAAAAATCCCAAACAGCAAGTTTTGTTTATCAAAAACTATTTTTGCATTTCAACTATTTTTAATTAATGACAGCAGAGATTACCAATCTTACTGTCCATGGTTCCTTGCACTATTTCATTTTAATACGTTGTGACAGTAAGTCATTTAAATAAGCAACTGTCAATGCAACTTTTCCTGAGATAGTCATTGATCAAATGAAAATAAAATCAGTAATAAAAAAGAGCTTTAGTGAATGAGTGCGCCATACATGAAAACCTAGCAGTGATGTTAGATTGGTTGAACGGCTATCCAGCCAATCACAGCCATTTGGTCAAACAATCAGGTAAGAAAAGCAGTTAAAGCTGCTGTAAGTGATTTTTTTTGTTTTTAAAAAAGTGTTAAATGGCTCCATATTCCGACAGAGATAATGTATTTCGAGTATCTGGTTGATAACATAAGTCTCTCAGTCACTGTCTTCCGCAATAAAGCAGCCTATGAAATTCTGGAGTCACCGACTGCCTCTATCCAATCAGATGAGAGAATGTCATAAAGACGCTTGTGAACGCGCAGAGCTGAATCTGTGTTGTTAGTGCGGCATCTGTCGTCAAACACATGAGAAGAACACAAATAAAAATCTGTGTTGGCAACAGCAGAACAGATGAGTCTTCCAATCCCAGCGCTGCGGGTGAAGGCGTACATAATTATACTGCCAAAGCGCCAAATAACGGTACAGGAAAAAATAGAATTAAGGAGGAAAAACACGAGATGGCCAAGAGCTGTATTTATACCAGTTCCGCTTTCAATGAGGAAAATGGAAGGAATCAAAGGGTTTAAAAAGCGATGTAGCCTTGCCGCTACTGGACAGGTAAGCTTTGTTTTACTCTGCATAACTACAACAGTTATGCAGTTTTATCAGTCTCAGATAGTCCTGTTGGGGGTTTTAAAACCTGTTAATGTCAGGTTATAAATGAACCGTCATCATTTGTGGCCGACTACAGCTTGCAAAGCTGTGTAACGATAGCACGTGTCGCTATAGGACACTAGCTAGTTTTAGCAAATACCTTCAAAAAGCCATTCATACTGAACTTTCTGCATGGGTGTAATGTGTTGTTGGTCCATGTTTTCAGTGAGGCTTTCACACGACACTCACTGAGAGTCTGTTTATATTATACTACTATTGTAACTGAGTCCCTACGCTCCTCTGCTTCTGTCGGAAACCGATGCGCGTTCCTGTGCTTGGCTTGGTGATGGGGGCAGGGCCTGTTTACATAGGCTTCGGACAAGATGCTACAAAAACGACCAAATCCATTACAGCAGCTTTAAGTATGCCATAGCGTGCGTGACAAGAATCAGAAGTGTGCTGTGTGTCAGTATATGGTAAAATGTACTGCATTTTCTGTGGAAATTTTGGCAAAGGTTTCCACGTACCCTCACACTTCGGTGTGGGCTGGCTCCATGTTCCATTGGCCAGGCAGGAGAGGTTCTGCTGGCCAACCAGTTGGAGCCCAGAGTTGCAAAGGTAGTGTACATTGCTTTGGTATGTTTCACCTGTCACCATGGCGACAGCATTTTCCACAACAGGGGCGGGACCGCATGACACAGCTGAAACGGCGGGAGAGAAACTTGAGACTTGCAGTTAAAGCAGAATCTGCTGAGTCATGGTCCAGCAAACAGTGAGTTACTTACCATAACACAGGACCTCAGAGCCACTCCACGTGCCGTCTCCCTGACAGACCTTGATGGAATCACCCTGTCATGAACACAATTAACAGTTTATGTGTTTATGCACAAACATCTGTCTTTGTTTTAAAAAAAACTTTAGTCAAATTCGGTGGTGTACTGTGCCGTCATCTTTGTAAATGAAATTGAGGAAATGTGGGAGGAGTGGGCTCTCACACCAGTCATACTAGCGTAATAACATTACCTACTTCAGTTCTGGGAACAAGTACTTACAGGCTATATCCGGTCAATAATATTCCTTTATGAATGCACTTCAACTCTAATGTGGGTCACTGCTAATGGAAAACACAGCAAATCACCTTCTTGAGGATGTAATATGAATGTGAGACCGGCAGTAATCCAACAAAAATGTTTAACAACAGACTGTCCCTCATACAGAGTTCTAGTGCAGTACACAAACCCCACTGTAAACACGCTCCAGTACCTGTAACTGGAACCCAGCTAAGCAGCTGTAGATGACGGTGTCACCGAAAGTAAAGCCGTCTCCCAAGACACTGCCATTGTAAAGGGGGCGGGGCTTTCCACAGCTGACTGGCACACAGGTGTGAGAGGAGATTGGTGGAGACCAGCTGCCTCCAGCCTACACCAATAGAAATAACGAACAATCATTCATAACCTCCTCTAGAGAAGGACGCAATTCTCTGTCAAAAAAGCAGACATTTCTATTCAGTGGAAAAGCACGATATTTGTTATATATTAAGGCTGGCAGCTCTAATTTCTTTTAGCCAGTAATTACAAATGCTGCCAATCCAACCTACAGATAAATGTACCTTTTCAATGTCTATTCAAACAATTTAAATATCTACCTGACCCTCCATAACGATATCAGTAGCAACAAAATTCCTATCAGTGGTGCAAAGTTGCACTAAGTGGGCGTTGGAAAATTGTTTGTTCATTTTTCTATTGTTACCTCCACCAAGGTGGTTATGTTTTTGCCTGGGTTGGTTTGTTTGTCTGTTGATTTCCAAAATAACTCAAAAATTAATGAACCAATTTTGATGAAATTTTCACAGAAGGTGGGTATTAAGTCAAGAAACAGCTGATTAAATTTTGGCATATCTAGGCCAAAGTACTGCTGAGATGTATACGCCAAAGTTCAAGATTTCAAGTCTTTCCAATGGGCTGGAGTTCCAATCGCCGTGCTCTTGGGTTTTGCTGCCCCCTGGCGGAGGTCTGCGCTCTCTGAGTGCTTTTCTAGTTATATTCTGTGATCAAAGAGGAAAAAATCTGGGCCCCGGAGGCATACGCCCTGCCAAATACTGCTCCATTCTTCAGCTCTGAGTGAGCATACACCCCACCGAATACTGCTCCATACTTCAGCTCTGAGTGAGCATATACCCTACTGAATACTGCTCCAAACTTCAGCTCTGAGTGAGCATACGCACTGCCATTACTGTTCCATACTTCAGCCCGGAGTGAGCATACACCCTGCTGAATACTGCTCCATACTTCAGCTCTGAATGAGCATATGCCCTGCCAAATACTGCTCCATACTTCAGCTCTGAGTGAGCATATGCCCTGCCGAATACTGCTCCATTCTTCAGCTCTGAGTTCAGATCATACTTGTCTGGTAGGTCACAGTGTGTCTGTATAAATGGTATTAACTCTCCTTACTTAACGTGTTCTGTTGGTGTTCCACAGGGATCAATTCTTGGGCCAATCCTATTCTCTCTGTACATAAATGATTTACCTGATATCTGTAATAATGTTAATGTCCAGTTATATGCCGACGACACCGTAATTTTTATCCAGGGGAAGAAACCCACAGAGGCAGCCAAGACCATTACATCTGTGCTAGCGAATGTCCAGAGCTGGCTGTTCGACTCTTGCCTGCTCCTAAATACAAAAAAAAAACTATGTATGGCATTCACGAAGCGACCAGTGGAGATTTATTGTATTTATTGGAGGGGAGGAGCTTGAATTAGTACCACACTTCAAGTACCTTGGTGTCACATTGGATCCAACCCTAACCTTTAAAAATCACATAAAAAAGTATTAAATACCATCAAATTTAACATCCAGAACTTCCGTCAGATTAGATCTTTTTTGACAGTAAGTGCAGCCAAAACAATACTTTTTTTGCATGATCCAATCTCACATTCAGTATTGCCTCACAAACTGGTCCTTTGCAGGAGTTACAACTCTCAAAACCATAGAACAGCTCTTTAAGAGTGCCATAAAGATCCTTGACAAAAAGCCTCGCTCCTATCACTACTGTCACATCCTTAAAAAATTTAGCTTTTTAAATTTTGAGAACTATCCAACATTCAAATATTCAACATTCAGATCAGGCCCTACACGGACTTGCCGCTCCACCTCTGAGGGAGTTTATTAAAAAAAGAGCTACCGACATCAGCACTAGATCTATTACTAAAGGTCACTGTGAGGTCCATAATAGGAGAACGACTTTCGGCCAGAATGTCCTTTCAGTCCAAGGCACCAGGGCGTGGAACAATCTACCTATGTCCATTAGAGAGAGTCCAACTTTTCCCTCTTAAGTATCACCTCCAAAAATGGCTCCTACAGAGTCAAACTTGTGATCATTTTTAAAATTTTGCACTAAGAATTAAGAACATTGATTAGTTACATTTCAAATGTCTTGTTTACATGCTTCTGTTGTCTGCCTATTTGTGTATGTTACTGTTCCGTATGTATACGTTAATTGTCTTACTGCTATTGCCTATGAGTGTGTGTGTGTGTGTGTGTGCGTGTGTGCGTGTGTGTAGGTGCATGTATTTGTGTGCATGTGTTTGTGTATGTGTGTGTGTGTGTGTGTGTGTGTGTATGGGTGTGTGTGTGAGTGTGTATCTATGTATGTATGTATATACAATTTTAGTTTTAAAATTTTTTTATGTTGGGACGACGGATGGAAACTAGCATTCTTGCTATAATCCGACATATTTACACTGTTTTCCAGCTCTTGTTGTGTTGCTGTGTTCATCAATATGTACTGTCCCACCCAAATAAACGAATTACGAATTACTAGTGAGGATACGCCCTGCCAAATACTATTCAATACTTCTGCTCTGAGAGAGCTTACGCCCTTCCGAATTCTGTTCCATACTTCAGCTCTGAGTGAGCATATGCCCTGCAAAATACTGCTCCATAACTCTGCTCTGAGTGAGAATACGCCTTGACAAATACGGCTCCATACTTCAGCTCTGAGTGAGCATACGCCCTGCCTAATAGTGCTCCATACTTTAACTCTCAGTGAGCATATGCCCTGACAAATACTGTTCCATACTTCAACTCTGAGGGAGCATACGCCCTGCCGAATACCGCTCCATACTTCAGCTCTGAGTGAGCATACGCCCTGACGAATACTGTTCTATACTTCAGCTCTAAGTGAGCATATGCCCTGACGAATACTGTTCCATACTTCAGCTCTGGGTGAGCAAACGCCCTGACGAATACTGTTCTATACTTCAGCTCTAAGTGAGCATATGCCCTGACGAATACTGTTCCATACTTCAGCTCTGAGTGAGCAAACGCCCTGACGAATACTGTTCTATACTTCAGCTCTAAGTGAGCATATGCCCTGACGAATACTGTTCTATACTTCAGCTCCGAGTGAGCAAACACCCTGTCGAATAATTTTCCATATTTCAGCTGAGTGAGCATACACCCTACGTAATACTGCTCCGTACTTAACTCTGAGTGAGCAAACGCCCTGCCAAATACTGTTCCATACTTCAGCTCTGAGTGAGCATACACCCTGATGATTACCGCTCCATGCTTATGCTCTGAGTGAGCATACATCCTGCCGAATAATGCTCCATACTTCAGCTCTGAGTGAGCATACACTCTGCCGAATACTGTTCCATACTTCAGCTCTGAGTGAGCATACGCCCTGCTGAATACTGTTCCATATTTCAATTGAGTGAGCATACACCCTACCGAATACCGCTCCATACTTCAGCTCTGAGTGAGAATACGCCCTGACGAATACTGTTCCATACTTCAGCTCTGAGTGAGCAAACGCCCTGCCAAATACTGTTCCATACTTCAGCTCTGAGTGAGCAAATTCCCTGATGATTACCGCTCCATGCTTCAGCTATGAGTGAGCATACATCCTGCCGAATACTGCTCCATACTTCAGTTCTGAGTGAGCATACACTCTGCCGAATACCGTTCCATACTTCAGCTCTGAGTGAGCATACGCCCTGCAGCATACTGTGCCATACTTCAGCTCTGAATAAGCATACGCCCTGACGAATCTCGCTCCATACTTAAGTTCTGAGTGATCATAATATGTTCTATGCTCTTAAGAACTGTACTGAAATGCTGTATTTGCTCATTGAGCAAGTAGAATCTTAAAATGCTGCTGTCAGGTAAAAATTTTTTTTTGACAGCTACTCTCACGAGTTTTGCACCATCCCACAGTAAAGATGCAAAAATCTCCCCATGTTGACTCTGCATGCAACAAGTAAAATTTATTTATGACTGTTTGGAACATCGATGTCCCCATCTCCAGGACTCTTAGTCCTGCAGTGAAATTCAGATTTTTGAGTGAACCTTGTTTTTGCGTACCACCAAAGTCTATTTGCAGTTCTGATATCCTTGGGGGGTGCATATGAAGATCCTGGGTAATGCCATCCTGGCATCCTTGAGCAATTTGCATAATATGCAAATGAAGTCGGCCATTGCTAAAAATCTGTTATCTATGGATAAAGACGTCAAATAATGGAATAACGAAGGCAAAACCATGTCAAAACCAAGGTATTCAGGGTAAAAGAATAAGATGGTGACAGTTTCAAACAGCCTGCGCGAGTCATATGCAAATGTATGATAATGAGGTCTGACCATGACATCAAAATGTTGCTTTTCTGTTCCAGATGACAAACTCCAATTGTCTACAGATCCTTTGAATCCCTTGGACCATCCAGATGGCATAATCAATGTTGTGACTGGACTAATCACTCCTGCTGTAGTAAACGTAGAGAATGCCTTAGAAATAGGAATAGGATCATAACTTTAGAGGATTAACTGCCCAATGGATTCCATGGACCAATTAGCAAGGAGGTGGTCACAATGAATACAACCAAATAATCAATAAGGGTGGGAGGCAGAGATGTGTACAATGTGAATCAAATATATTCAAGAGTGTTGGGACTTCAACAGTCTCGCGACATTGATTTCACTGACGTACTTAGACATGAACTTGCACCATTACCACCTCAATGTTCAAAGACACTGGCGATATGCGCACTGCTGCTGGAAAGTCCTCTTTGAAGAAAAAACTCAAAGTTACCGTGTCTTCACGTCATGTCCATGATGCAGTGGTAACAATCATTGATGGCTGTGCTATCCTCTGGTGTATCCATTGGCCTTGCAAGGGAACAGTGCAGGATTACATTGACAATTTCTGTAGCTATGTGATCAACAAAACAGAGGTTTCAGATGTCTATGTAGTGTTTGATTGCTACTTCGAGTACAGCATCAAAAGTGTGACAAGATCAAATCGGACAGGTCAAAATGCCAGCCGACGCCATCGCCTCAACCCGGCAAGTCCTCTTCCCCCACAGAAAGTAGTCCTCACTGTAGTGGAGAATAAAGTTCAAATAATTGATATTATCTGTGCAGAGCTAGTGAATAAGGAGTTGGTCGGTCCCCACAAACTTGTGATTAATGGAAAGGATTCTAAACCAGTTGAAGTCGCCGAAGACTTGTGCAGGGAGAGGTTGGACTCGAAAACATTTCATGAAGAGGCTGGTGTGATAATGGTGCAGCAGATGGTCGACTGGCTCAATCTGGGGTCAGAAGTATTTCAGTTGAGTCTGACGATACAGATATTTTCATCCTACTAATGCATTATTATGCAGATCTGCACCTCACATGCAACCTTGCAATGGAAGCAACGGGTAGTGACCGGACAGTCATTGATATTGCAGAAACAGTGAAAGAACATTCGGGCATAGTGGCCAACCCGCTTGCCATGCCTTGCTTGTCTGGCTGTGACACCGTAGCGCAACTGTTTGGGACAGGCAAAGGATCAGCTCTGAAGACAGTGAAGGCAGGACCCTCTCTTAACAAGCCTGGGTACCGATATATTCCACTGGCAGAAGTGATCCCAGAGGCTACTCTGTTCATGGATCAAAGAAAGAGGTTATGTCTGTTGCTAGAGTTGAACTTCGGGCAAAAAAGATGTCAAAAAAACGTGTGACGTCAGCACCTGATCTGAAATGCCTTCCGCCAACAATGAAAGCATTTGCACAAAATGTCAGCAGGGCTCACCTTCAGGCTGCGATTTGGAGATCAGCATTATCTTCACACCCTCTAAGCATGGATGTTACTCAGTATGGCTGGAGTAAGGATGAAGCTTCTAAGACTCTTATACCTGTCACAACCCCTTCAGATGTTGCACTAGCGCCGCCATACATTCTGGAGATGATCAGGTGTGGTTGTGCTTCAGATGAACTATGTCGAAATGCACAGTGTGGATGTGAAGCTGCTCATCTGCCATGTACATTCTTCTGTACATGTCTGTAGGAATCCATTTAACAAACAAACTGAGGAAGCTGATGTAGCCTCTAGTGATGATGATATTCTCAGTCCTTACACTCATAAAATGAGCTGCATCGTTTGCACCAAATTTTGATTTAACCATTTTGTAACTTTTGACACTGAACTATTTTCCCCTTAGCAAAAACAAAGAAAGGATGGGATCATCTAATTCTCAGGAACATACCACTAAGGTTTTGAAGCCCTAGTTGAATTAATGAACTTATGATTACTTTGGAAATGGAGTTATCTGAACCGCAGACCTTAAAAACATGGGTATAGATGCCTTTTTTACTCTTTTATTTTTTATATTAAAAGAGCCATTGCCAAGAGATTTAAATTTGTCAACAGCTGCCCTCATTTACATGATTTGCATAAGCAAAAGTATGCAGAATTTATATAGAAATGGCTTCATTTGAACCATTGACCCAGTAAACCTCGACATAGGCAGGCACACTTATTATGCTCATATCATTTATGTTCATGCGGATATGGGCAAAAATGTCAGTCTGCACAATGGCGGGCCTAATTTGCATAATTTTGCATATGCAAAACACACAATCTCACTTTGGAAATGGGTTCATCTCAAGCGCAGACCATGAAAACATGGGAATAAAGACCAATTTTATTCTGTTACATGATATATTAAAACCCTGTTTACACCGGACTTGCAAGCAGGTTGCGACCGAAAAATGGACAAAAATCGCCATCACCCTCACTGACTCTTGATGAGGTTGCAAGTAACTCTCAATAAACTCTAATTCAATCTCTCTGATCTCTTTCACTCTCTATCGATCTTGAAGGGGTTTATGATTGTTTTGAGCTGTTCAAAAAAATCGCACAACTTTTGCGAGTGTGTGCGAGTGGTCAGAAATAAATGCAGATCTCAAAAACAATCGTAATGAGCACTCATAACTCTCAAGTCACTCTTAACTCGGTCTCACAGGTCTTGATGGACTCTCAAACAGGTTGCATAAATAATCTCCAAATATCTGAATATTTTTCATTATGTGACTATGGCGATCGTTTTTGCGAGCTGAACAAGAGCCCATTGCAATGCCTTCAAGAGCAAAAAAGTCATGGCGAGTGAAATTGCGAGAGCATCAGTGATGGATGGGATTGAAATTTGACCAATGGCGATCAGTGAGAGTGAAATTGCGGCCAATGGCGAGCTTCCATGCGACTCTTTCTGAGAGTGGGTTTCCTATATAAAGCCATGGTTTTAATCGGTTCATCACTTGCTGCAACGATCGCATCAACAACACAAGACTAAGAGAGACCAAACAAGAGAAAGGAGAGTCATTATTAGAGTAAATTATGTCGCAAAGATCGCCTAATTTTTATTAATATATCTCAAATGTGGTCTCACTGAAAGCTTGGTGTGAACGCAAATTAGCAATTAGACTGGAGAGTATACAAGAGTATACAAGACCGTGCGAGTTCATCAAATCCTTGTGATCTCACAAGTCGCAGCAGACGCCATTTCAGTCAAGCAGGGCATAACTGAGTTACGGTCAAAAAATGAAATTTCAGCAATGGCCGCCTTCATTTTCATATTATGCAAATTGCTCAAGGATGCCAGGATGGCATTACCCGGATTGGTGAAAGACACCCCCTAATGATTTCAGAACTGCAAAAAAACTTTGGAGGTACGCCAAAACAAGGTTCTCTCACATATCGCAGGACTATCTTCAACCGATGAGCGGAGGCAAACAGAACTACACCAAACAGGTGGAAACTGGGGCTCTCACCAGGCACACAGAAGTGGAAGGTCCCTCCAGGTGATACCCATCCACACAGGACAGGGTGACAGTCCTGCCAAAGGGGCCGAGCTCCTCTCCGCTGATGATGACGTTTGTGAGGTTTGCAGGCAGGATACAAGGCTGAGACCGGCACCTGACAAAGTGGGGTGACCAGCTGCCATCGCTAAGGCAACTCAGAGACTCTGCTTCCGTTTCCAGCTCATACCCGTTCATGCATCTGTCCAGAGACACACACACAACTTCACTGGACACACATCTCATCTCACCCTGAGCATCTGTTTGCAATGAACCAACTGTCTAACATACTGAATAATGTCAGTCACATTCATCAAAGATGTAGTCCCTGTTGATCTTTCAAATCTTTCATTAAAAACATGAACAAAAATGTAACCTTAAATTTAAAGGAAATGATTGGGGGAAAATTTAAATAAATATTTTCCCCAAAAACAAAAGTGCCAAAATTATTTTTACCCATAGGAAAAGCTAATTGAAGTGTAGTCCTGTTTATGTTTAAGTTCACCATGATCATTAAAAAGATGACAGTCATAACTTTATGTCATAATACATATTATACAACCCCAATTCCGGAATAGTTGGGACAAAGTGTAAATTGTGAATAAAATCAAAATGCAATGAGTTTCAAATCATAATAGCCAGTATTTTATTCACAATAGAAGAGAGATTCATCAATCATCTTCCGCTTATCCGGGGTCGGGTCGCGGGGGCAGCAGTCTAAGCAGGGATGCTCAGACTTCCCTCTCCCCGGACACTTCCTCCAGTTCTTCCGGGGGTATCCCGAGGCGTTCTCAGGTCAGCCGAGAGACATAGTCCCTCCAGCGTGTCCTGGGTCTTCCCCGGGGCCTCCTCCCGGTGGGGCATGCCCGGATCACCTTCCCAGGAAGGCATCCAGGGACCATCCGTTAGAGATGCCCGAGCCACCCCAGCTAGCTCCTCTCGACGTGGAGGTGCAGCGGCTCTACTCTGAGCTCCTCCCGGGTGACAGAGCTCCTCACCCTATCTCTAAGGGAGCGGCCCGCCACCCTGTGGAGGAAACCCATTTCAGCCGCTTGTATCCGAGATCTCGTTCTTTCGGTCATGACCCAAAGTTCCTGACCATGGGTGAGGGTAGGAACGTAGATTGACTGGTAAATTGAGAGCTTTGGCTTTCGGCTCAGCTCCTTCTTCACCACAACAGATCGGTATAATGACCGCATTACTGCTGCCACTGCACTGATCCGTCTGTCAATCTCATGCTCCATCCTTCCCTTACTCGTGAACAAGACCCCAAGATACTTAAACTCCTCCACTCGAGGCAGGCACTCTCCTCCAACCCGGAGGAGGCTAGCTACCTTTTTCCGGTCGAGAACTATAGCCTTGGACTTGGAGGTGCTGATTCTCATCCCAGCCGCTTCGCACTCAGCTGCAAACCGCCCCAGTACATGCTGAAGGTCCTGGTTTGAAGGAGCTAACAGGACAACATCATCCGCAAAAAGCATCGATGAGATCCTGTGGTCCCCAAACCGGACTCCCTCTGAGCTCAGGCTGCTCTGAGAAATTCTGTCCATAAAAATAATGAAAAGAACCGATGACAAAGGGCAGCCCTGCCGGAGTCCAACACGCCCCGGAAACAGGTCTGACTTACTGCGGGCAATGCAAACCAAGCTCCAGCTCCGGTCATACAGTGACCGCACATCCCTTAGTAGAGGGCCCCGGACTCCATACTCCCGAAGCACCGCCCACAGAATGCCACGAGGGATACGGTTGAATGCCTTCTCCAAGTCTACAAATCACATGTGAACTAGTTGGGTAAACTCCCATGAACCCTCAAGCACCCTGTGGAGGGTATAAAGCTGGTCCAATGTTCCACGATCTGGATGAAAACCGCATTTGTTCCTCCTGAATCTGAGGTTCGACTATCGGCCGAATTCTCCTCTCCAGCACCCTGGAATAGACTTTACCAGAGAGGCTGTGGAGTGCGATCCCCCTATAGTTGGAGCACCCCCTCCGGTCCTCCTTCTTAAATAGAGGGACCACCACCTACCTCAGTGACTTCAGCCTGAGTGATGGATGAATCAGCTTCTGCTTCCTCTATGGAAGGCATGTCAGAGGGATTGAGGAGATCCTCGAAGGATTCCTTTCACCGGTCGACTACATCCCCAGTCGAAGTCAACAGCTTTCCTTATCCACTGTAAACAGTGTTGGCAGGGCACTGCTTTCCCCTTCTGAGGCGCCGGACGGTTTGCTAGAATCTCTACGGAGCCGACCGATAATCCTCCTCTATGGCCTCCCCGAACTTTCCCATACCCAAGTTTTTGCTTCTGCCACCGCCCAGGCCGCAGCACGCCTAGCCTGCTGGTACCTGTCAGCTGCCTCTGGAGTCCCATGAGCTAACCAAGCTCAATAGGACTCCTAGCTTGACGGCATCCCTTAATTCCGGTGTCCACCACCGGGCCGCGAAAGGCGCCGGTAATCTTGTGGCCACAACTCCGAACAGCCGCATCAACAATTGAAGTAAAGAACATGGTCCATTCAGACTCAATGTCTCCAGCCTCCCTTGGGATCTGGTCAAAGCTCTCCTGAAGGTGAGATTTGAAAACCCCTCTGACAGACGGTTCTGCTAGACGTTCCCAACAGACCCTCACAACACGTTTGGGCCTGCTAAGTCTGTCCAGCTTTATCCTCCGCCAGTGGATCCAACTCACCATCAGGTGGAGATCAGTGGACAGCTCAGCCCCTCTCTTCACCCGAGTATCCAAGACATATGGCCAAAGATCAGATGACATGGCCACAAAGTCGATAATTGACCTCGTGCCACGTGCACTGATGGACGCCCTTAGGTTTGAACATGGTGTTCGTTATGGACAAACTGTGACTAGCACAGAAGTCCAATAATAGAACACCACTCGGGTTCAGATCGGGGAGGCTGTTCCTCCCAATCATGCCCCTGTAGGTGACACTGTCAGTTCCCACTTGGGCGTTAAAGTCCCCCAGCAGAACAATGGACTCCCCATTCGGAGCACTTTCCAGTACCCCTCCCAGGGACTGCAAGAAGGCCGGCTATTCTGCACTGCCATTTGGCCCATAAGCCGAAACAACAGTGAGGCACCTGTCCCCAACCCGAAGCCGCAGAGCAGCGACCCTCTCCTTCACCGGGAAAAACAGATTCAGTGTCCAGGGATTGGGTCGTTGGGGCCCCCGCCCATGACTGCCACCCAGAACACAATGCATTGGCCCCTTCTGAACCCTCCCGCAGGTGATGGGCCCATGGGAAGGCGGGCCCACGTCGCTCGTTCGGGCTTTGCCCAGCCGGGTCCTGTGGGTTGAGACCCAACCACCAGGCGCTCGCCTGCCAGCCCCAACCCCAGGCCTGGCTCCACAGTGGGGTCCCGGTGATGCCAATCCGGGCGATGTGAAGGTCCTTGATATGAATTTGTTCATAAGTGTTGTGGAACTGCTCTTAGTCTGATCTGTCAGCTGGGAGACCTTACCAGGGCCAATAAGCGCCAGACAACATAGCTCCTAGGATCATCCAGGTACTCAAACCCCTCCACCATGATAAGGTGGCGATTCAAGGAGGGAAGAGAGATAACATAGCAAATATTGAAGATGATTTTTCAATTTCATCCACACAATGAGCTCATTTCAAATTTGATGGCTGCTACAGGTCTCAAAAAAGTTGGGACAGGGGCTTGTTTACCATGGTTTAGCATCCCCTCTTCTTTTTAACTCAGATTGGAGGCGTCTGGGCATTGAAAAGACAAGTTTCTTGATTTTAGCCATTGGAATTTGATCCCACTCTTATTTAATACAGGCTTCCAGCTGCTGGAGAGTTTCGGCTCTCCTTTGACAGACATTCCGTTTAATTATGAGCCAAATGTTCTCAATCGGTGAAAGATCAGGACTGCAGGCAGGCCAGTTCAGCACACAAACTCTTCTACACAAAGCCATGCTGTTGTAATAGCTGCAGTATGTGGTTTTGCATTATCCTGCTGAAATACGCAAGGCCTTCCCTGGAATAGATGTCATCAGGAGGGGAGCACATGTTACTCTAAATCCTTTATATACCTTTCAGCATTCATGGTGCTTTTTGAAACATGCAAGTGTCCCACACCATATGCACTAATGCATCCCCATACCATCAGAGATGCTGGCTTTTGAACTGAACGCTGATAACAGGAGGGGTGGTCTTTCTCCTCTTTAGCCTGGTGACACGACACCCATGATTTCCAACAAGAATGTCAAATTTGGAGTCGTCTGACCACAGGACACTTTGCCACCTTGCTACAGTCCATTTTAAATGAGCTTTGGCCCACAGAACGCGGCGGCGCTTCTGGATCATGCTCAACAATGGCTTCTTTTTTGCATGATAGAGGTGGCACAGTGGATGGCACGGCGGACTGTGTTTACAGACAGCGGTTTCTTGAAGTATTACTGGGCTCATTTAGTAATGTTAATGACAGAATCATGCCGGTGAGTGATGCAGTGGCGTCTGAGGGCCTTAAGATCACAGGCATGCAGTAAAGGTCTTCAGCCTTGTCCCTTACGCACAGAGATTTTTCCAGTTTCTCTGAATCTTTTGATGATGTTATGCACAGTCGATGATGAGACCTTCAAAGCCTTTGCAATTTGATGTTGAGGAACATTGTTTTTAAAGTATTCCACAATTTTTTTACGCAAACCTTCACAGATTGGACAGCCACTGACCATCTTTACCTCTGAGAGATTCAGCCTCTCTAAGACATTCCTTTTATAGCCAATAATGTTACACAACTGACGCCAGTTAACTCAATTACTTGCTAAATGTTCTTTCAGCTGATTCTCTTATATATTAATATTTTTCTGCCTGTGTCCCAACTTTTTTGAGACCAGTTGCAGCCAGAAAATTTGAAATAGCCTCATTTTGTGGAAAAAAATGTAAAATGTCTCAGTTTCAACATTTGAAATATTTTCTACACTTTGTTCGAACTATTTCGGAATTGGGTTGTACGTGCAAGTCTCCCTTAATCTTTTATCATAACCATTATAAAGGAATTTGAAAGATCTGGGGAGATTCTGCTTGGAGAATTGGTCTCAGATCAGTTGTCAAGTTTTCTCCAATATCATCATACACAGTACGAGGCGACTTAGAGCTTTTAACTTGGCAAAGGGCGGCACACAAAGTTTTCACCAAAAAGGATCTAATATCTACAGCTCATGCGTTTTTGAGAAAAATGCTTGTTGTTTCATAATACTTCATTTTTTCTTTTAATCATTATATTTCAGTTAAAGGTTTTATTTTTGTTCCCGTTTTAAATGAACTATCGAGTAGATAAACAATAACACACTTTTGATCAAATTTACTGAAGGAACAAATGCTAGTGAATGTTGTACACGTTTTATCACGACAGAGGTTTTCCTCAATCTTTACCTGTAGCGTACTTGGCTGCCGAAGCTGAATACATTCCCGATGATCCGGGCATTAGCCACAGGTGGGGGGGCTCCGCAGGATACCGGCTCGCATGCAGGGTGCGGTTCGCTCCACCTGCCGCTCCTGGTGCAGGTGACGTGGGGGGAGCCAGTCATGCGGTACCCCAGTCTGCAGCTGTAGGTCACAGTGTCGGGAGCGGAGGCGCTGCCACCCTGCAGGATGGCATGGGGAACTGAGGGAGGCGGGGTGAAGCACCTCCCCCTCACGCAGATTGGCACGCCTGGGCTCCAGGCCCCGCCTCTTTCGCAGATGGCCTCTGCGGGGCCCAGCGTTCGGTAGCCCTCATCACAGCGAAAACGAACTCGGGCCCCGCAGGCATACTCCCGGCCGAACACCGCCCCATACTTCAGCACCGGTTGAGCACAGGCACATGGTCGGCATTCGGGCACCGTGCCCACCCAGGTGCCAGCTGCTGAGCAGCGCAAGAAAGGGTTTCCCACCACCTGGTACCCTGGGAAGCACAGATACTCCACCACATCCTGGAAGTTGAAGCTGCTCCCGTTCAGGTAGCCATGGCTGATGTCTTCCGGCAGGTCACAGGTATTGATGACACACTGTGGGGCGGGGGTGTTCCAAAGTCCATCACCTCTGCACACCAGTTGGGGGCTGCCTATCAGGGTATAGCCCTCCTCACACTCGTACCAAACCTCAGCGCCACGGCTGAAGTCAGAGCCCAGGAAGTGGCCATTCGGGACCGTGGGGGGCCTGACGCACACAACTTGCTGGCAGGAGGGACTGGTATGACTCCAGCTGCCATTGGCCAGGCACAGACTGCTAGCAGGCCCCTCAAGAACGAAGCCAGGCTGGCAGCTGTATACCACCTGCTTGTTGAAGGTATAGTCATCTCCATCCATAACCACGTCAGCAGGGATTCTAGGGGGCCCGCAGGACAGGGGCTCACACCATGGCTTCTCGTTGTCCCAGCTTCCATCTGCTGAACAGGAGCTAGCATTAGAGCCCCGCAGAACGAAGCCCTGCTCACACCTGAAGCGTATCATATCGTGGTAAAAGAAGGAGTCTCCCAGGATGAAGCCGTTACTTAGGCCCCCAGGGTCTCCGCAAGACACGGGCTTGCAGGTGGGGGCGCTCTCACTCCACTGCCTCCCTGAGAGGCACTGTCGAACTGACTGGCCCTGGAGTTTATACCCTTTATCGCAACTGTACTGCACTAGGCTGCCCAGAGCCGAGTCCGAAACAGTGATGGAGCCGTGCTTGGGGCTGGCCGGAGATGGGCAGGTGGCTGGCAGGCACTGAGGGGCTGTCCCATTCCACGTCCCATCCTCCAGACAGGCTAGTGGAGCAGAGGCACTAAGTTCATATCCAGCATGGCAGCGATATGCAATTACCATGCCCTGCAGGAAGGTCAGATCGCCCATGCCACCATCTGATTTGAGAAGGCCAGCTTCCCCGCTGGGATCCAGGACTTTCACATAATCTCCAAAGTCAACATGGGGGGGCAGGCCGCAATCAGTGAGCACACAGGAGGGGGTGGGGCTTGACCATCCCGTCTCTTCACAGATCAGGTGATTCGGACCCATCAGCTGGTAGCCGGGGAAGCAGCTGTAGAAGATGGTCACCCCATACTTGTGATCTAGACCCTCCACAAATCCATTCTCAATGGGCCGGGGTGGGGTACAGTAGATTTGGACACAGGTAGGGGTTTCTCGGTCCCAAAAACCAGAGGCCAGGCAACTGAGAGTCCTGGGCCCCTCCAGACGGAAGCCCTGTCGGCAAGAGTAGGTGACAACCTGGCCAAACTGGAGTTTTGAATAGGATGCCATGCCGTTGGCAATCTCTCTGGGGGCATCACACTCAATGGGCTGGCATGAGGGCACCGATCCAATCCAGCGGCCATGGTGTCCACACAGGATGGTGGCGTTCCCCCGAAGGCTGTACCCTGGCCTGCAGCTATACACAGCAATACTGAGGTACATCAGTCCCTGCACATCCACAATGCCATGCTCCACCTCCGCAGGCTGAGGACACTCCACTGGGATGCATTCTGGAGAGGGCCTGCTCCAGCGACCGTCCGCCAGGCAGGTCACTGTGCCCTGAGAGCGCAGCCTGAATCCATCCATGCAGGTGTAGGTGACAACACTCCCAAAGTACGAGGGTGCTACTGAAGGGTCCCCAAAGGCCACCTCAGGGAGAGCGCCGCAAAAGACCTGCTTGCAAACAGGGAAGGTGTCGTTCCACTCCTGTCTCAGAGTGCAGCGCAGGTACTGGGCCCCGTGCAGCACGTAGCCTTCCTCACAGGAGAGCTGCACGGTTCCTGAACTGGAGTCCATACTCTGCAGTACCAAGTGATTCTCCTCTAGCGGCGGCTCAGGGCACCTGACTGGTGTGCACTGAGGCGTCCGGGATGCATCCCATTTCCCATACTTCAAACAGGTCCAGACAGCGTCCCCCGAAAGCTCATAACCCTCATCGCAGACATACTCCACTTTCAGGCCCACTTGGAATTTGGAGCCCTTGAAGTGACCATGGTCAATGGTAGGGGGGGCCTCGCAGGTCAGCAGAACACAAGAGGGTGGGTCATCATTGGACCACAGCCGATTAGCCTGGCACACGCGATCCTGCTTGCCAACCAAGCGAAATCCGGGGTCACAGGCGTACGTCACTTTGCCGTTGAACACCAAGGGGCTTTTAGTCTGAGGAGCCACAACATAGAAAAATGTAAGCTAAATTCAACTAAATAAATATCTAAAACTTTGAGTTTAAAAAAAGACTTTGATCATTTTCATTATAAGTACAGTGAATAATTACTAAAATTATCATATGACAGGGCTGGACTGGTAATCTGGCGTACTGAGCAATGCCCGGTGGACCGACACATATTGGGCTAATGCAATCATATACTGAGAGGCATCAAAAACGCATAGTGATTTTTATCGTCTAATTTGAAAACTGATCGTTTTTCTTGTTGCTGATTGACATGATGATGATCAGGTATAGTAAGCATTGCAAAATGTCAAGTATCTGGGTTCGAATCCTGTCTTGGTTTAACACCTCATTAAGATTACCTAAATGCCGCACAGTTCCCTGGATCATGGTCGTGAATCACATTGGGAGAGTCATTTTGCACATGAAAAGCTGAAGATCAGGGCCAATAAAAACACACATAAACAAAGTCACATCATTCCCACTTCAAATGCCACAAACAAATGAATCTCCGAAGAATCAAACATTTTGAATGTTGAATGATGGCAAGTTTCAAAGAAAAGATTCTGGTGTCAGCTGTCGATCCCGGACAAAGTGCATCATCTGTGACACCACAAAAATACATTCTATAAAACATCTTCTGCCATGTCAGATAATAAAGGAATAAGTCCCGAGAAGCAGTGGGTTACAGTGATTTTTTAACGGCGGAGTGCCCCTCCGCCGTTATAAAATCACTGTGACCCACTGCTTCAAGGGGCTTATTGCTTTTATAAAACGGTTACCCTACATATAGCCCATTAAATAATAATACAAGAAAAATAATCAACGATTTATT
The DNA here is from genome assembly GCA_029721435.1 of Gymnothorax reevesii. Classification (NCBI taxonomy): domain Eukaryota; kingdom Metazoa; phylum Chordata; class Actinopteri; order Anguilliformes; family Muraenidae; genus Gymnothorax; species Gymnothorax reevesii. The sequence goes on from CM056579.1 coordinate 118,988,103, forward strand.
GGTAATTATGTAACAATAAAATTGAGTTCTATTCGTTCTTCCGCCGAGCAAGATGGAGTGGACAGAATGGTTGGCAAGCAACACAGACGCTAAGATTGCTTTTTCATCTAGCGCCATTATGTCACATCAGGCTATTTGGGCTCGTTAATGTAGATATACTATGAAAGCAGGCTATTTGGAATGTCTCCTTCGATCTCCCGAAGGCCCTGTAAAATAATTTTACGTTCGTTTTGGTTTTAGAGATTCCTTGTTCTCAACTCGTGCCGATCAGCCATATCATTACAACCAGCAGCGAGAGAAGGGAATGATTGACTTTTGTCCTCCACACGCGCCGGTATCCAGGAAAATATGTTGAATTGTGCATTACTTTGCTGGCCAGTTTGTCAATTAGCTAGCGTTCACTAAGATGGATGGTTACCCTACACAGCCCATAAAATAAACACACAACAAAAAAAATCAACAATTTATCACTAATGCTGAAATAGCGAGCTAGTTAGCAACGTAACTAGCAAGCTAAAATGATAGTGAACTCTGTAATAGCTAGCTAGGTAGATAGCCGAGTGGTTAGCGGGTTACAAGGCTAAACTTCGCTAACACTGAAATAGCGAGCTAAAAGTCTTGAAACAAACGTAACATAAGTCAGTTCAGTGCCGAGTAGTTGGTTGTGCACATGGATATTTTGTGCTGCGGTCTGCCTCAGAATGCAGTGGGTTACAGTGATTTTATACCGGCACGTAACGCGGCTCAGCCAATCACATTTAAGGATGGGAAGCACCCGTTTTATGATGCATAATAACTGCTGAATTGACTGCCAATGTAACCATAACAGTGAGGGCAAGTCCCGCTACCAAAAGCACAACTTTCCGATACAGTGTTTTGCAACTACGAAAGAAACCATTTACCACTACTTTAAACAGAATATTTTATTATGCGTTTTTAATGCCTCTCAGTATAGTTTATAAAATTGTAATATAAATAATTTTTAATGACTGCACTGGCCTTTAAAACACGTAAGGTGGCCCATTGGGCTGACCCAATGAAATCTCTGAGCCCTCAGCCACACCCCCTCCCCTACCCCTCTGAGTTTGAGCTTCTGCGGAGTCAATGGACCTTTCTAACCAGCACTGCCCCCCCCTTAGTGACTGCTGCTAAGACCCACAGCTATGCAGCCAGTTTCATATTTTGGCAGTTCCATAAATAGTTTTGCAGAAGTATGAGCACCACTCTCTCGTGTGCGTATCCCCAAAAATATTGCGATTTGTATATTACTGAATGCGTCCAACTCGTCCAGCAAAGTCATGCAGAGAGGCCTTGACTATTTCGCGGGAGGATATATCCATGACATGATTTTTAACAGAAAGGCTGGAGATACAAGAGTCACAGTGAAGTGCTGGCGATCAGGGCAGAAAAGCCAACAACACTGCTCATTGAAATCAAACCAGGGAAAATAGTGGAATCGTACAGCACGTGTAAAGTATGGTCAGTAGTTTTTATGCATTTGTTGCCATCACGGAGATAAAAATAACATTGGATCCAATATGCGGTCTAATGTCAATTGGCCATGAGTCAGACAGTACGGTAGCTCACGGTGCTCGCGGAGGAAGGGATTTGGCTCACTTGGGGCGAAATGCTGTCTGACTGGAGTCGGTTATCTCACACGCCTTATTCACGGCTCTTGTAACCACCATAACACGACCATCAGGTCAGGCCGCTCAAATAATGGTCGTCGATGTACGTCAGGTCACTTGGGGTCATCATAGCTTTATGGTCCTTAGTTTCTGTTTCTCAAGGTGGTCAAATAAAGATGTCTTTCTGCAAGGAGACTTCCACCATCTCCACTTACTCACACTCACTCACTCCTTCTTTACTTCCAAGAAATAGCATCTATCTATGAAATAGCATCTGGTTACATTAAACAGAAAGGAAAATTTTCACATCCACTACGCTCATGAAATGAACATAACAACATAACATAAGATAACTGGCAATAACAGGCCTTTGAGCCCAACTAAGCTCGCCAGTTTCTTTATACTATTGTGAATATATCCCCTCAGATACTAAATGACTCAATGGTATCTAGCTTTAGGTCAAGCCTCTTGAAAACCCCCAAGGTCTCTGCCTCAACAATATGGTCAGGTAAGCTACTCCACAATGAAATTACTCTTTGGGTGAAGAAATAATTCCGAATATCAGTGCTAAATTTACCTTTGGTCAACTTCCATTTGTGACCCCGAGTTCTACTCACAACACTTGGTCGAAGGAATCCTACATGATTCACTTGGTTAATCCCTTTAACATATTTAAAGACCTAAATCAAATCACCCCTGAGTCTCCTTTTCCTAAGACTTAAGAGATTAAGGATCTTCGGCCTCTTCTCGTAGCTTTCATCTTTTATACCTGGAATAAGCTTGGTGGCTCTTCTCTGAACTTTCTCTAGAGCCTCTATATCTTTCTTAAAGTATGGTCCCCAGAACTGTACACAATACTCCAGGTGTGGTCTAACGAACGTGTTGTACAAAAGAAGCATCACCTCCTTAGATTTGTACTCAATACTTTTGGCAATGTATCCTAGCATCTGATTAGCTTTTTTAACTGCCACGGCACAATGGCTAGAACCTGTGAGGGTTTGGTTAACAATCACTCCCAGATCTTTCTCTTGTGCAGCACATTCCAGTTTTAAACCTCCCATGAAGTAATCCCTCTAATGTTTTTAATACCTACATGTACAACTTTACATTTTGCCTCATTAAATTTCATTTGCCACATTTCTGCCCAATTCTTGATTCTATCCAAATCGTCCTGAATCACTTTAGTGGACCCTAGACTATTTGCCAAACCCCGCAATTTAGTATCATCTGCAAATTTAACCAATCTACTCCCAATATTCCTATCGAGGTCATTAATGTAAATGAGGAACGGCAGGGGTCCCAACACCGATCCCTGGGGGACGCCACTCCCCACCATACCCAGCTCAGATGAGATATCACTGACCACTACTCTTTGTGTTCTGTCCTGTACCCAGTTTTGAATCCACTTCAGAATACCTCCTGTAACTCCAATGGAGCTCATTTTAAAAATTAGTCTCTTTTGCGGTACTGCGTCGAATGCTTTCTGAAAATCCAAGTATATGATGTCATAAGCCCTGCTCTAGTCGTAAGTCCTGGTGGCCTCTTCAAAAAATTCCAGAAGGTTTGTTAGGCATGACCTTCCCTTCCGAAAACCATGTTGGCTATCCCTCAAGATACTGCTATGTTCAAGAAATAAGTCCAGCTCATCTTTTATGATAGATTCCAATATTTTGCGCAAAATGCAAGTTAAACTCACTGGCCTGTAGTTTCCTGGCTCCGTACGGTCCCCTTCCTTATATATTGGTATTATATTGCCCTGTTTCCAATCATTTGGTATTTCCCCAGTTTCTAAAGACCGTCTGAAGATGGCGGATAGCGGCTTAAAGATGAACTCATCAGCTTCCCTGAGCACTCTAGGATATAAGCCATCAGGACCCGCCGCCTTATCTGCTTTTAGTTTATGCAACTTGTCTAATACTTTGTTATCCCGAACCTCAATTTCCGCTAAATAATCTTGAGTATTTGACATGCCCTCTGGCCAAATAAAGACCCCCTCTGAGGTAAAATTCTCAACAAAGTAACTGTTTGAGGCATCTGCAATATGCTGGTTATCATATAGCAGCGATCCATTTTTATTCTTTATGCACTTAACCTGCTCTTTAACTTTCCTTTTTCTGCTACAGTACTGAAAGAAGCGCTTAGGGTTAGTTTTTGCCCCCTCTGCAATTTGTCTTTCATACAGTCTTCTAGCATTCCTCAGCTCTTTTTTGACCACAGCCCGCATTTTACAGTAACAATCCCTCTCATAAAAAAGAACCCTGTTATTGATAAGTAATGAACTGTCCCTAAACACGTGAAGTAACGTTACCAATAGACTTTTAATTTATTCAAGGTATTTAGATCATGTGACGTGGTTGTCATGGAGCCGCTTCATGTCAGTAACTCCCAGCATTGGCATGGCCACAACCAAGCTGCAGAGCCCCGCCTGCGAATTTGCGGATCAAAGGATGGTCGGGGAAGGTACCGCCTTTCTTGCCTCTGATTGGCTAGAAAGGCTCCTCTCCGATTGACTACTTGATCTAGGGCAGGCTGTCAGTTGCCACTCAAGCTGTCAGGCGCAGTGAATGCATCACTCATGGCAGAGCAGACTGCCGCACTTCGCGCATTCAACTTAAACAAGAAACGTTAGTTAGATAGCTACTCATATAGCAAACGTTTTGACTGTTTTTTGGTATACACTTGGTATTTTTGGCTCTATTTTGGCAGATGGAAAACTATTTTGGCCTTAGGGTGGCATGTGTAAGGGTACCCATAATAGATAAGACAGCGCCAGTGATCTGTTGGGCCAAGAGCAGGATTTTGGGCATGGGTATTTTTGCATGTTTATGCAAAGCCAAAAACAAGGCAAACAGCGGGAATCTTAGAATGCATTTTTAAATGATATGTAGCATTTTTCTGGTTTGCCTAAAGACTGGGCAAAAAGAGGGAATCTGGGGATATATTTGTAGATGACATGTGCCTTATTTCTAGCTTGCCATTTCCTCTGGGAGAACAGTCAGCAATGAGGTATTAATGCAGAGGTTTGTGCGAGAGAAATATGGTGTTGATGGTGTACCTAGCTAACGTGAGTCAACAAGCTCGATGAGGGTAATTCAAGATCAAAACTCTACTTCAGTAACTTATGGGTACACAGAAATGTGCTTAAGGGCCACTGAGTCATGTGTAATCCTGATTCTTCCCATCGATTACTGGCGCTTTCTTATCGACACACAATACACGCAACTATCTCTGTATGTTTCCCTGAATCAAAGATTACTGAAGAGCCATTCCATGAGAAAATTGCACTTTTTCAGGACGTTGAGGAGTTGACGCCCCTGGAATTGAATGAACTTGGCTCATAGGTAGATGCGGGTGTCTCACGGAAAAAAGCCACATTTTTAGGTCTGTATCTCACTTTGCCTGCCCGTGGCGCCACCTGGAGGCCACTAAAGTGGCTCTGCTTTGCTTTTGACACCACATTTTAAATGTACTATCATGACTTAAGTGTACGCAGTACCACACGTGCTATATTTTTATCGTGACCTTTGACACTTCAAGTCTGGTTATACATCAGCACCACACCAGCGCCAGGCTGGGTAACTACGTTATTGAGCCAGAATTATTTGAAAATTAACAATAAAATTTGAAACTGGAAATGGGAATAAAATAATATCCCAGATATATACCAATCTAGAATACTTTATTATGTGTTTACTCAGAACAAGACCATCATTTTAAAGGAATAATACCTTGGTATCTTGCTGGGTTAGTGCAAAGGATGGCCGGAAAGATGGTCGAAATAGATTTTGGCGCATGTTTGCAGTATATTTTCTCAGTAACCCAGATATGTACTGTGGTGATAAATGCCATTTGTTGTGCTTTTGGAACTCTGTTTTCAGGAATATCACACATTTCTTTGGTAGTATCTACACTTTCAAGCTAGACGAAGCCAAAATTGGAGGAAAACTCAAAACGGACCATTTCATAGCAGATTGTGCCTGTGTTTTTTTGTTCACCCAGCAAGATAGAGATTGTACATTCTCTGGATACACAGTCCCTTTGGGGTACATTACAGCATTAGTAAAATCTCAATAGAAGTATTTCACCTGAGTTTGGGGATTGTGTTCTCCATGGCCATCTAGGAACACCAGGATATCCATAAACTGTAAAGGAGTTCTGATAGCATTGGTACTCTCTTCCAGGACATGTAGGCTACCACTCAGCTTAATTTTAACGGTTGGTAACAGAGTAGTGCATGTGTATGGTGGGCCATCACATCACAATCATGGTTTTTTGTCCCAGTCAAGCCCTGTCATATGAAATCACATGATAAATATGCTCATTTTAAATGTAAATTTTATAATATTGTTATTCCATAACGATTTTGAAAAACATTGACTTACAAATGACTTTGAGCCACTATCTGCCTTAAACTTCTTTACAGTCAGGGTTTGTCTGCTCACTGCATTACCCTGCACACAATATTTGTCCAGTTTTGCGCAGTGTAGGCTTGATGCAGGATAAGCACAATACAGAGCCAGGTGGGAGATGCAGAAGTACCTTGATGAAGCCATTCTTCAATGGGGGCGGGTTTGGGCAGGAGACGGGCTGACAGGACGGCAGGGTCCCGCCCCACTCCCCATTGGCCTTACAGGTCCTCCTCTTCTCTCCCCTGATCAGGAAGCCCTTGTCACAGCTGTAGGCCACCACTGCCCCAAAATTGTAGTTGGTCCCGCTCACGTACCCGTGCTCGATACCCACGGGCTTGGCGCAGCGCACAGGGGTGCAGCCGATGTCGAAAGGAGAGGGCACCCATACCCCTCCCACGATGCACTTCAGGGTGGCGGAAGTGTTGAGCACGAAGCCCTCCTCACATTTGTAACTCACCAATGCGTTGCTGCTGTATTTAGGTTTGTTTCTTGAGTCCAGGATGGCATTAGGCAAATCTGGCGGGCGCAGGCAAAAGTTGGCGATGCAGCGGGGCATCTCCTGGCCCTCGGGCGGCATCCACACCCCCTGGGAGTTACACAGGACTTTGGAGTTGTTGGCAGCAATGTAGCCATCAGCGCAGAAGTAGATGGCGGTATCGCCGAACAGCTTGTGGCCCGCCTGCGGAAAGGCATTGGCGACTGGCGGAGGGGTGTCACAGGAGCGGGGAACACACTGAGCAGCGCTCTCACTCCACTCTCCGCTGGGAAGGCATTCGCGTGGTTTCGCATTAATCAGGGTGTACCTGCAACCAGAGGAATGCAACAGCTTCAGTCACTTCCAGAGTTTCACAGGTCATAGAGATGGGCATGTAAATCAGCTTCAGTCACTTCCAGAGTATCACAAGTCTACGAGATGTACATATAAATCAGCTTCAGTCACTTCGAGTATCACAGGTCTTATTGATGTACATATAAATCAGCTTCAGTCACTTCCAGAGTATCACAGGTCTTAGAAATGTACATATAAATCAGCTTCAGTCACTTCCAGAGTATCACAAGTCTTAGAGATGTACATATAAATCAGCTTCAGTCACTTCCAGAGTATCACAAGTCTTAGACATGTACATATAAATCAGCTTCAGTCACTTCCAGAGTATCACAAGTCATAGAGACGGGGATATAAATCAGCTTCAGTCACTTCCAGAGTATCACAAGTCTTAGAGATGTACATAAAAATCAGCTTCAGTCACTTCCAGAGTATCACAGGTCCTAGAGATGTACATATAAATCAGCTTCAGTCACTTCCAGAGTATCACAAGTCTTAGAGATGTACACATAAATCAGCTTCAGTCACTTCAAGTATCACAGGTCTTAGAGATAAACAAATAAATCAGCTTCAGTCACTTCAAAAGTATCACAGGTCTTAGAGATGTACATATAAATCAGCTTCAGTCACTTCCAGAGTATCACAGGTCATAGAGATGTACAAATAAATCAGCTTCAGTCACTTCAAAAGTATCAAAGGTCTTAGAGATATACATATAAATCAGCTTCAGTCACTTCCAGAGTATCATAGGTCTTAGTGATTGACATATAAATCAGCTTCAGTCACTTCCAGAGTATCACAGGTCATAGAGATGGGCATATAAATCAGCTTCAGTCACTTCCAGAGTATCACAAGTCTTAGAGATGTACATATAAATCAGCTTCAGTCACTTCCAGAGTATCACAGGTCATAGAGATGGGCATATAAATCAGCTTCAGTCACTTCCAGAGTATCACAGGTCTTAGAGATGGGCATATAAATCAGCTTCAGTCACTTCAAAAGTATCACAGGTCTTAGAGATGTACATATAAATCAGCTTCAGTCACTTCCAGAGTATAATAAGTCTTAGAGATGTACATATAAATCAGCTTCAGTCACTTCCAGAGTATCACTAGTCTTAGAGATGTACATATAAATCAGCTTCAGTCACTTCCAGAGTATCACAGGTCTTAGAGATGTACATATAAATCAGCTTCAGTCACTTCCAGAGTATCACAGGTCTTAGAGATATACATATAAATCAGCTTCAGTCACTTCGAGTATCTCAGGTCTTAGAGATATACATATAAATCAGATTCAGTCACTTCCAGAGTATCACAGGTCATAGAGATGTACATATAAAACAGCTTCAGTCACTTCCAGAGTATCACAGGTCATAGAGATGTACATATAAAACAGCTACAGTCACTTCGAGTATCACAGGTCTTATAGATATACATATAAATCAGCTTCAGTCACTTCCAGAGTATCACAGGTCTTAGAGATGTACATATAAATCAGCTTCAGTCACTTCCAGAGTATCACAGGTCATAGAGATGGGCATATAAATCAGCTTCAGTCACTTCCAGGGTATCACAGGTCTTAGAGATGTACATATAAATCAGCTTCAGTCACTTCCAGAGTATCACAGGTCTTAGAGATATACATATAAATCAGCTTCAGTCACTTCGAGTATCTCAGGTCTTAGAGATATACATATAAATCAGCTTCAGTCACTTCCAGAGTATCACAGGTCATAGAGATGTACATATAAAACAGCTACAGCCACTTCGAGTATCACAGGTCTTAGAGATATACATATAAATCAGCTTCAGTCACTTCCAGAGTATCACAGGTCTTACAGATGTACATATAAATCAGCTTCAGTCACTTCCAGAGTATCACAGGTCATCGAGATGGGCATATAAATCACCTTCAGTCACTTCCAGGGTATCACAAGTCTTAGAGATGTACATATAAATCAGCTTCAGTCACTTCCAGAGTATCACAGGACATAGAGATGGGCATATAAATCAGCTTCAGTCACTTCCAGAGTATCACAGGTCTTAGAGATGTACATATCAATCAGCTTCAGTCACTTCAAAAGTATCACAGGTCTTAGAAATGTACATATAAATCAGCTTCAGTCACTTCCAGAGTATCACAAGTCTTAGAGATGTACACATAAATCAGCTTCAGTCACTTCGAGTATCACAGGTCTTAGAGATAAACATATAAATCAGCTTCAGTCACTTCAAAAGTATCACAGGTCTTAGAGATGTACATATAAATCAGCTTCAGTCACTTCCAGAGTATCACAGGTCATAGAGATGTACATATAAATCAGCTTCAGTCACTTCAAAAGTATCAAAGGTCTTAGAGATATACATATAAATCAGCTTCAGTCACTTCCAGAGTATCATAGGTCTTAGTGATTGACATATAAATCAGCTTCAGTCACTTCCAGAGTATCACAGGTCATAGAGATGGGCATATAAATCAGCTTCAGTCACTTCCAGAGTATCACAAGTCTTAGAGATGTACATATAAATCAGCTTCAGTCACTTCCAGAGTATCACAGGTCATAGAGATGGGCATATAAATCAGCTTCAGTCACTTCCAGAGTATCACAGGTCTTAGAGATGGGCATATAAATCAGCTTCAGTCACTTCAAAAGTATCACAGGTCTTAGAGATGTACATATAAATCAGCTTCAGTCACTTCCAGAGTATCATAAGTCTTAGAGATGGGCATATAAATCAGCTTCAGTCACTTCCAGAGTATCACAGGCCTTAGAGATGTACATAAAAATCAGCTTCAGTCACTTCCAGAGTATCACAGGTCTTAGAGATATACATATAAATCAGCTTCAGTCACTTCGAGTATCACAGGTCTTAGAGATATAAATATAAATCAGATTCAGTCACTTCCAGAGTATCACAGGTCTTAGAGATGTACATAAAAATCAGCTTCAGTCACTTCCAGAGTATCACAGGTTATAGATATGTACATATAAATCAGCTACAGTCACTTCGAGTATCACAGGTCTTAGAGATATACATATAAATCAGCTTCAGTCACTTCCAGAGTATCACAGGTCATAGAGCTGGGCATGTAAATCAGCTTCAGTCACTTCCAGAGTATCACAAGTCTAAGAGATGTACATATAAATCAGCTTCAGTCACTTCCAGAGTATCACAGGTCATAGAGATGGGCATATAAATCAGCTTCAGTCACTTCCAGAGTATCACAGGTCTTAGAGAAGTACATATAAATCAGCTTCAGTCACTTCGAGTATCACAGGTCTTAGAGATGGGCATATAAATCAGCTTCAGTCACTTCGAATATCACAGGTCTTAGAGATGGGCATATACATCAGCTTCAGTCACTTCAAAAGTATCACAGGTCTTAGAGATGTACATATAAATCAGCTTCAGTCACTTCCAGAGTATCACAGGTCATAGAGGTGGGCATTTAAATCAGCTTCAGTCACTTCTAGAGTATCACAAGTCTTAGAGATGTACATATAAATCAGCTTCAGTCACTTCGAGTATCACAGGTCTTAGAGATATACATATAAATCAGCTTCAGTCACTTCCAGAGTATCACAGGTCATAGAGGTGGGCATTTAAATCAGCTTCAGTCACTTCCAGAGTATCACAAGTCTTAGAGATGTACATATAAATCAGCTTCAGTCACTTCCAGAGTATCACAAGTCTTAGAGATGTACATAAAAATCAGCTTCAGTCACTTCGAGTATCACAGGTCTTAGAGATATACATATAAATCAGCTTCAGTCACTTCAAAAGTATCACAGGTCTTAGAGTTGAACATATAAATCAGCTTCAGTCACTTCCAGAGTATCACAGGTCATAGAAATGGGCATATAAATCAGCTTCAGTCACTTCCAGAGTATCACAGGTCTTAGAGATGTACATATAAATCAGCTTCAGTCACTTCAAAAGTATCAAAGGTCTAAGCGATATACATATAAATCAGCTTCAGTCACTTCCAGAGTATCTCAGGTCTTAGAGATATACATATAAATCAGATTCAGTCACTTCCAGAGTATCACAGGTCTTAGAGATGTACACATAAATCAGCTTCAGTCACTTCAAAAGTATCACAGGTCTTAGAGATGTACATATAAATCAGCTTCAGTCACTTCCAGAGTATCACAGGTCTTAGAGATGTACATACCAATCAGCTTCAGTCACTTCCAGAGTATCACAGGTCTCAGAGATGTACATATAAATCAGCTTCAGTCACTTCCAGAGTATCACTAGTCTAAGAGATGTACATATAAATCAGCTTCAGTCACTTCCAGAGTATCACAGGTCTTAGAGATGTACATATAAATCAGCTTCAGTCACTTCCAGAGTATCACAGGTCTTAGAGATATACATATAAATCAGCTTCAGTCACTTCGAGTATCTCAGGTCTTAGAGATATACATATAAATCAGATTCAGTCACTTCCAGAGTTTCACAGGTCATAGAGATGTACATATAAAACAGCTTCAGTCACTTCCAGAGTATCACAGGTCATAGAGATGTACATATAAAACAGCTACAGTCACTTCGAGTATCACAGGTCTTAGAGATATACATATAAATCAGCTTCAGTCACTTCCAGAGTATCACAGGTCTTAGAGATGTACATATAAATCAGCTTCAGTCACTTCCAGAGTATCACAGGTCTTAGAGAAGTACATATAAATCAGCTTCAGTCACTTCGAGTATCACAGGTCTTAGAGATGGGCATATAAATCAGCTTCAGTCACTTCGAGTATCACAGGTCTTAGAGATGGGCATATACATCAGCTTCAGTCACTTCGAAAGTATCACAGGTCTGAGAGATGTACATATAAATCAGCTTCAGTCACTTCCAGAGTATCACAGGTCATAGAGGTGGGCATTTAAATCAGCTTCAGTCACTTCCAGAGTATCACAAGTCATAGAGATGTACATATAAATCAGCTTCAGTCACTTCGAGTATCACAGGTCTTAGAGATATACATATAAATCAGCTTCAGTCACTTCCAGAGTATCACAGGTCATAGAGGTGGGCATTTAAATCAGCTTCAGTCACTTCCAGAGTATCACAAGTCTGAGAGATGTACATATAAATCAGCTTCAGTCACTTCCAGAGTATCACAAGTCTTAGAGATGTACATAAAAATCAGCTTCAGTCACTTCGAGTATCACAGGTCTTAGAGATATACATATAAATCAGCTTCAGTCACTTCAAAAGTATCACAGGTCTTAGAGATGTACATAAAAATCAGCTTCAGTCACTTCGAGTATCACAGGTCTTAGAGATATACATATAAATCAGCTTCAGTCACTTCCAGAGTATCACAGGTCATAGAAATGGGCATATAAATCAGCTTCAGTCACTTCCAGAGTATCACAGGTCTTAGAGATGTACATATAAATCAGCTTCAGTCACTTCAAAAGTATCAAAGGTCTTAGTGATATACATATAAATCAGCTTCAGTCACTTCCAGAGTATCTCAGGTCTTAGAGATATACATATAAATCAGATTCAGTCACTTCCAGAATATCACAGGTCTTAGAGATGTACACATAAATCAGCTTCAGTCACTTCAAAAGTATCACAGGTCTTAGAGATGTACATATAAATCAGCTTCAGTCACTTCCAGAGTATCACAGGTCTTAGAGATGTACATACCAATCAGCTTCAGTCACTTCCTGAGTATCACAGGTCTTAGAGATGTACATATAAATCAGCTTCAGTCACTTCCAGAGTATCACTAGTCTTAGAGATGTACATATAAATCAGCTTCAGTCACTTCCAGAGTATCACAGGTCTTAGAGATGTACATATAAATCAGCTTCAGTCACTTCCAGAGTATCACAGGTCTTAGAGATATACATATAAATCAGCTTCAGTCACTTCGAGTATCTCAGGTCTTAGAGATATACATATAAATCAGATTCAGTCACTTCCAGAGTATCACAGGTCATAGAGATGTACATATAAAACAGCTTCAGTCACTTCCAGAGTATCACAGGTCATAGAGATGTACATATAAAACAGCTACAGTCACTTCGAGTATCACAGGTCTTAGAGATATACATATAAATCAGCTTCAGTCACTTCCAGAGTATCACAGGTCTTAGAGATGTACATATAAATCAGCTTCAGTCACTTCCAGAGTATTACAGGTCATAGAGATGGGCATATAAATCAGCTTCAGTCACTTCCAGGGTATCACAGGTCTTAGAGATGTACATATAAATCAGCTTCAGTCACTTCGAGTATCTCAGGTCTTAGTGATATACATATTAATCAGCTTCAGTCACTTCCAGAGTATCACAGGTCATAGAGATGGGCATATAAATCAGCTTCAGTCACTTCGAGTATCTCAGGTCTTAGAGATATACATATAAATCAGCTTCAGTCACTTCCAGAGTATCACAGGTCTTACAGATATACATATAAATCAGCTTCAGTCACTTCCAGAGTATCACAGGTCTTACAGATGTACATATAAATCAGCTTCAGTCACTTCCAGAGTATCACAGGTCATAGAGATGGGCATATAAATCACCTTCAGTCACTTCCAGGGTATCACAAGTCTTAGAGATGTACATATAAATCAGCTTCAGTCACTTCCAGAGGATCACAGGTCATAGAGATGGGCATATAAATCAGCTTCAGTCACTTCCAGAGTATCACAGGTCTTAGAGATGTACATATCAATCAGCTTCAGTCACTTCAAAAGTATCACAGGTCTTAGAGATGTACATATAAATCAGCTTCAGTCACTTCCAGAGTATCACAGGTCTTAGAAATGTACATATAAATCAGCTTCAGTCACTTCCAGAGTATCACAAGTCTTAGAGATGTACACATAAATCAGCTTCAGTCACTTCGAGTATCACAGGTCTTAGAGATAAACATATAAATCAGCTTCAGTCACTTCAAAAGTATCACAGGTCTTAGAGATGTACATATAAATCAGCTTCAGTCACTTCCAGAGTATCACAGGTCATAGAGATGTACAAATAAATCAGCTTCAGTCACTTCAAAAGTATCAAAGGTCTTAGAGATATACATATAAATCAGCTTCAGTCACTTCCAGAGTATCATAGGTCTTAGTGATTGACATATAAATCAGCTTCAGTCACTTCCAGAGTATAACAGGTCATAGAGATGGGCATATAAATCAGCTTCAGTCACTTCCAGAGTATCACAAGTCTTAGAGATGTACATATAAATCAGCTTCAGTCACTTCCAGAGTATCACAGGTCATAGAGATGGGCATATAAATCAGCTTCAGTCACTTCCAGAGTATCACAGGTCTTAGAGATGGGCATATAAATCAGCTTCAGTCACTTCAAAAGTATCACAGGTCTTAGAGATGTACATATAAATCAGCTTCAGTCACTTCCAGAGTATCATAAGTCTTAGGGATGGGCATATAAATCAGCTTCAGTCACTTCCAGAGTATCACAGGCCTTAGAGATGTACATAAAAATCAGCTTCAGTCACTTCCAGAGTATCACAGGTCTTAGAGATATACATATAAATCAGCTTCAGTCACTTCAAGTATCACAGGTCTTAGAGATATAAATATAAATCAGATTCAGTCACTTCCAGAGTATCACAGGTCTTAGAGATGTACATAAAAATCAGCTTCAGTCACTGCCAGAGTATCACAGGTTATAGATATGTACATATAAATCAGCTACAGTCACTTCGAGTATCACAGGTCTTAGAGATATACATATAAATCAGCTTCAGTCACTTCCAGAGTATCACAGGTCATAGAGCTGGGCATGTAAATCAGCTTCAGTCACTTCCAGAGTATCACAAGTCTAAGAGATGTACATATAAATCAGCTTCAGTCACTTCCAGAGTATCACAGGTCACAGAGATGGGCATATAAATCAGCTTCAGTCACTTCCAGAGTATCACAGGTCTTAGAGAAGTACATATAAATCAGCTTCAGTCACTTCGAGTATCACAGGTCTTAGAGATGGGCATATAAATCAGCTTCAGTCACTTCAAAAGTATCACAGGTCATAGAGGTGGGCATTTAAATCAGCTTCAGTCACTTCCAGAGTATCACAAGTCTTAGAGATGTACATATAAATCAGCTTCAGTCACTTCGAGTATCACAGGTCTTAGAGATATACATATAAATCAGCTTCAGTCACTTCCAGAGTATCACAGGTCATAGAGGTGGGCATTTAAATCAGCTTCAGTCACTTCCAGAGTATCACAAGTCTTAGAGATGTACATATAAATCAGCTTCAGTCACTTCCAGAGTATCACAAGTCTTAGAGATGTACATAAAAATCAGCTTCAGTCACTTCGAGTATCACAGGTCTTAGAGATATACATATAAATCAGCTTCAGTCACTTCAAAAGTATCACAGGTCTTAGAGATGAACATATAAATCAGCTTCAGTCACTTCCAGAGTATCACAGGTCATAGAAATGGGCATATAAATCAGCTTCAGTCACTTCCAGAGTATCACAGGTCTTTGAGATGTACATATAAATCAGCTTCAGTCACTTCAAAAGTATCAAAGGTCTTAGCGATATACATATAAATCAGCTTCAGTCACTTCCAGAGTATCTCAGGTCTTAGAGATATACATATAAATCAGATTCAGTCACTTCCAGAGTATCACAGGTCTTAGAGATGTACACATAAATCAGCTTCAGTCACTTCAAAAGTATCACAGGTCTTAGAGATGTACATATAAATCAGCTTCAGTCACTTCCAGAGTATCACAGGTCTTAGAGATGTACATACCAATCAGCTTCAGTCACTTCCAGAGTATCACAGGTCTTAGAGATGTACATATAAATCAGCTTCAGTCACTTCCAGAGTATCACTAGTCTTAGAGATGTACATATAAATCAGCTTCAGTCACTTCCAGAGTATCACAGGTCTTAGAGATGTACATATAAATCAGATTCAGTCACTTCCAGAGTATCACAGGTCATAGAGATGTACATATAAAACAGCTTCAGTCACTTCCAGAGTATCACAGGTCATAGAGATGTACATATAAAACAGCTACAGTCACTTCGAGTATCACAGGTCTTAGAGATATACATATAAATCAGCTTCAGTCACTTCCAGAGTATCACAGGTCTTAGAGATGTACATATAAATCAGCTTCAGTCACTTCCAGAGTATTACAGGTCATAGAGATGGGCATATAAATCAGCTTCAGTCACTTCCAGGGTATCACAGGTCTTAGAGATGTACATATAAATCAGCTTCAGTCACTTCCAGAGTATCACAGGTCTTAGAGATATACATATAAATCAGCTTCAGTCACTTCGAGTATCTCAGGTCTTAGAGATATACATATAAATCAGCTTCAGTCACTTCCAGAGTATCACAGGTCTTAGAGATGTACATATAAATCAGCTTCAGTCACTTCCAGAGTATCACAGGTCATAGAGATGGGCATATAAATCACCTTCAGTCACTTCCAGGGTATCACAAGTCTTAGAGATGTACATATAAATCAGCTTCAGTCACTTCCAGAGTATCACAGGTAATAGAGATGGGCATATAAATCAGCTTCAGTCACTTCCAGAGTATCACAGGTCTTAGAGATGTACATATCAATCAGCTTCAGTCACTTCAAAAGTATCACAGGTCTTAGAGATGTACATATAAATCAGCTTCAGTCACTTCCAGAGTATCACAGGTCTTAGAAATGTACATATAAATCAGCTTCAGTCACTTGGAGTATCACAGGTCTTAGAGATGTACATATAAATCAGCTTCAGTCACTTCAAAAGTATCACAGGTCTTAGAGA
Organism: Gymnothorax reevesii; assembly: GCA_029721435.1. NCBI lineage: Eukaryota > Metazoa > Chordata > Actinopteri > Anguilliformes > Muraenidae > Gymnothorax > Gymnothorax reevesii. Next base: position 119,004,764 of record CM056579.1, read on the forward strand.
TGTACATATAAATCACCTTCAGTCACTTCCAGAGTATCACAAGTCTTAGAGATGTACATATAAATCAGCTTCAGTCACTTTCAGAGTATCACAGGTCTTAGAGATGTACATATAAATCAGCTTCAGTCACTTCCAGAGTATCACAGGTCTTGGAGATATACATATAAATCAGCTTAAGTCACTTCGAGTATCTCAGGTCTTAGAGATATACATATAAATCAGCTTCAGTCACTTCCAGAGTATCACAAGTCTTAGAGATGTACATATAAATCAGCTTCAGTCACTTCCAGAGTATCACAAGTCTTAGAGATGTACATATAAATCAGCTTCAGTCACTTCCAGAGTATCACAGGTCTTAGAGATGTACATATAAATCAGCTTCAGTCACTTCCAGAATATCACAGGTCTTAGAGATATACATATAAATCAGCTTAAGTCACTTCGAGTATCTCAGGTCTTAGAGATATACATATAAATCACCTTCAGTCACTTCCAGAGTATCACAAGTCTTAGAGATGTACATATAAATCAGCTTCAGTCACTTCCAGAGTATCACAGGTCTTAGAGATGTACATATAAATCAGCTTCAGTCACTTCCAGAATATCACAGGTCTTAGAGATATACATATAAATCAGCTTAAGTCACTTCGAGTATCTCAGGTCTTAGAGATATACATATAAATCACCTTCAGTCACTTCCAGAGTATCACAAGTCTTAGAGATGTACATATAAATCAGCTTCAGTCACTTCCAGAGTATCACAGGTCTTAGAGATGTACATAAAAATCAGCTTCAGTCACTTCCAGAGTATCACAGGTCTTAGAGATGTACATATAAATCAGCTTCAGTCACTTCCAGAGTATCACAGGTCTTAGAGATATACATATAAATCAGCTTAAGTCACTTCCAGAGTATCACAGGTCTTAGAGATGTACATATAAATCAGCTTCAGTCACTTCCAGAGTATCACAGGTCATAGAGATATACATATAAATCAGCTACAGTCACTTCGAGTATCACAGGTCTTAGAGATATACATATAAATCAGCTTCAGTCACTTCCAGAGTTTCACAGGTCACAGAGATGTACATATAAATCAGCTTCAGTCACTTCCAGAGTATCACAGGTCTTGGAGATGTACATATAAATCAGCTTGTCACTGGAAAGCAGCTGTTGAGGCTTTAATGCTTCAAAACACAACAAACTTTGTGGAAGTAGAGTGCGCTGTCTCGTGAAACACCAACATACACATAATCCGAGTCACCATTCAGTTTAATTTATGTGCGAGTGAATTTACTATTAAGTAGGTGGGGTTGGATGGGTAATGTCCAAAAACAAACAATCCTATTTATATTAAAGATTCTGTTTTTCCTAAGATATCCTGAAATACACTGAACAGAAATATAAACGCCCCGTGTCAAATATTGATGCCACATTTAACAACTCTAGAGTTAACAACTCTAATTGAGTATATGCTGACTTTTTCTCGTACAAGTGGGATATTTGTCTTGATTTGTGCACCATTTTTTAATCCATCTCTCTGTCAGTGAGCATTTGCTCAGTGATGCAGTGATGTCACTCAGTACATGGGTGTGGCATTTCCAGACGGTGATCAGACAGAATGAGCAGTACCCAGACACTCCTTATACTGGGGACAATAAAAGGCCACCCCAAAATGTCAAATTTTGTGAAAAGTCATCATGCCTCAGATGTCTCAGGTCATGCAGGAACGTGCCATTGGCATGCTGAATACAAAGATGTCCACCAGAGCGGTCGCTGTGCAGCTGAATGTTAATTATCGGACGATAGGCCGTTTGAGAGTTCGTTTCTGACAGACGGGCAGTACTGTAAATCGACCTCATCCATGTCAGCCACGTGTGACCACACCAGCCTAAGATCGCTACATCCGGCTCGTCCACCTGCGGGATCGGCTCAGATCAGCGACACGCACAGCGGATGAGACCGTTGGTCTGCACAACAGGCGCATCATACCACAGACAGTCCATAACCGCCTGCGAGAAGCCAACTTGCACGCTCGGCGTCCTCACCATGGTCTGGATCTCGCTGCCGTCCGGCATCGGAACCAACTCGAATGGGCAAACGCCCACGTTCGATGGCCCTTGGCACGCTGGAGAAGAGTGCTATTCACAGACGAATCCCAGTTCCAGTTTTTTGTTAATAAAAAAATCAAAAATTTGACATGGGGCGTTCATATAATGAGTGAAAAAAGAAACTTCACACTCATAAATTTGTAAATATTTCCTTGAAACTTTTAATAGAAGAGTTTTTATTATCCCTAGAGGTAAATGCGTTGTCAAAGACATCATGACACACATCAACTAGCACGTGCAAGCGTACTTTAAGCTATAACCATGTTTTCTCGTGTTCCTAGCCACGTGACCATATGAGAGATGTGCAACTGAGCTAACGTTAGCACGTTAGAGTGACATCTCGAAAAAACAAGTTTTTACAGTTAATTATTCGTTGATTTTCAATGCCATGGCTATCAAGCATTCAGTGTGAACGTGCCATTGGCATGGTGAATATGGAAACGTCCGTCACTGACGTTGCAGGGGTTATGGGATGCAGTCGACAGACTATCCATGATCTTCGGACACGTCTCCAACAAACTGGCACCACGGCTGACCGACCTCGTTCTGGTAGCCCACGTGTGACGTCAAAAGCAGAAGACCGACAGATTGTCTTACGTCATTTGCATAATCGTTTTATCACTGCAACTTCCGCTAGGAATGAATTGTATAGAGGTCGTGTGACTGCCCAAACCATACGTAATCGCCTGCGCACTGCTGATATTCAAGTTGTAACTTACCATTTTTACTCTTGGACATTTCCGTAGCAGTTCCGGTGGAACTGGTTACATTATGGACATTATTTTTATGATCTTTAATGACAACAGCATTAAATAAAATCATTATTTAAAACCTCATTTCTTTTATGTTCAACTTATCAACCTCAAAACGAGTGTGAAGTTTTTTTTTTTGGCTAAGTATATTTTTGTTCAGTGTAAATTCAATACTAAGGTGCTGTCCTAAATTAAAAAAAAAGAACATTGTCAACATAGAAACAAATGTAATTTTACAGGAATATTATTATTATCTCTCTTTTATCACAGTCTTTGCTGGTGTTCTTTTTGTGCATCAGCTGGGCGCAAACCATGCACCTAGAGCGTCAGTCACTCAAGTCCATCATTCTGTTCATACACTAAGCACCTTTCTAAAGATTCGCGCAGATCCCAGCATGCAGATCTTTTGAATCTCTGTCATAGTAGCCCTCTGTGATACTTTCTTGATGTTTTCTACCATATCCTTCTTCACTGTACCAAGCGCACCAACAACCACAGGGATCACTACAGTCTTCATACAACAACCACAGGGATCACTACAGTCTTCATACAACAACCACAGGGATCACTACAGTCTTCATACAACAACCACAGGGATCACTACAGTCTTCATATGCCACATTCTCTGTATTTCTAGTTCTAGGTCTTTATACTCGCTTTTTTTCAGTTTCCTTCAGTCATTATTATTATTATTATTATTACTACTACTACTATTTTTACATGAAATGTGACTTTTAGATTTTAGAAGAAATGTACTTTGGCCATTTAGAACTTTTCAATATGACTATTAGCTTCAGAACTGCACTACTCGCTGGTTACAAGTTTAATGACGGGTGATTCTGAATGTCTAGACAAGGTTATGGTATGGAAAATTTAGAAAGTCTTCCAGAACTCCAAGACAAATTACATTTAGCACCGTAAAAACAACAAATCAATACACATCTAATAGTAGGCTAATAACCATCAATGGGGTCGTTATGTAAGCTCAAGCATTTTTTTACCGAACACATTGCGGTAGCCTATTAATTTAAAGTCAGTCTTACTGCTTCCGTGTCCCTCTCCAAATGAAAATTGCTGCCACGAGGATCATCATGGCCAAACGACTGGTCAATTTTTTTTGCATTTGAAAGCCTGGCCCTCCATTGTCCGTTATTCTCCATCTTTTCCGCCTCTCCATTGCTTTCTGACATTTTTATGGAATCAAATTAGGGCCAAAGGTTTTGTGCTTGTGCAAAAAAGTTTTGAACTCGGAGAAATATTTTGTGTGCGTAAAAAAGTTTTGAGTTTGTGAAGTAGTTTTGTGCATGTGTGAAAATTTCCCACCTTCCTGTGTCACAGTGAAGTTGGGGATACGCTCAAATTTCCTACCATCGTGTGCACGCTAACGCTTTTTTTTTACAACCATAAATCAGATTTACAAACCTCGAAATACAAACTAATGGCCCTATTTTGACACCTGTAGGGTTGACTAACCAATCAGCAGGTTGCCCACTGAATAGCCAATCAGTATGTTACTCACTGTCACAGTAAGTCAAACTGTCCAATCAGTGGCCAAACTGCTCTGACGGTATTTCTCCCCCATGACTATGGCCAAATCCATAGCTCATTCATTTCTGTTTTTATTATTCTACTGTGATGTCATAATCATACATTCTCGCTAGCAATAGATGTGGAAACAGTGATATGTCTCGGGCAGCTGATGTGTGCGCTTTTCACCAACTGAAAGAGTCTGATTAACTCACGTTACCTTAATTATCTGATTAGCAAGCTAGCTAGCTACTCTCCTGCCAGTTGGCAAACATTAAGAACAACCACTGTATAAAACTCGATTTCACTTCATTAAACCTGATGAGACTGCGATCCGTCACCAGAAACTACCAGTCAGGTATCTTTTACACACGGTTCGTAATACATTACATGGTTTTTACAACAAAATTTTAAAAGTACATCTGAAATCATGTTGCACATTGCATTATTTTTTGATTACACTTTACTGATTATTCAAGACTGAATGTTTTCTTATCCACTCGCCTCAAACTTCAGACAATATGTTGGCATTCTGATAAAGAGCTTTGCCATGAAGTTTGCATGAATCCGCCCAATGCCTCCGCATTAGATAACCCAATTACCTGCCAAGAGGCAAATCCGAAATTTAAAATCGGTTGGCCCGACTTCGCCGAGAACAAAATGGCCGTTACAGACTGGCCCAAACCCAAACCAGCTGTTTCAACTGATTCCAACTTTGTTTGAATCCAGATCATTACCCGAGTTTTACAGTTTGACTCTATTCACTCCATCCTATCCAACGTCGGACTCCGAAGCAACCACCAAATCCGCCCGGATTCTTAATGGGTCGTGTGAGGGTACCATGTGACGTAAGTCCAAAGTAATTGTGACGTCAACAGTTCATCAGCCGTTGCCCGAGCAATGATGGGCGATCTGTTGACGTCACAATCACAAGGAGTTAGGTAATGCCCTAAAACCTAGAATATTAGCATGGTACCCTCACATGCCCTATTGCACCATTACTCTTATTGCTGGCCATATTTTGCTCGATGACTATGGATAGATGAATTTTCAAAAGAGACTTCTGGCAGCACTCTGCCCACTCACCCTTGGATAACTTTGGCCTGACACGTCTTGCAACACTGCTGCGCCTTCTAACATGAATGAATTTGGCTTGATAATCTGGCAACATGGTCACCCACTCACGCCCTGATTAACTTGGCTCGATGATCTGGCTGCACTATCACCCACTCTCGCCCAGATGAACTGAGTGAACTGAGTAATTTATTAATCGGTTGAGTGTTATTACATTATCAGGCAGATAGTTTTCATTACATCATCGGTCAAAATCTTATTACATTATCAGACAGGTAGTTATTACATTATCGGTTGAAGTTATTACATTATTGGGCAGTTATTACATTATCGGTAAATTTTATAACATTACCGGGCAGAAATTACATTATTGGTCCATTGTTAGATTATCAGTTGTAACAGTGTGCATGAGCAATGTGTATGTATGCATGTGCATAATGGTGTGTATGTACAGTGCTGTGAAAAATTATTTGCCCCCTTCCTGATTTCTTAATTTTTTGCATATTTGTCATATTTTATTTTTTTCAGATCATAAAATAAATTCAAATATTAGACAAAGATAACCCGAGTAAATATAAAATGCACTTTTTAAGGGAAAAAAATTGATCCAAACCTACCGCAGCTGTGTGAAAAAGTAATTGCCCCCTCCTTGTTATATCATGAATTAACTGATTAACCACATTTTTTGAGTTCAATTTCACTAGCCACACCCATGCCTGATTACTGCCAGACCTGTTTAATCAAGTAATGACTTAAATAGAACCTGTCTAACAAAGAGAAGTAGGCTGAAAGATCTCAAAAAGCATCAGATCATTCCGTGATCTAAGGAAATTCAAGAACCGATGAGAATCATAATCATTGACACCTATCAGTCTGGAAAGGGTTACAAAGCCGGCCTACCGAAATTACTCCAAGAACGCATTGATGACTCACCTAGGAGGTCACAAAAGAACCCAGAAAAACATCAAAAAAACTGCAGGCCTCACTTGCCTCAGTTAAAGTCAGTGTTCATGATTAAAAAATAAGAAAGACTGGGGAAAAAAAGGCATCCATGGGAGAGTTCCAAGGCGAAAATCACTGCTGACCAAAAATAACACAAAGGTTGGTCTAACACTTGCCAAAAAACATCTTGATGATCCCAAAGACTTTTGGGAAAATATTCTGTGGACTGACAAGACAAAAGTTGAACTTTTTGGAAGGTGTGCGTCCCGTTACATCTGCCGTAAAACTAATACTGCATTTCATAAAAATAACATCATACATGCAGTCAAACATGGTGGTGGCAGCGTGATGGACTGGGGCTGCTTTGCTGCTTCAGGACCTGGACGATTTGCCGTAATTGATGGAACCATGAATTCTGCTCTTTATAAGAAAATCCTAAAGGAAAATATCCGACCATCAGTTCGTGACCTCAAGCTCAAGCGCACTTGGGTTATGCAGCAGGACAATGATCTGAAACACACCAGCAAGTCCATCTCTGAATGGCTTAGAAAAAACAAAATGAAGGTTTTGGAGTAGCCTTGTCAAAGTCTGGACATAAATCCAACTGAGATGCTGTGGCATGACCTTAAACAGGAGGTACAAGCTCAAAACCCCTCCAATGTGGCTGAATAAGAACAATTCTGCAAAGAAGAGTGGGCCAAAATTCCTCCATAGAGTCATTCCATGCCAAATCACCTAATTTTCAGGAAAGTACCCAGGTGACCCTCTTAGATTTTGCTGAAACTCCATGAAAATGTTCATATATGCAAATAACGAACACACAGAAAATTTCAGGCCAAAAGTCCAAGCCGTTTTGAAATTACGGCCGTCCGAAAATATGGCCAGACCCCCCTTCTTTCGCCGTCGCAGCAGGACAATGATCTGAAACACACCAGCAAGTCCATCTCTGAATGGCTTAGAAAAAACAAAATGAAGGTTTTGGAGTAGCCTTGTCAAAGTCTGGACATAAATCCAACTGAGATGCTGTGGCATGACCTTAAACAGGAGGTACAAGCTCAAAACCCCTCCAATGTGGCTGAATAAGAACAATTCTGCAAAGAAGAGTGGGCCAAAATTCCTCCATAGAGTCATTCCATGCCAAATCACCTAATTTTCAGGAAAGTACCCAGGTGACCCTCTTAGATTTTGCTGAAACTCCATGAAAATGTTCATATATGCAAATAACGAACACACAGAAAATTTCAGGCCAAAAGTCCAAGCCGTTTTGAAATTACGGCCGTCCGAAAATATGGCCAGACCCCCCTTCTTTCGCCGTCGTGCGCTGCGTCGCAGATTTTTTTCATTTTCAAATGATCATATTTTTGGATTTGAAAAAGCTACGTAGCTGAAAATTGCTACCTGGGGTAATTTGCACACAAGCTTTCAGAATCTGCAATCAAAAACAGTGTATCAAGCTTCCATTTGAAGATATGGGCACCTGAAAATGAAATTATTTTTGCTATTTTTAGGCTAACCTGGTGCCCGAACCATTGATCTAAGGATACCCAAATTGCTGATACATAATCTCTACATACAGTTAAATAACTTTCTGCAAGCATAGACTTATAAAACAATCAGTTAAGGTATGGCTAGGGTCCAAAGTTAGACTTTCACAAAAAAATCTCAAAAATCACTCCTTTTCAGGGGGTCGGTTGACCTTGTGAGCAGTTACTCAGGGTAATGAAATTTGCACCACAGAATTATATGTATCTGTCTTTTATATGTACCAAATTTCATTGATGTGACTTAAGTCCTTCACAGTTAGGCAGTGTTTCAAAAATTTCGGCAAAAGGCGCCTGTTATGGCCCCAATTTGTTATTAAATTTACAGCACAACAGCAACAGCAAGGGATGGATACAGTTTTAAAACTCAAACACATTTAATTGAACAAAGACAATAACTAACAACTAAATGACCAAGATTGAATTATACAACAACAAAAAGAAATATTTACAGTCCCTTTTTGTGGGGTTGGCTTGGTGATGTCCTGGGTAAGGGAAAATGCTCTAACACGAAAAAAAATCCAAAAAAGAAATTTCACAGGTCTTGAACAGAAATGACAGGTCTGGTCACACGTATCCTTCGTCTTGCAATTTCTCCTACTACTTTACTGTCTCAATTCTTTGCCTTATATACTCTTTTGCAGACCCCACCCACATTTAGACCTCTTTTTTTTTAATTTTCTGAGACTTGCCCCAGACATGTCCAGGACATGTCTAAACATGACTCCAGTCTGAGCTTAACAAAAAAAAAGGTAAATACATTACACCTCCATTCCAAAAGGGAAAAATTTTGACTCATAAAGGCCAAATTTTTCTTTTCAATACAAAATGGTTAAGTGAAGACTTGTCTATATATACATATCATACAATATTCAAACACATGATATATATATACATATTCAAACACGGGATAAGCAATCAGCAATTACATTGTCTGTACCCTTCACATGCTTAATTTCCAAGTCAAACTCCTGCAAAATCAAACTCCAATTCAACAATCTCCGATTCTTGTTTTTCATCTTACTCAAAAACATTAACGGATGGTGGTCAGTGTACACAATCATTGGCTTTTGTCCTGTACAAACATAAACCTCAAAGTGTTGTAAAGAAAGGACCAGAGCCAACAGTTCCTTCTCTATTGTGGAATAGTTCCTTTGGTGGCGATTGAACTTCCTGGAGAAGTATGCCACGGGATTCTCAATGTCATCAGAGTCACTTCTCTGTAGGAGCACAGATCCACAAGCTTGGTCGCTAGCATCGACCGCGATGGAGAACGGTTTGTTGAAGTCAGGAGATTTGAGCACGGGGAAGTGACACAGCAGAGACTTCAGGTGATCGAAGGCTCTCTGGCATGCATCATCCCAGGTGAACTTTACGCCTTTCTTCAGTTGGTTAGTTAGACTGAGAGCAATCTCAGCAAAGTTCTTGCAGAACTTGCGGTAGTACCCGATCATTCCAAGGAAGCGGCGCAAAGCTTTTTTGTTGTCAGGAACTGGAAAGTCCATGATGGCTTGGACTTTAGCATTTATGGGTGCCACCTTACCCTGGCCTATGACGTAGCCAAGATAGGTGACAGTAGCACAACCAAAGCCACTCTTGCTCAGGATAACAGTCAGGTTAGCCTGGGTCAGGCGCTGGAACAACGTCTCTACATCTTTTAGATGTTCTTCCCAGGAGTCACTCCATGTGATCAGGTCACCGATGTACGCACCCGTGTGTGGCAATCCGGCAATTGTAGACTGTATCATCCTTTGGAACGTGGCTGGGGCATTTTTCATGCCAAAGGGTAGGACTTCATACTGGTACAATCCAGATGGTGTGGCAAAAGCAGAGATGCTCTTAGCCCTCTCAGTTAAAGGCACACACCAATAACCTTTCAATAAATCAATCTTGGTCAGAAACTTTGCTTGCCCTACACTATCAATACAATCATCAATCCTAGGTATTGGAAACACATCAGTTCTAGTTACAGCATTGACTTTGCGATAATCTGTACAGAATCTAGTACTTCCATCAGGTTTTGGAACTAGCACACAGGGTGAACTCCAATCGGAGTTGGAGGGTCTGATAATATCATGTTTTAACATGTACTCAACCTCTTTCTCAGCAATCTTTCTCTTTTCAGGATTCATCCGGTATGGATGCTGTTTTATTGGTTTGGCATCACCAACATCTACATCATGAGAGGCTATAGTAACTCTCTTTGGAACACCAGGAAACAAATCCTCATATTTCTTGATCAACCTTTCAAACTGATCTCTCTGTGAGGGTTCTAAGAGCTGGAGTTTTACATCAAGATTTTGCTACACTTCAGTGTTTGACAATTTACATGAAAGAACTTCAGCTTTAATTCTTGGTTCATCATCTTGAAACTCCCCCTCATCTTCACACGTTTCGACCATTGGAGAATCTGAAGTGACAGCTGCAACCCTAGCATTTCTGTCATGATAAGGCTTTAGCATGTTAATATGACACAATTGTTTTGGTTTTCTCCTATCTGGAGTCTTCACAATGTAATTGAGATCATTGAGTTTTGTCAGAATTTCATAAGGACCATGAAATCTAGCCTGCAATGGATTTGACTGCAAGGGAAACAACACAAGGACCTTGTCTCCGGGTTTAAACTCACGGCTTCTAGCCTTATGATCATACCAAGTTTTCATTTTTCCCTGACTTGATTTCAAGTTCTCTTTGGCAAGGTCACAAGCTGCACGCAATCTTTCCTTGAACTTGCCAACATAGTCTAACAGACTGATGTGCGGCTCTTTCTCTTGCCATTGTTCACTCAATAATAGCAAAGGTCCTCTCACTTCATGACCAAACACTAGCTCGAATGGACTGAATCCAGTAGACTCCTGCACTGCTTCTCTAGCTGCAAACAACAGCAAATGAACCCCTTCATCCCAGTCTTTCTCATGGTCATAACAATAAGTCCTCATCATTGTCTTGAGAGTGGAATGAAACCGCTCTAAGGCACCCTGACTTTCTGGATGATAGGCACTAGAAAGAATCTGCTTTGCACCTAGTTCATACACAACCTGCTGAAACAATCCTGAAGTGAAATTGCTACCCTGGTCTGACTGAATTTCCCTGGGAAGGCCAAACAACGTGAAGAACTTTATCAAAGCCTTCGAGATTGCAGTTGCCTTGATGTTACGTGGAGGTATGGCTTCGGGGAATCTGGTAGATGCACACATGATTGTCAACAAGTACTGATTTCCAGATCTAGTCTTGGGTAATGGACCAACGCAATCAACAATGACCCTAGAGAATGGCTCCCCAAATGCTGGGATAGGCTGCAATGGAGCTACAGGTGGGTCTAACTGGTGTTTTCCAACTACCTGACAAGTGTGACAGGTCTTGCAAAAGTTGGAAACGTCTTTCCAAAGCCCAGGCCAAAAGAAGTGTTTCATGATCTTATCAACAGTCTTGTTAACACCAAGATGACCTCCTAAAGGTAAACTATGAGCCATTGTTAAGATCTCATTCCTATAGACCTTCGGAACAACAATTTGCCTGACCACTGCCCAATCTGCATTGGCAGGGATATCAGGAGGGCGCCACTTCCGCATCAACACACCATCCTTGAGATAATACCCAACTGGAACTGCGTCTATTTCTTTATCAGGAAGGGCCCTCCTCTTTAGTACACAAATTTCAGGATCATTAGTTTGCTCCTCAATCAACCGCTTTCTGGACAGAGACAAGTCTCCAGACACATCAGAATCACCAGACCCTTCCGGCTGGCTGAATAGAGAACTGATAAAAGTATCTGATAAGTCCTCAACCGGAGAAACCATAGTAGGCCAATCAGAGTCATGAGGCGAACCACCTGAGTCCTGACTATTCAATGTACTGGACGGCACCACAACATCTTCTTCTTTAGCCTTCTTGGCCATAGCACGAGTCACTGCGCAAGAAGGATACAGAGATGGGTCCTCATCCCCATCTTCAGTGCTCGGCTGTGAAGTAAGATGTACAGGGGGAACTACTTTGCCCCCAGCCAGGTCATTGCCTAGCAACAGAGAAACACCCTTTATAGGTAGACTTGACATAAGTCCCACCTTTACCTGTCCTGTAACTAAATCTGACTTCAAGAATATAGAGCGCAGGGGTACAGATACAGTCCTCCCTTCAATACCTTGTACAAGTATGAAATCCCCTGAAGCGGTCTCATCACGTAACTCCAAGGAGTCCATCAACAAAAGTGACTGAGAAGCTCCGGTATCCCTTAGGATATGTATGGGGACAGGAGTAGTATGCTCATTCAGAGCCACAAATCCCTCTGACACAAATGGAAGAAATTCCTCCCTCACGAAGTCAGCTGTATCAGGCTTTTTAGCCCCATAAGAAGCAGGCAATTTAGCAGATCGGTCATCTACTACAGGGGTTTCTAACCTTGTTTTCACAAAGGCATTTGGTTTGGTATCCTTTTCTTTCTCTTTCTTAGCTTTAAGGAACCAACAGTTAGTTGTAACATGACCAGATTTCTTGCAATAACTGCAAACTAGACCACTTTTGTCACTGTCAGCTTTCACACTTTGATCAGACCTGTTACTGGATTTCTGAGCACCATCACCAGATTTGTCTTTGTCTTTGGGTGAGGAATCTTGGGTATCACCATAACCCTTTTTCTGAAATTGGGACCATCTATTATTACTGCTAGACTGAAATTTGGACTTATGTGTGAGAACATATTCATCTGCAAATTTGGCAGCTGATTGCAAATTCAGTGCTTGCTTCTCATTAAGGTAGGTCTTAACATCATCTTTAACACAGTTCTTGAATTCTTCAACTAACACCATCTCTTTTAGTGAGTTGAAATCATCCTTGACCTCCATAGAAGTACACCAGCGCTCAAAGCAAACCTGCTTTTCATTAGCAAATTCAACATAAGTCTGATTTTCAGATTTCTTCAGACCTCTGAATTTCTGTCGGTAAGCCTCTGGAACCAACTCATAAGCTCTCAAAATAACCTTTGACAACCTCATAATCAGAGGAATCATCTGCAGACAAAGCCGAATAGACTTGTTGAGCTTTACCCTTGAGGACAGTTTGCAACATCAGAGGCCAGTGTTCCTTTGGCCACTGGCAACTCTTTGCTACCTTTTCAAAACACTGGAAATAGTTGTCAACATCCTTTTCCGAAAATGGAGGCACCAGTTTTACCTCCTGGCTAGCCCGAAATTTATTTTCAGTTTGAATTTTTATTTTTAGTTGCTCCATTTAGAGTCTTTCTTCTCTATCGAATTTCTCTAATTCAAAATCTCTCTGTCTTGCAAATTTTTCTAACTCAAATTCTCTTTGTTTTTCTTTTTCCTCCCTCTCAAATTCTCTTTTTCTTCCCTTTCAATCTCTAGCATTTTTAATTTAAGTTCCATTTCTATATTTGGATTTTCCACTGGAAACTGTTCCAGATCTCCTGGTGCAAACACATTTTCATCAATGTAATATTCAACTATCTCTCTAGCCAGTCTTGCTTTTCGCATGGCTGGTTTTACCTCTGTCAGCTCCAAATGTCTGCATATTTCCAACAGTTCTGTCTTTTTAAAAGACTTCAAAACCCCTACGGTTGGTGATGCCAAGAAATCATCCATTGCTGTTGTCAATATATTTATATAGGAAAATTCACAAAAACAATTTTACAATCTGAAATGTTAGATTTTTAATAAATGACTCACAAAATGGTCTGTCCCGGACCTTGAGCCCCCAATTTGTTATGGCCCCAATTTGTTATGAAATTTACAGCACAACAGCAAGAGCAAGGGATGGATACAGTTTTAAAACTCAAACACATTTAATTAAACAAAGACAATAACTAACAACTAAATGACCAAGATTGAATTATACAACAACAAAAAGAAATATTTACAGTCCCTTTTTGTGGGGTTGGCTTGGTGATGTCCTGGGTAAGGGAAAATGCTCTAACACGAAAAAAAATCCACAAAAGAAATTTCACAGGTCTTGAACAGAAATGACAGGTCTGGTCACACGTATCCTTCTTCTTGCAATTTCTCCTACTACTTTACTGTCTCAATTCTTTGCCTTATATACTCTTTTGCAGACCCCACCCACATTTAGACCTCTTTTTTTTAAATTTTCTGAGACTTGCCCCAGACATGTCCAGGACATGTCTAAACATGACTCCAGTCTGAGCTTAACAAAAAAAAAGGTAAATACTGCCATCTAGTGGCCTATATTCACATTACACGCCCAACATTATTGGGCTAGGTCCGGAGTGGTCGCAGACCTCTGCATTAATGGTCAATATCTGGTTTCTTAATTAAACTCTTCAACTGTTAACGAACACTGGTCTGTGCCGAACAATGCCACAGTGTCATCAACTGGACTTATTTGAGACAGCATCAGCAAAATAATTCACATGTCCTCCTATTAATGAATTGCCAAAGACTTTTTCCCCACAGGTTTATTGTAATAATTTCACCCATAATGTTACAAATGTAATGTATAATCTGTTATATTGTATGATAACAGCTCTTTTTTAAAGCACTAAGAGGGCGCAGACCTCCGCCAGATGGCAGCAAAACCCAGAAGCACGGCGATTGGAACTCCGGCCCATTGGAAAGACTTGAAATCTTGAACTTTGGCGTATATCTATATACGCGGTATATAGCGGTACTTTGGCCTAGATATGCCAAAATTTAATCACCTGTTCCTTGACCAAATACCCACCTTCCCTGAAAATGTCATCAAAATCTGTCCATTACTTTTTGCCTTATGTTGAACATAACCTCCTTGGCGGAGGTAAAAATATCTTTGTAATTATGTATTGCGCCGGACGTTTCATGGCAAACCGTAATGCAAGCATATTGTGTTTGATATCATTCTACTCTGTTAAATCTGCAAAATCGCATAGGCCATATTTCGAAGGGATTAGAATTGTATCAAGCCCTCATTTAATAACAGTGACAAGGACATACTTGTGGAAATTTCCCTTCTGCCAATGCACCGACCCAAATTTCCTCTGGGGAGGGGTCGCATTTCTAGTTTGACTTCCCAAGTAATTTACGACCCTGCCATAAAAGCCACTCTAGAGTTTGGGCATAAAAGATAGGGAAATAAATCATTAGGGGAAGATCGCAAACAACTTCTCACAAGTGCTTCTGAAGGCTGGGCGAAGTCAAACATGTCAGTCTGCAGTTACTCAGAGTGACAGACACCAGTGAGACAGTCAGTCTGCAGTTACTCAGAGGGACAGACACCAGTGATACAGTCAGTCTGCAGTTGCTTGGAGGGACAGACACAGGTGAGACAGTCAGTCTGCAGTTACTCAAAGGGACACACACCAGTGAGACAGTCAGTCTGCAGTTACTCAGAGGGAGAGACACAGGTGAGACAGTCAACAGTTACTCAGAGGAACAGACACAGATGACAGTCAGCAGTTACCCAGAGGGACAGACACCAGTGAGACAGTCAGTCTGCAGTTACTCAAAGGGACACACACCAGTGAGACAGTCAGTCTGCAGTTACTCAGAGGGACAGACACAGGTGAGACAGTCAACAGTTACTCAGAGGGACAGACACAGATGACAGTCAGCAGTTACCCAGAGGGACAGACACAAGTGAGACAGTCAGTCTGCAGAAGAACAGTGGCAAGTTTTCACTCTGCTTGGAACAACCAAAAAGCCAATCATTTCATAAAACTATAGCACAACAGGACACTGTCCCAAATTTTACCATAAAGCACAGTCACACCTAATATTGGTTTAACTGAGTTTTTAACAGTTTACAACTCTTTATAGTACATCTCTCAGTTGTTGGAAAGTTTTTTTTTTTTTTTTTAAATTTGGCATCTCCAATCCCACCCGAATCTGGAATGCCCAATTGGGGAACTATGTACAAGTCTTGCTCGTATGCGACCCCTTGCTGCCAACTCAGGATAGTGAGACAGTTCACGACTCTCCTCCGAAGCACGTGCCTGTCTGCCACTGATTCTTATACACTCATTGGTTGAATCTTCGCAAGTTCAGAACTAGGGCAGAGGATACCCGGACATGAACAAACCCAGAGTCTTCCTGACGAGCGCCCGTCTGGCCAACAGGAGGCGCTGGAGCAACGAATAAAGCTGATATATTATATACCCAAATCCGGCAGTCCCTTCCCAATTTGAAACCCTGTGGCGCGATAGCCAATTGTGCGCTACTCTGAAAAAGCTGCCGACCCTGCTGGTGGGTACGCCGGGGCTCGAACTCGCGACGTGGTGATCACCTCTGCACTGCAGAGCAGTGCCTTAACCGTGTGAGCCACCCGGCAGCTGGAAAGTTATAATTGCATTGTTTTTGCAAGCATATTTGCCCCATGAAATTGCTTTAAATGTGGATCAGACTTCTGCACAGCACTGTATGTACTGGTAAATGGTGGAATACTTTAGCTCAGGGCATTGCTCACTCTTTCTTTACTATGCCCATTCCTTTGTTCCCATTCAAACTGCAGGAAATGTACAACAGTGTGACTGAGATCAGGTTTATCTGGGACAGCTGACTGGCTGAGTTTGTTTCAGTTGAGAGGAGCTGTATGATTACCCTTCTCTGCAGGTATAGTGCACCTGGCTCCCCAGGGTGAAGTTATTTCCCTCAGCAGTGGCGTCCCTGAGGGCGGGGGGGTCTCCGCAGCGCACCCTCGCACACACAGGGGCCGGGCCGCTCCACACACCCGAGGCCTCGCAAACCAGCTCCGACACGCCCTGCAGTCTTAAAGCCAGAATCTCATTACACACAAAACAACAGTGACTTCAGTCAAGCAGTATGAATAACTGCATACACTGATTATATGTTCAGCCACTTCAGTGGAATCCACTGTAAATAAAAATTTCCAGTTTTAGTCCTTCAGTTCGTTTAATCTGAAAATTGGTATTTGAGGAACCTCGCTTCGGTGATCGCTGATGTTTTAGATGAAGAAAGTTACTGGAACATTGGCCACGTTTACATGGGTAGTTTTCCTCAACCTGAATGAAATCGATCGGAATAAGTGACTCTGATTTGATCTGTATACATGAAGTTTAAGTAAAGAGATCCATGTTCAATCCGCGTTGACATGGCCCCAGCTGAATCCGATTGTATTATGTTTTTTTACCAAAGCATTACGTCACTCTGCGTACATCACTTCACTTACGAGCCTCTTACGTACTAGGAGCGCATGCGCGGACCGAACAATCCTCTTTATCAACACAATCCGCTCCACTCAGTCGTTTACATGGAGCATGGAGCGGATTATCAATCGGCGTAGACCTCTTACAATCCGATCCGAAATACAATCGGATCCGGGTGAATCAGATTGGCTAAGGTGTTTATATGAGACATTTTGAATCTGATTGACCTTTCAATCTGATTGTAAATAGGATTTTTGGACCCATGTAAACAGGGCCACTGCAAACATGCCGGAGTATGAGGGGAAATGCCTGAATTTAATCCACAATAACATTCCAATGTGCTGCCCAGTTCCCAAGAGTCCTCAAATCTTTTGTATTTCCGCGGATATTTTTTCTTGATGAACACTGCTGTGAAAAAGTATTCGCCTAGCTCTGATTTCTTCTATTTTTGCTTATTGGTCACATTTAAATGTTTCAGATCTAACTAATTTAAAAATTAGACAAAGATAACCTCAGTAAACACAAAATGCAAAACACAGCAGTGACAGCGTGACGGTTCGGGGCTTCAGGACCTTAAGTGACCAGACATAATTGATAGAACCACGAATTCTGCTCTCTATCAGTAAATCCTGAAGGTGAATATCAGACCATCAGTTTGTGGCCAAAAGCTCAAGTGCAGATGGTTTATGCAACAGGGAAAAGACCTGAAGCACATAATAACTGCACCTCTATATAGCTAAAAACAGAAGGAACAAAATTAAGGTTTCGGAGTGGCCCAGTCAAAGTCCTGACTTGAATCCAATTGAGATGGTGTACATGACCTTAAACAGGCAATTCATGCTTGAAAACCCACCAAAAAAGGCTAAATTGAAACAATTCTGCAAAAAGTGGTCAAATTTCCTCCACATGAGAGCATTGGACTCATTTTCAGTGATTGCAAATATTTGATTACAGTTGTTGACACTGAGGGTGGCACAACCAGTTATTGGGTTTAAGAGGACGATCACATTTTCCCACGCATGATGTAGATTTTGAATAACACATTACTTTAAATGAATGAAATGATATTTTAAAGCTGCATTCGATTGTTTTTGCCTTATGTTGATCATTAATCGGATGATCTGAAACATTTAACATGACAAATATACCGAAATGGAAAAAAATTGGCACTGTACTTACCTGTACCCCTCAGTGCAGAAGTAGCTGGCGGTTGACTGGAAGATCCGCCCAGAGAGGGTGACATTTGCGTTCTGAAGGGCCGGGGGCTCTCCGCAGGTAACAGGCTCACAGACAGGGGGCGCTCTGCTCCATTCCAGGCTCGCCAGACACCGGATCTCTCCTGGTCCTCTCAGCAGAAAGCCTGTCCTACAGCTGGTGGTTTAAGTGATGTCAGGTATCAGATCCATTAAGCTCATTTCCTCTAAATCACCATGAGAATGAAACTCAGGGGACAGTTGTCCAGTGATTTTTTCACCCAATTCTCAAATCAGCTTTTATGGGATGAATAAGTCCATCTAAAGTGGTCCACAGCCAGAGATGTGTGCGCCACAACCAGGCGTGTGCGGCCCATCTGGACGCTCTGGACTTTTCCCGGTGGCCTGTGTCCTTATTGGCCTGCCTGGCTGCCAATAAATAAAATGCAGCCACTGGCCCGCTGTTTCCAGGCGGACAACACACACCTGTTGCAACAGCAGCAGCGCTGGCAGCACTATGTTGACAGAGAACACGCCCCCTCACTGCATAGTGCACTTGCAGCCAACATGAACTCTGTGATCAGAGGGTAGGATTGGTCGAAATTACAGCGATCACCGTTTTTCTTTTAGAGGACTCGTGTTGTGACTGGTTAGTTGCTTTATGGCCCGCCTCTACACAGCCAAAACACTGGAAGTGTAGAGAAGCACATTGAACAGTCTGCGAGAGGAGGGGGGATGAGTGAGAGAGACGCGTCCAGTGTCTTAGCGACTTTAATCGATACTACTCTCTTGCTCTTGACATGCAGCGGGTGCCTTTGTCGACCTGTCCCCCGTCACAGAGCACTCACAGGCGGCCCAGTCCTCTCGCAGCCGCCCCTCTTAACTGTAGTTGGAGCAGGAGATGTTCACCCCTCCCTGTCCAAACTGCAAATGAATCGCACATACGAACCCGCCGCTATTTCTCAGTGTTGGTTTACAGTCACGGCGGGATAAATGTAATTTTTTTTTGGTGCCCAGCTGGCCAAACTTCTCAGCTCTAAACTCACCATTCCACTACAGTCAGTCACCCTTTGGACAGATTCAACAACAGTTCTGTCATGGCTCATATCTGACTCCTGCCGCTTTTAAGTGTTTGTTGATACAAGAGTAGCTGAGATTCAGACTCTGACTGATGCAAAGAGCTGGAGATATGTTTACTTGAAGAACAACCCAGCCGATGACCTGACACGCGGCAAAACCCTCCCTCTCAGCACCACAGATGAAGTCAAGGCCCTGCTTTCCCCCTGCTGGCCCCTGACTGCTGGCCTGCCAATCCCTGTTCGCCAGCTACAGCAGAGCCAGTTGAAGAGCTCCAGAAATCAATGTTCTGTGGAACAGTTATGTCAGGTGAGACAAACAGCCCTGACCTGAGAAAGCATGGCAGCTGGGAGGAACTGATGAAGAAGATCGCAACTCTGCTTGATGGGGCGGCAGATCAAAGTCCAAACGCAGCACAAGGCTTCATAAACGCTGAAAGGCATATTCTGCAAAGGGCCCAACCTGAGAGTTTGCCTGAGGAGTTCAATGCCCTTAAAGATGGCCAACTCATATCAAAGAGCAGCAAACTGCTTCCCCTGTTTTCTGAATATGATTCTGATCTTGGTCTCATCAAGTCGGCTCTAGCCTGGTAAAACCAGACTCTGCTACTTCGCTTTGCTTTGCACACAGAGTCTGGGCAGTTGTCATTGACACGTGTTTACTTCCTGGTGGGTGGGCGCTTGTCTGAAATTTTAAATCATTGGTGTACCCGTAAACTAATCACTAACGTTAGGCGATGACGTATGTTAGGCGCCAGCTCAGCCGCCTAGTACTTCTGCTGTCAACACAGTCCTTCATAACCGGAATGCAGCGAAAACAAATTGATCCGTACGTTGAAGTTAATACTGTACCCATACATATGCCCATCTACTACATTTTAGCCTTCACTCATTCACTTAAAATAACCAAAGGTGCTCTTTCTGTTCTCCTTACAAGAAACTAACTGTTGAGCAATCGTTTTTCCTGCAGATACAGCTGCGATTAAAAAAAAAACAAAAAAACGCAAGAGAATTGGCAAGAATCGGCAAGAATAACGCATTATTTACATCAGGACGAAATCTGCGTTGACTTGAAAACTCAACAGTTAACCATACTCATGCTAACATCATTCTGAGCTCGCTATCCAACTATAGCAACACTGTTTGGCTCTAAGCGTTTGTCTGTCTCAGACAGCGATTTCATTCATGTATAATAACATAACACTGAGACAGTGAATAGGTCTTTTGACACAAACAAAAACATGGCTTTTAAAAAGTTTGCTGCTAACTTAAATAGTGTCACATTCGTGGGCAATGTAACACCAGAAGCTACAAGCTAACTGAGATGGTTCGTCTGTCTCTCACAGGGATGAACAGGGTGCCTATTTCATGATGGCTATTAAGTAGATATGACAATCTGTAGGGAGTAGTGCAACAACATCATTTCCGTTCAAAAAACTAACCAAACATTCATTTTGTTGTGGCTATGAATTGCTGATACCCGGATACCCGGGATTTTCTCCATGACAGAGCGAAGGACGTCCCGTGTATCTATGTCCGTAGCCATTGTTGATTTCTGAGACGACAATTTCAAACTCGGTGCAGCTGCTACATCAAGGCTCTCGGCCACGCCTTCTGTTCGTTGGTTGATCCAGAATACTTTCTGCCGAGGTAAACGAGGCAGAGCTCCGAGTGACCAGACTGAGTACTGGAGTGAAATGAAATTAAGCGGAAGGCTGGCGGAGTCAGCTAGGTCAGCTCCGGGAGCAGAGTCTTGAACATGAAAATATCCATCCAGTCATACTGGATCCAAAACATTCCATATCCAAACTCCTTATCAAACTCTATAATGAGAAACTCCTCCACCTAGGCCCTGAGCGGGTCCTGGCAGAAATGAGACGCAAGGAGGGGTATTCTCTTTAAATGCTTAACAACACACTGCATTCATATTGAGCTGCTTGACCATATGGATGCAGACACATTCCTTATGGCCTTCAGGAGATTTGTCTCACGCAGGGGGAACCCTTTGAACTCCTTTCTGATTGCGGTACCAATTTCAAAGCAGGAGAGGCAGAGCTACAAAGTGCTTTCCAGGCCATGACACCTGATGTGCAGTAGCAACTAGCTCACTCTCAGGTGAACTTCAGGTTCAATCCTCCATCTGCCCCACATTTCGGTGGGAGCTAGGAACGGGAGATTAAATCCATCAACATGGCCCTCAATGCTGCTGTAGAAGCCAAACAACATCAGAAACGGTCCTGCACACAGTTCTAGAGGAGGTGGAGGGTATCTTGAATTCAAAACCTTTGGGATATGTCTCCTCTGACGTCGCTGACCCGGACCCGGTCACACCAAATGTGTTGCTCACGGGGCGGCTTCCCTTCCTCAGGCCATCTAATGTGAAAGGAACCTCCTCAGCAGAAGGAAATGGCGTCACAGCCAGATCTTAGCTGATCAATTCTGGACAGCTTTCCTTCGCCACTATCTTCCCAACCTTCAAACCAGACAAAAATGGGGAACTGAGCAGAAGAACCTGGACACCGGTCAGGTAGCAATGGCCATTGACCCACGATATCCCCAATCATCATGACCAGTTGGAAGGATAACCAAAAGTCACCCTGGGAAGGATGGTAAGGTTCGCAGCTCCACAGTGGCAATCAAAGGCCACAAAAACCTATGCTTCATCTCCAGGTTAATCCCTCTGCCTGAAATTGACACCTAACTGAGACGCATTTACTGCACAAATCCGGGGGCGGCTTTGTCAGAAATCTACTCATTCCCTGCACTTCCCCTCCTCTCCAGAAGGAGACACTGAACATTCAAATCTGCAGCACCAGTCTCAGTGGGACTACCCCCACGTCCTGGGACGCCTCCTGTCCGAATTAACAGTCTCCCTTTTCCCTTGGTTCCAAACAAATGCCATGCCATGTGTCTGTTGAAACCGCATCAATGTAAGTTATGAAAGCTATAATGTGCTGATGTGATGATTTATTTGATCCAAGAGTTTGTCATTTCATTAATTTGTTCTGATATGACCTTAGTTGACTTGAAACGTAATATTTTTGATACTGAATGATATTACTGAATGCTATTTTCTAGGGGTGTAACGATTCTGAATCGATTCTGTATCAATGTTTTTTAAGGCATAGGACCGCAGTGGGGTGAACATCCGAGTTTAACGGTTTCCTTTATTAAACCTGACGCAGTCTTGAACGAAAGTGCCAAACATCAAAGGGCATGAGAAATGCCTCCGGAAAAAAAACTTGCCCGTTTCGGCGACATGCGGCACGGAACCAGGTAAAGGACTACAGAATCGTATCCTTTTAAGCAATTAAGTTACTCTAATCTTGTACCTGTTTACTTTGCTCAATTAGCAATCAAACCGGTGATTCTATTTTTTACTTCGCTGAATGAGTAGAGCTGTTTATTAAGACAACATGTTTGATTGCCGCATTTTGAAAGTTAAATGGGCATAGATTTGCAAGAACTCGTATTTGGCCATTTCGTGTGATTGCGATCATTTAAAGCTCACATTCACGTTTCATCTGCTTTAATATTTTCCACCTTGTGTATGTTTTAGATTCTTGAAATCCAGGGCGATATGAAAATAAATCTCTTCATGTTTATTTTATCATTATAGCACTCCTAAAAATACCACAATGAGAGATGAAATGCTGACTTGGGATGTGGCGATGTTGAACGAGGATTTTTTTGAAGTGCGATGGGGCAACAGTCATGGGGTGTCACATACACACCTGAAGCGGCTTGAAATGATTTAAAATGCCGTCGGGAGGAAGCCTGAGTTTAAATTTCGCTAATTGCAGGTGCTCCGCCCTTCCTTAAATCTGCTCCTGTGTACTTGGCCTAAATAATAATAAAGAAAATTTAGCCAGTAACCTTTAAAGATTAAGATGTGATGGTGAGAAGCAGACAAACCTAACTGGGCTACGGTGTTAGATTGAAAGAACGCCAATTTGAATAATTAGAAAAAATCTTCCTCTGAATTACATCTCTCATTGTAGCATTTTAGGACATTATTCAAGATTAGAATAAAACAGATTTGTTATAAGATCAACCTGGAGTTTAAGCGTCTAAAAAGTACACAAGGTGGAAAGCGGATGAAACGTGAATGTGCGATATAATTTATCACAGTAGCACAAAATGCCGTGGCATTGGCAATCGTTTTCAAGCAGTGCTGTTCTATGCCCATTTCAAGTTAAAAATGCAGCAATCAAACATGGTGTCTCAATAAACAGCTCTACTCATTCAACTTAAAGAGTAAACAAATCCAACATTTGATTGCTAATCAGGCCAAATAAACGGGAACAGGTATACGTTTCTTAGTTTCCTAATTGGTTAATGGGATGAAGATTTTGTTTTCATTTACTTGGCCCCTCTCAGCATGCAGCCGAAAAATACTGATGTCAGTCAAGATTTTTCTGGAAGCATTTCCCATGCCCTTTAATGTTAAGCACTTTTGTTCAGGACATCACGGGGGTTAATAAAGGAAAAGGGAAAGCTCGGATGTTCGCCCCATGGTAGCAGGTGGTGTCACTACGCTTTAAAAAAAAAACATTGATTCAGAATCGTTACACCCCTACTATTTTCTGTTCTTGTCTAGAACCATGACAAGCTCAACAAATTTATTGATTTCATTGTAACCCTCTTTCCTGGTTGTGTGTGGCTCCAGTAGAACTCCACTGTACCCAACAAAATGGTCCTTCGAGCCGGCGGCTGAGCCACAGTCCCCAGTGATCCAAACGGTTGATCAGCCAAAGCCAAGAAGCCACCTGGTGAGCCCATGAGTTCAAGCTCTACCTCAGGCACCTCCGAGATGGATGAAGAGGACATGCTTCAGAGTGAAGCGGATTTACCCAAGCCCGATGCTGGTGGAACCGAAGGAGGAACCACCACAACCAGTGCTGCCCAATCCGATGTGATTGGAGACCTAATTACCTCCTCAGACAAACCATCTTCACCTCTGCCTGATCCAATATTGCCACTGCCACCAGATAAGCATCAGCAACCATTGGCTGAACTCCCCACCAAGCATGTGGTGTTAGTGAAATAAATGATGAAAGTATAAACTTAAGGTTCAATAAATTCAATTCAACTCAAATGTTTCAAATGGTTGCCTAGTTAGACAAATGTATCAGGATTTTAACCAAAATATGAAAAGCTTTAGCCTGTAAAAAACTGTTTGCTCTTCAAGCCTTCCACTCCTTTGTTCTATGCTGAGGTCAAGGGTAAATGGCGGCCATTTTAATTACATGGCCTACTCATCTCAATAAAAGTCCAAAAAAAACAAATAAATAAATACAAAAAAAAATTAAATAAATTATAATAATGATAAGATCCAAAACAACTAATGATATATCCGTGCTCCTCTAGCAACAGTAATCTTATTCTAATCTTCTAAAAATATTCTAAAAAAAGAAAAATGGCTCCTACACACATTATTATCGCAATTTGCCTCATCTTTATTACCTCCAATAAGCAATTGCATTCTCAGATTGAAGCATATAATAATGTGTCAGTGGACTGTATTCAATATTCTAGAGGGTGACCTTACAAATCAGTCATTTTTTTTATTTTAATCTGTATTTTCCATAATGTGATAACTTTTTTACAATTAGGGTTGTAAATGAGTGAATAATTTTGATTCCGTGGATATATGAGTAAAGTACGCAGGCTGTCAGTTTCTCTATAGTGTTATCGCTTATTCTTCTAAATAGCATATTAATAATATTGCATTTCAAGTAAGGGTTGCCAATAATACCGGAGCCCACAGAGTCTCATGGTGATAGCCTGATTCAGTATAAATAATATGTGCGATGTTTCACTTTATTTCTCTTGCCTTTGGAGAATGTTTGACCATGATACCTGAAAGTCACCTTGCTTCCAAAAGTGAAGTTGGTCCCTGTCATGATTCCATTTTTCAGGGGTTTGGGTCGGCCACAGGATAGGGCTGCAAGGACATGAGAGAGAGAGGACACCGTCACACCGTTACTGAGTCACCTGTTCATCATATCATGATCAAACATTCTCACCTCTGGATCAAAACCTATGACCCTTCTGGGCAGGGGGGGCCTTTCTGATTACAGCAACTGAATGAAGGGCTGAAGGCTTCAGCAGTGCATGTAAACTGAAGCAAACAAAGCAGATCACAGAGTTACACTGAATGTTGCTGAAGGGTCACTGCTCTGTTTGTAGATAATTCTATGCTCAGCACTTTAGCTCCACATGTTGTTTTTAAATGTGCTGTATTGATTTGTCATGAATTCCACTTTGCCAGTGGGGTAATTCCATGACAGATCAACAAATGTCTTCCACCACACCATCTCAGAATTGCGAAAAAAAATCAAAATATGCATTAAATCCAGTGTATCCTGAATAAAATCAGCCTAATCAGTCAATTATTTAGGTCTTGGCAGAGATTTGAAGCCCTCAATATATATGAAATTTCAAAGCTGTGAGACTTATAACCCCTGGAGGTATAAAAGTTCTCATGTACAAGCATAAATATTACTGACAGTTTTGCTTCAGAGGCCTGATGCCATCTCTGCTCTGCTCTTTATCCCCTAAAAGAACGTTAAAAATGGATCCCTCAGGGTCCAATTAGTCTAAATACCAAGTTTGAAAGGTATATCATATATATTAATGATTCTATGGGGTGCTGGAAATTGTATTTGAATACATCATGGCGCAAAAATGCCAGAAATTGGGTGAAAATTCTGAAACTTCAAACCTCTGCGAAAACCTAAATAATTGACTGATTAAGCTGAAATTTTCAGGATAGACTGTAATGGGCGGTGACAGGACGCCAAACGCAGCGACCAGAGAGAGAAAGAGTAATGAGCAGCCCAGACAAAAATGGAGGTACACATATCCGGTAAAAGCTTGCGCTTCCAAGGACGAATAAAAGTCCGCAACACGGAAGCAGTGCGAGAGAGAATAACAAAAAGAGAAGAGAAAAAACTTCGAAAAGAAGCAATTCCTAACAATTAATAGAAGATAACAAGTCACTAGGAAAACTGACAAGAGAAATCTTCGGCCGAAGTGCTAGAAACAAACAGAAAGTACAGCGATAGGCGTGGCGAACCCCAGGCCATATACAACGCCCTCCATAACAATTGGCACCCCTGGTTAAGATGTGTTAAAAGCCTTGAAATAAATTACATGTTTATTGCAGAAGCATACTCTCACACTGCAAATTGTAGAAAAATGTAACCATCAACTCAAGTGAATTTTAAGAGAAAAAAAAATTCCTCACTGAGAAATAAGTATTTTCATAAAATCACCAGTTACACAATTATTGGCACCCCTAACAATTCCTAGGGATTAAATGTAATTGAAGTACAAATACTACAGTAGTTTACAAAGTTGATCAGAGTATCTAGGAACATTTAATTAGTAATTCATCACTTCCTGTACCCTTGGGGTAAAAATATGAAGTGACACCAAGGCCATTTCTCCTATCCACTCTTCAACATGGGAAAGACAAAGGAACACACCATTCAAGTAAGGCAGATGTGTGTCGACCTTCGCAAGTCAGGCAATGGCTACAAGAAAATAGCTACTCGCCTGCACCTACCCATATCTACTGTCAGAGGAATCATTAAGAATTTTAAAACAACTGGAACAGTGGTAAACAAGCCTGGACGAGGACGCAAGGTTATTTTGCCACCACGCACAGTGAGGAGGATGGTAAGAGAAATAAAAAGTTCTCCAAAGCTCACTGTTAAAGAATCGCAACAAATGGTAGCATCTCGGGGTCACAAAGTCTCCAAAACAACCATCAGGCGCCATCTACATGCCAACAAGCTGTTTGGGAGGCAGCAACGGAAAAAACCTTTTCTCTCTCACAATCATAAACGCAAACATCTGGAGTTCGCTAAGCGGTACTGGGACTTCAACTGGGGCCGTGTGCTTTGGTCAGATGAGACCAAGATAGAGCATTTTGGCAACAAACACTCTTAAGTGGGTCTGGCGGAACACAAAAGATGAGTATGCAGAAAAGCACCTCATGCCAACTGTGAAGTATGGGGGAGGATCGGTGATGCTGTGGGCCTGTTTCTCTTCCAGAGGCCCTGGGAACCTTGTTAGGGTGCATGGCATCAAGAACGCTTTGAAATACCAGGACATTTTAAATCAAAATCTGATTGATTGGCCTCTGCCCGAAAGATGAAGATGGGTCATTACTGGGTCTTTAAGCAAGATAATGACCCAAAACATGTGGCCAAATCTACACAGAAATGGTTCACCAGACACAGAATCAAACTCCTCCCATGGCCATCTCAATCCCCAGACCTCAACCCCATTGAAAAAATGTGGAGTGAGCTGAAGAGGAGAGTGCAGAGGAGAGGACCCAGGTCACTGGATGATTTAGAGACACTGTGCAAAGAGGAATGGTCCAAGATCCCTCTTTCTGTATTCTCAAGGATAGTCAGGCTGGTTTAAGCTGTGTTTTGGACAGTTTTAGCTGGTCAACCAGCCCTTCACCAGCTGATTCCAGCTGAAAATACCAGCTTAAACAGCTTTGACTACCTTCATCAAGCTATAGAGACCAGCTACACCACCTATGACCAGCTAAGAACACAGCTCAGACCATCTTAAACCAGCTTAGAATTCTAGCAGCTAGAATTCTAAGCTGGTTTAAGGTGGTCAGAGTTGTGTTATTAGCTAGTCATAACTGGTCTAGCTGGTCTCAATAGCTGGTGAAGGGCTGGTTGACCAGCTAAAACTAAAAAGCTGAATGGCTCTTTCGTAAACTGAATTCACGGAATTAAAAGCGAATACACTTGGCACTGATTCAATAGCCAATAGCTCAGTTCATGTCATCTCTATTTATCACTCATTGTCACCCTAATATTCACTTTAAGCTCATTGTTGCCTATTAAAGAATTAATGACCTGGTCAGCGCGTGGCAGAAATTTTCTATAAAATGCCCAACCATAAACTGACATCGCTTTCACAACTATGGAACCTGTCACGATACGACGCATTTCCCCAAAGTATAGGACGAAGATTGACTCCTTGGCGAGAGACAACCTCACACCTCTGCAGGTCCGAAAACGCATAATTTCGGAGAATAACGTGAGCATAAGCTCACAGGCTATAAGTTGTACATTGCCAATTTGTTTATTTATATTGCGGCTGGCTTTTCAAAACCAATAAATCAATTGCGGCAAACTTCGCTGAAGATCTACCCACAAACTCTCAGAATCAGTTTCTGCAATAAAAAGACATATTTAAAATACCAAAAACATTTCCTTCAAGAACACAATTTCTCATATTTCGCTGTCGAATTTTTCATAATTGGCAATTTTTTTTTCTTGTTCATGCTAGGCTTTTTAAACAGAGGATCAGCCACATGCTTTTCAGAGGTCGTATAAGCTCTCACTTCCACTTTCACTGCAAGAGAAAATAAAAAGATGTTAAAATACTTAACGGCAAATACACGTAATTCTAACAGTCAAAATGCCCTCTATTCTATAACTTACACGCAGTACTACATTCACTTCAGCTGAGCCACATGTGGTTATTACTGGCGGTAAATTGTCCCATGATACGGCTCATTGGTTAGATCGTGGTTAGAAATGGGTAAGAAGGGCGAATTGTTCGAGATAACGGGGCGTGAACTAACGCCGTCTCTTTGGTTTAAACGGCGGCTGAACTGTACATCAGCTCTTACAGAGTTTACTCGAGAGCAGTTGTTTCATACAAACTCTTCCTAAATGGAGTTGAATTTAAACAAAGCAGTTGACTGTTGGCTAGAGCACTACTGTACCTCTGCAGTAAGGGAAAGGGAGGTCCCAGGCTCCAGATTCCAAGCATGTGATGTGGGATGAGCCAATCAGCTCATAGCCCTCTTCGCAGGTAAAGACCACCTCACTTCCCATCATGAAGATGCTGCCATCCCGGTGGCCAAACTCTGGAAATCCTGGATCCGCACATTTCACTGGCTCTGATCAATAGGAAAATATGAAAATTACAGATCAGCTACATCTGTTACAGCAAATACAGTAGTTGTCTAGAATGTGTTTCTCCAACCATTAACAAGGGAGTCACAGTCGAACTGATGACCCAAGACCACAAGCGAGTAGGGGGATGGGCCAATAGGCCCATGATTAATAAGTTTGCTTTGGTCTTCAATTTTGAGGCTGAACATAGACCATGTTCAATATCTCAGTATTTTTACTACAGGAAGGACAAAACTCATTTGTGGCCAATCTGATGTCACCAAATTGTGACCAAATATCACTATAATTCCACAAGAGAAGAATATCAGCAACTTTTAATGCAAAGGAAACAGGCAAATATTTTTCCATGGTCGTAGTGCAGTGTAGAGGAAGCACGCTGGGCCTGAAATCAAGTACCAAATGAACTGAAACCATTCTCTGATATTAATTTTTTAATGAGCCACGTGTCAAAAATGAGTAAGTGCTGATAATAGTCCTGACTCTGAAAGTGCAGTGGGTTATGCTCGCAGGTAAGTGCTAATGTTAGTTCTGACTCTGAAAGTGCAGTGGGTTATGCTCACAGGTAAGTGCTAATGTTAGTTCTGACTCTGAAAGTGCAGTGGGTTATGCTCACAGGTAAGTGCTAATGTTAGTTCTGACTCTGAAAGTGCAGTGGGTTATGCTCACAGGTAAGTGCTAATGTTAGTTCTGACTCTGAAAGTGCAGTGGGTTATGCTCACAGGTAAGTGCTAATGTTAGTTCTGACTTTGAAAGTGCAGTGGGTTATGCTCACAGGTTGAAAGTGCAGTGGGTTATGCTCACAGGTAAGTGCTAATGTTAGTTCTGACTTTGAAAGTGCAGTGGGTTATGCTCACAGGTTGAAAGTGCAGTGGGTTATGCTCGCAGGTAAGTGCTAATGTTAGTTCTGACTTTGAAAGTGCAGTGGGTTATGCTGACAGGTAAGTGCTAATGTTAGTTCTGACTCAGGGGGCTCTAATTGCGCAGGCGCGGCAAATAGGGGGTGCGCCACACCAACGGGTGTGTCCAGGCGTATGTTGCAATTTCGTGCTCGGTGCAGCCTGGCGCAAGTACTCCTCTGTCCCGCCTTTTGGCGCAAGTGGCAAAGAAGACGTGTTTGGGTATAACACAGCCGAGTCAAATCTTCACCAATCAAATGAGCTCCTCACCTCACCTTTAATGTGTTGGAATATAGAAGCCTCTGTCCTATATCTGCATGATGCGTTAATGTTGCATTTTACTTTGCTGCATCAGGCATGTTTTTTGCACCGCTTACCGCTATATTAAGCATTACGAATATGAGTTTGCTGGCTAGCTATCGCAAATTATTACCATTGGTGAACTTGAATAGAATTTCAAAACGAAATACGTCAGACCATTCAAATTTATGAAGTTGGAATGAAATACGACGGTTGCTCATTTATTTCTTCTGCCTGCATCATTGGGAAGAGAAACGATGGATAGCGTGTTCCTATTATTACATCCTGTTGCTGCTAAAAATTTTGGGATTAACATGCATGGACAACAATGCAAGATACGTGACACATTTATTTTCAAAATGTGATCTTAACTCAGTACGAGATCATACCAATCAGACTGTATTCCTTTCCCCCACTAAAAACGATAAAACCTGTGACAATTATAGTAGCCAAGTATTAAGCTGCTTGCACACACGACGCGAAACGAATTTTTCGCACGCAGTGTCTACGTGCCCCAAAGTCGGACAGGGTTTTAATATATCTCCGTGTCCGACAGTCGGGTGCTTTCAATATAACTCCGTGTCTGACAGTCGATTATTGTTTTTAATTTCTTCAAATCTACTGACTCTCTTAGATATTAAACGTGAATGTTTTGATAAGAGGGCACAGTCCTTCAAGATGAGTACCGAGAATTTCTATAGATGTTTCTGTTTAAGCTCTGCCCAATAAAGTGAGTCGACATTGGCACGGTACAATGTACAATGTCTCTGTGTCTGACAGCCAAAAAAAAAAAGAAAAAAGAAAAAAATAGGACGATTAGAAAAGATTGATAACGAAATAAAGAATAATGTTATGGCCCCAATTTGTTATTACATTTATAACACAACAGCAACAGCAAGGGATGACAAACACAGTTTTAACAACTAAAACACATTTAATTTTTAACAAAGACAAAGACCAATAACAACCTACAACTAAAGACCAAGATTGATAAATAAGAAAAAACAGAAATAATTACAGTCCCTTTTTAGTGGGGTGGCTTGGTGATGTCCTGGATGAAGAAAATGCTCAAACACAGGCAAAGAAATCCACAAAAGAAACGTCACAGGTCTTGGGCAGAATGGCAGGTCTGGTAATCTTCTTGCAATTTCTCCTACTACTTTACTGTCTCAATTCTTTTCCTTATATACTCTTTTGCAGACCCCACCCACATTTAGACCTCTTTTTTTTAATTTTCTGAGACTTGCCCCAGACATGTCCAGGACATGTCTAAACATGACTCCAGTCTGAGCTTAACAAAAAAAAGGTAAATACTGCCATCTAGTGGCCTATATTCACATTACACCTCCATTCCAAAAGGGAAAAATTTTGACTCATAAAGGCAAAATTTTTCTTTTCAATACAAAATGCTAAAGTGAACACTTGTCTATATATACATATCATACACATTCAAACACGGGATAAGCAATCAGCAATTACATTGTCTGTACCCTTCACATGCTTAATTTCCAAGTCAAACTCCTGTAAAATCAAACTCCAATTCAACAATCTCCGATTCTTGTTTTTCATCTTACTCAAAAACATTAACGGATTGTGGTCAGTGTACACAATCATTGGCTTTTCTCCTGTACAAACATAAACCTCAAAGTGTTGTAAAGAAAGGACCAGAGCCAACAGTTCCTTCTCTATTGTGGAATAGTTCCTTTGGTGGCGATTGAACTTCCTGGAGAAGTATGCCACGGGATGCTCAATGTCATCAGAGTCACTTCTCTGTAGGAGCACAGATCCACAAGCTTGGTCGCTAGCATCGACCGCGATGGAGAACGGTTTGTTGAAGTCAGGAGATTTGAGCACGAGGAAGTGACACAGCAGAGACTTCAGGTGATTGAAGGCTCTCTGGCATGCATCATCCCAGGTGAACTTTATGCCTTTCTTCAGTTGGTTAGTTAGACTGAGAGCAATCTCAGCAAAGTTCTTGCAGAACTTGCGGTAGTACCCGATCATTCCAAGGAAGCGGCGCAAAGCTTTTTTGTTGTCAGGAACCGGAAAGTCCATGATGGCTTGGACTTTAGCATTTATGGGTGCCACCTTACCCTGGCCTATGACGTAGCCAAGATAGGTGACAGTAGCACAACCAAAGTCACTCTTGTTCAGGTTAACAGTCAGGTTAGCCTGGGTCAGGCGCTTGAACAACGTCTCTACATCTTTTAGATGTTCTTCCCAGGAGTCACTCCATGTGATCAGGTCATCGATGTACGCACCCGTGTGTGGCAATCCGGCGATTGTAGACTGTATCATCCTTTGGAACGTGGCTGGGGCATTTTTCATGCCAAAGGGTAGGACTTCATACTGGTACAATCCAGATGGTGTGGCAAAAGCAGAGATGCTCTTGGCCCTCTCAGTTAAAGGCACACACCAATAACCCTTCAATAAATCAATCTTGGTCAGAAACTTTGCTTGCCCTACACTATCAATACAATCATCAATCCTAGGTATTGGAAACACATCAGTTCTAGTTACAGCATTGACTTTGCGATAATCTGTACAGAATCTAGTACTTCCATCAGGTTTTGGAACTAGCACACAGGGTGAACTCCAATCGGAGTTGGAGGGTCTGATAATATCATGTTTTAACATGTACTCAACCTCTTTCTCAGCAATCTTTCTCTTTTCAGGGTTCATCCGGTATGGATGCTGTTTTATTGGTTTGGCATCACCAACATCTACATCATGAGAGGCTATAGTAACTCTCTTTGGAACATCAGGAAACAAATCCTCATATTTCTTGATCAACCTTTCAAACTGATCTCTCTGTGAGGGTTCTAAGTGCTGGAGTTTTACATCAAGATTTTGCAACACTTCAGTGTTTGACAATTTACATGAAAGAACTTCAGCTTTAATTCTTGGTTCATCATCTTGAAACTCCCCCTCATCTTCACACGTTTCGACCATTGGAGAATCTGAAGTGACAGCTGCAACCCTAGCATTTCTGTCATGATAAGGCTTTAGCATGTTAATATGACACAATTGTTTTGGTTTTCTCCTATCTGGAGTCTTCACAATGTAATTGAGATCATTGAGTTTTGTCAGAATTTCATAAGGACCATGAAATCTAGCCTGCAATGGATTGGACTGCAAGGGAAACAACACAAGGACCTTGTCTCCTGGTTTAAACTCACGGCTTCTAGCCTTATGATCATACCAAGTTTTCATTTTTTTCTGACTTGATTTCAAGTTCTCTTTGGCTAGGTCACAAGCTGCACGCAATCTTTCTTTGAACTTGCTAACATAGTCTAACAGACTAATGTGCGGCTCTTCCTCTTGCCATTGTTCACTCAATAATAGCAAAGGTCCTCTCACTTCATGACCAAACACTAGCTCAAATGGACTGAATCCAGTAGACTCCTGCACTGCTTCTCTAGCTGCAAACAACAGCAAATGAACCCCTTCATCCCAGTCTTTCTCATGGTCATAACAATAAGTCCTCATCATTGTCTTGAGAGTGGAATGAACCCGCTCTAAGGCACCCTGACTTTCTGGATGATAGGCACTAGAAAGAATCTGTTTTGCACCTAGTTCATACACAACCTGCTGAAACAATCCTGAAGTGAAATTGCTACCTTGGTCTGACTGAATTTCCCTGGGAAGACCAAACAACGTGAAGAACTTTATCAAAG
The DNA here is from genome assembly GCA_029721435.1 of Gymnothorax reevesii. Lineage (NCBI taxonomy): Eukaryota > Metazoa > Chordata > Actinopteri > Anguilliformes > Muraenidae > Gymnothorax > Gymnothorax reevesii. Next base: position 119,038,924 of record CM056579.1, read on the forward strand.
CCTTCGAGATTGCAGTTGCCTTGATGTTACGTAGAGGTATGGCTTCGGGGAATCTGGTAGATGCACACATGATTGTCAACAAGTACTGATTTCCAGATCTAGTCTTGGGTAATGGACCAACACAGTCAACAATGACCTTAGAGAATGGCTCCCCAAATGCTGGGATAGGCTGCAATGGAGCTACAGGTGGGTCTAACTGGTGTTTTCCAACTACCTGACAAGTGTGACAGGTTTTGCAAAAGTTGGAAACGTCTTTCCGAAGCCCAGGCCAAAAGAAGTGTTTCATGATCTTATCAACAGTCTTGTTAACACCAAGATGACCTCCTAAAGGTAAACTATGAGCCATTGTTAAGATCTCATTCCTATAGACCTTCGGAACAACAATTTGCCTGACCACTGCCCAATCTGCATTGGCAGGGATATCAGGAGGGCGCCACTTCCGCATCAACACACCATCCTTGAGATAATACCCAACTGGAACTGCGTCTATTTCTTTATCAGGAAGGGCTCTCCTCTTTAGTACACAAATTTCAGGATCATTAGTTTGCTCCTCAATCAACCGCTTTCTGGACAGAGACAAGTCTCCAGACACATCAGAATCACCAGACCCATCCGGCTGGCTGAATAGAGAACTGATAAAAGTATCTGATAAGTCCTCAAACGGAGAAACCATAGTAGGCCAATCAGAGTCATGAGGCGAACCACCTGAGTCCTGACTATTCAATGTACTGGACGGCACCACATCATCTTCTTCTTTAGCCTTCTTAACCATAGCACGAGTCACTGCACAAGAAGGATACAGAGATGGGTCCTCATCCCCATCTTCAGTGCTCGGCTGTGAAGTAAGATGTACAGGGGGAACTACTTTGCCCCCAGCCAGGTCATTGCCTAGCAACAGAGAAACACCTTTTATAGGTAGACTTGACATAAGTCCCACCTTTACCTGTCCTGTAACTAAATCTGACTTCAAGAATATAGAGCGCAGGGGTACAGATACAGTCCTCCCTTCAATACCTTGTACAAGTATGAAATCCCCTGAAGCGGTCTCATCACGTAACTCCAAGGAGTCCATCAACAAAAGTGACTGAGAAGCTCCGGTATCCCTTAGGATATATATGGGGACAGGAGTAGTATGCTCATTCAGAGCCACAAATCCCTCTGACACAAATGGAAGAAATTCCTCCCTCACGAAGTCAGCTGTATCAGGCTTTTTAGCCCCACAAGAAGCAGGCAATTTAGCAGATTGGTTATCTACTACAGGGGTTACTAACCTTGTTTTCACAAAGGCATTTGGTTTGGTATCCTTTTCTTTTTCTTTTTTAGCTTTAAGGAACCAACAGTTAGTTGTAACATGACCAGATTTCTTGCAATATCTGCAAACTAGACCACTTCTGTCACTGTCAGCTTTCACACTTTGATCAGACCTGTTACTGGATATCTGAGCACCATCACCAGATTTGTCTTTGTCTTTGGGTGAGGAATCTTGGGTATCACCATAACCCTTTTTCTGAAATTGGGACCATCTATTGTTACTGCCAGACTGAAATTTAGACTTATGTGTGAGAACATATTCATCTGCAAATTTGGCAGCTGATTGCAAATTCAGTGCTTGCTTCTCATTAAGGTAGGTCTTAACATCATCTTTAACACAGTTCTTGAATTCTTCAACTAACACCATCTCTTTTAGTGAGTTGAAATCATCCTTGACCTCCATAGAAGTACACCAGCGCTCAAAGCAAACCTGCTTTTCATAAGCAAATTCAACATAAGTCTGATTTTCAGATTTCTTCAGACCTCTGAATTTCTGTCGGTAAGCCTCTGGAACCAACTCATAAGCTCTCAAAATAACCTTTTTGACAACCTCATAATCAGAGGAATCATCTGCAGACAAAGCCGAATAGGCTTGTTGAGCTTTACCCTTGAGGACAGTTTGCAACATCAGAGGCCAGTGTTCCTTTGGCCACTGGCAACTCTTTGCTACCTTTTCAAAACACTGGAAATAGTTGTCAACATCCTTTTCTGAAAATGGAAGCACCAGTTTTACCTCCTGACTGGCACAAAATTTATTTTTAGTTTCAATTTTAATTTTTAGTTGCTCCATTTGGAGTCTTTCTTCTCTATCGAATTTCTCTAATTCAAAATCTCTCTGTCTCTGTCTCTCTCTTTCTCCTCTTTCCTCTTTCTCTCTCTCAAATTCTCTTTGTTTTTCTTCTCTTGCTAATTTTTCTAACTCAAACTGCCTTTGTTTTTCTTTTTCTTCCCTCTCAAATTCTCTTTGTTTCTCTTTTTCCTCCCTTTCTTTTTCTCTTTCTTCCCTTTCTTTCTCTTTTTCCTCCCTTTCTTTTTCTCTTTCCTCCCTTTCAATCTCTAGCATTTTTAATTTAAGTTCCATTTCTATATTTGGATTTTCCACTGGAAACTGTTCCAGATCTCCTGGTGCAAACACATTTTCATCAATGTAATATTCAACTATCTCTCTAGCCAGTCTTGCTTTTCGCATGGCTGGTTTTACCTCTGTCAGCTCCAACTGTCTGCAAATTTCTAGCAGTTCTGTCTTTTTAAAAGACTTCAAAACCCCTACGTTTGGTGATGCCAAGAAATCATCCATTGCTGTTGTCAATATATATCTAGGAAAATTCACAAAAACAATTTCACAGTTTGGAATGTTAGATTTTCAATAAATTACTCACACAATGGTCTATCCCGGACCTTGAGCCCCCAATTTGTTATGGCCCCAATTTGTTATTACATTTATAACACAACAGCAACAGCAAGGGATGACAAACACAGTTTTAACAACTAAAACACATTTAATTTTTAACAAAGACAAAGACCAATAACAACCTACAACTAAAGACCAAGATTGATAAATAAGAAAAAACAGAAATAATTACAGTCCCTTTTTAGTGGGGTGGCTTGGTGATGTCCTGGATGAAGAAAATGCTCAAACACAGGCAAAGAAATCCACAAAAGAAACGTCACAGGTCTTGGGCAGAATGGCAGGTCTGGTCATCTTCTTGCAATTTCTCCTACTACTTTACTGTCTCAATTCTTTTCCTTATATACTCTTTTGCAGACCCCACCCACATTTAGACCTCTTTTTTTTAATTTTCTGAGACTTGCCCCAGACATGTCCAGGACATGTCTAAACATGACTCCAGTCTGAGCTTAACAAAAAAAAGGTAAATACTGCCATCTAGTGGCCTATATTCACATTACAATAAAAAGAAACATTTTATCAATAGAAAATCCAATGAACACTGCGATTTATTTATTTACAGGTTGTCTTTTTGGATGTTCTATTTGTTTTATCCCCTGCCGCGCGATGAGCGCGAAGCGGGGATATAGCATTGGGCTCTGTCCGTCCGTACGTAGGGGAGACCGGGGAGAAGTGGGCCACTTTTCTACTGATCATCATTACTATGCAGGAATGAGCCATAGGAGATCCATAGTGTAGGCGACAATTAGCAATCCCTTACCCCAACAGCATGGAATACAGGCACAGTCCGAGAACGAATTACCATCACGTTCAGTCATCTTTTTTTTTTGATGAAAAAATGGCTCACTTCTCCCTGATGTTGGGAGAAGTGAGCCAGCTGTCTGGGAGAAGTGGGCCGGCCTTGCCGAATGCTCTGGGAGAAGTGGGCCACCCCTCCTGAAAGAAATGATATTATATGCGGGGGTAGGTGACAGCTAATTGAACAAGACTAGCATATCCCTTAGATACCCCCCATCCCTTGCACAACAGTAAAGCTCTAATATTAGACTTTCCCTGTAGCCGGCACAAAAATGAGCACCCGTAATGGAGGGAAACGTGAAATGTCAAGATCCATCCATCCAGGAGTGTCATTATTGAGAAGCACGGAATGACTTTCCCTGTAGGAAGCACACAGAGCAGCACCCGATGGTGACTGGAGAGCCAAAAATTTCAAGTTCAGTGACCTTGAATAGGAACATGTAAAAGGTCAAGGTCGAAGTAATGGTATCTTGCACATCACGGATATACATGTACCCCCTTTCCATCCCAGTCGGTATTGTCATGATACATCGGATGAGTTTCCCTGTAGGCGGCACACAAAGGGGTATGGTAGGCCTACCTGTGCGGTGGAGACAGATGGACGTACCGACGGACAACATGATCGATTCCAGTTGTTATACCCACCTGGCTCAAAGTGGAGACAACATAAGGGAGACCACACCGAGTGTAATGTTACATGAATACTTTATTACATTGTTCTCAGAATAAAACATCCAGGAATAAGTGGTGTCATTAGTCAAATGGTGAGGTGCATTAAAAGAAAGCGCAGAGTGAGCGTGAGTGAAAGAGTGTTTTGGAGGGCAGGGTATAATAAACAGAAAGGTAAACAGGTCCAACATTTCTCACGTGGCCCACTTCTCCCTGATGTTCATAGTTCCATACTTTTGGCCACCAGTGTTTTCAGTGTCAAACCTCCAGGCTGGGTGTGTGCTATAATAAACTAAAGTCCAAGAGAACTTACATGAAACATTTATTCTGTTGTGATCTATGCCATGTTAGGACAAGAGGCGAAAAGAATTCGGATTCAAAAATTTACTTTTGAAGTCATAAAATGACAATTTGTGACCTACCTTGCACTGTGCCTACATCCCGCTCATACGCAGGATAGCTGTTTGGGAATACCCGCGCTGCATCACGTAACCACAGAAATGTTTTCTCCTCGCAGTAATTTTAGAACTTAGCATAGGTGGCCCACTTCTCCCCCCGGCCCACTTCTCCCCAGTCTCATCTACTTATGTCCGTCCGTACGTACACGTAAAATTGAGGCCGTGGGGGATATTGCCATGTTAGTGGCAGACACTTGTTATTCTTTATTTTGTTATAAATCTGTTCTCATATCAATACTTTTATTTTTTTCTGGCTGCCGGACATGGAGTATTTTTCATTTCGCGTCAGACAGTGTTCATCGTGCAGGCGATCATTTATTCACACTATCAATGGTCATGGAATTGATTTGCTCACGCACTATTTTATCTCAGCTGTAGAAATAAAGCGTGAATTTGTTCGATCCATCTAATTTTCAAAAGCAAGACCGAATAAAGACTGTTGTCTATCTTCAACAGAAGCAAACAGATGAATAAAAAGACCAAGAAAAGTCGATAGCAATCAATTTGCATTTTGTGAAGGCCAAACACAAACATAGCCAAGTTTGCACGTCTCATAATTCCTGGAACACTCGAAAAATTAGAACTTTCATTACTTTCGAACGCGGTGCTATATTAAAGCCCTGTCCGACTAATGCGTCTTTGCATTGACTTTGACTGTAATCATTCGTGCGAAAAATTCGTTTCGTGTCCAGTGTGCAAGCGGCTTTAGTGAGCATAGAACGCAAGTATTATACGCACTGCCCGACGCCGAGGCAGTTTGTGGTTGGCTGAGAAAGATGTAAAGTCGTTAATTTGCTTCACTGATTCAGCTGCGTTGATTTGCGCCAACCGCCTTTGATCTGACATCAGGACAATCGATATAGATACTGTAATTTATGTGCTGATTCAGAGAGTTACATTAAACAGTGGTTGCTGTAATTATTCACTGTATTGAAATGTGCCTGACATTCTGGAAACCTTCCTATGCGGTTTAGGTGACGTGTGCACACTGTGTGCCAGTCAGCCAAATTACTAATGCACAGTAAGTAAACCAGGTTGGAGCTGGCGAGCTTTCTGCGCAACTGCAGTGAAGACTTTTTCTACGAAATTGCCACTGCGTCTTCATGAATATGTGACACCTCCCCCTACTACGCCGCCACACACATCTTGGCGCACATTCATCTAGCAAAGGCTACGCACGGTGTTGCACCTCACGAAATTACCACTACGCGGGCTGCGCCGGACGAAATTACCACTGCGTAGGCTGCGTCAAGCTACGCCACGCTGCGCCAAGAAATTAGAGCCCTGAAAGTGCAGTGGGTTATGCACGCAGGTAAGTGCTGATGTTAGTTCAGACTCTGAAAGTGCACTGGGTTATGCTCACACATAAGTGCTGATGTGAGTTCTGACTCTGAAAGTGCTGTGGGTTATGCTCACAGGTAAGTGTTGATGTGAGTTTGAACTCTGAAAGTGAAGTGGGTTATGCTCGCAGGTACGTTTTTTTCAGTCGCCTGGGAGCAAAGCAAAGTAAGGTAAAGTAAAATAAATTTAAACGCTTAATTTAGAGAATAAATCGAATGCTAAATAATTGTATAACTGAGTGAATTGTGCGATCTACAAAGTAAAACAGTTTTAAAAGGACTGTGGTACTGTCGCCTGGTTTTTCAGTAGCTTAGCTGATTTAGCAAACGAACCTTTACAAGCTCTCAACGCCAAGAATATAATCCAATTACCTGGATATCTAACCACAGTGGGGGAAATAAGTATTTGACCCCTCGCTGATTTTGCAGGTTTGCCCACTTACAAAGAATGCAACGATCTATATTTTTAATCGTATATGCATTCTAACAGTGAGAGACAGAAGCACAAAGAAAATTCCAGAAAATCACATCATTTGAATTTTTAAAAATTGATAACCATCTGATGAAGAAAAATAAGTATTTGACCCCCTACCAAACAGCAAGTATTCTGGGTCCCACAAGCCAGTTATTCTTTCTTTACGACACACCCCCAATCCCAACTAATTATTAACATCAAATACACCTGCCTCACCTCATTACCTGAATAAAAGACACCTGTCCACTCCCAAACAACCAGATTCCAACATCTCCACCAAAGAGCAGTCTAAGGACATCAGGGACAAGATTGTTGACCTACACAAGGCTGGGATGGGCTACAAGAGAATGGGAAAGCAACTTTGAGAGCAAAGATCAACTGTCGGTGCATTATCAGGAAATGGACTAAGTACCACACTATCGCCAACCTCCCTCGGTCTGGGCCTCCATGCAAGGTCTCGCCTCGTGAGATGTCCCTGATCAAGCGAACGGTGAGGAATCACAAGGGGGGAACTGGTTAATGAACTGAAGGCAGCTGGGACCACAGTTACAAAAGAAACAGTTGGTAACACACCACGCGGTCATGGATTGAAATCCTGCAGCGCACGCAAGGTCCCCCTGCTCAAGAAGGCACTTGTACAGGCCCGTCTGAAGTTCGCCATTGACCACCTGGATGAGTCAGAAGAGGCCTGGAAGAAGGTGATGTGGTCAGATGAGACCAAAATAGAACTTTTTGGGCTCAACTCGACTCGCCGTGTTTGGAGGGCAAAGAACACGGAGTACAACCCAAAGAACACCATCCCCACCGTCAAGCACAGTGGTGCTTTTCAGCCAAGGGGACGGCACAACTCCATTGCATTGAGGGGAGGATGGAAGGGGCCATATACTGTGGAATTCTGGACCAACAGCTCCTTCCCTCAGTGAGAGAGCTGAACATGGGTCGAGGATGGGTGTTTCAGCACGACAACTACCCTAAACACACCGCCAAAGCAACAAAAGAGTGGCTGAAGAAGAAGTACATCAAGGGTCTGGAGTGGCTTAGCCAGTCTCCAGACCTGAATCCAATTGAAATTCTTTGAAGGGAGCTTAAAATTTGGGTTATTGGCGACAGCCTCGGGACCTGAATGATTTGGAGGCTGTCTGCAGGGAGGAGTGGGCCAAAATCCCTGCCAAAATGTGCACAAGCCTTGTCAACAACTATAAAAATTGTGTGACATCTGTGCTGGCCAATAATGGCTTTTCTACAAAATCTGAACATGCTGTTTGTCCAGGGGGTCAAAAACTTATTTTTCACCAAAAATATGCAAATAAATTCCTAAAATGCATACAATGTCTTATTCCACTTTTTTGGTGATATTCTGTCACTCACTGTTAAAATAAACCTATCATTAAAATTATAGACCATTGCACTTTTTGTTAATGGGCAAACCTGCAAAATCAGCAAGGGGTCAAATACTTATTTCCCCCACTGTATAACCCAGCTTGGTTCCAAACCTGGTGGCTGCCTTTCAAACAGTCTTCTAGCCAATAAATATTGACGTTCACCGGGGTTTTTAGTCCCCTTCGTTCTCTATCCTGACTGCATTACCGCATAAACGCATTGCCAAGCTGAATATTAACGCGAACCGGGGTTTTGTCTTTGTCGCATTTTATTATTACCGAAGGGCTCTTCTGATTAAACACATCGTAAATACCCTTTCTTTGTATTTTCCTCTGGTTACTGTGTCTTGATCAGCTGATTAAAGTTTAACTGCTTGTTCCAGTGCTTAGAACAGCTTGTTGGGGGAGGTACCGTGTTTAATTCGCTCTCATAGTAAATGATTTGTTTATTCGGTCCGTTTTAATTAATGGGAACCGTGGCTTTACCCTTTTCCGGGACCCTTGGTTGTATTTGCGGCTTGCTAGCTAGATAAGTACTGCTGCATTTTTGGCTGGGGATCTGAGATTTAGTATTTAGTTACTAGGGCGGCAGTCATTTGATTCGCCTGTTCGGTTAGGTTGGAATTTAAAAGGTAAGTTTTTATCGGACTGCTCCGCCTCTTCCAGTTTCTCCTGGGCGTTGGAGCCAGTCTGTTTTATCTGGGTTCTCAGCCAAGCCCTGTGATATTGTTAGTTTAGTATATTAATAGTACTGGGACTAGATAAACTCAAGCCAGCTTATTTGGAGCGCTTATTACATATAGAGTTTGGTAAATTTGGTACTTCATTTCTGTTCATTGAAACTAAGCCCCTGTTAAAAGAGGCCTATAATCCATTTACATAGTTTCCCCAAGATTTCTATTCTGACTGCTGCTTAGGGCTTCTGAGGTTAATAGATTAATAAATTGTGGTTCCTCAGCTTCTGTCTCAGCATTAGTAATTTACTTTTATCTGGGGTGAGCGAGGTCATTAGGTAGGGGGTTCAAAATGTGGCAAAAACTATGTGACGGTTGCGGGATGATCGCACTTTTGGAAGGAGATTTCCAGGGTGGGTTTGTCTGCCACCGGTGCCAGCTAATTGAGCATCTGGAGAGCAAGATCCTTGATCTTCAGGGCCAGTTGGCAGCACGACATAGTTCGCAATCAGTACAGTTCCTAGAGGAACTAAGTAGTATGTCTTTTAGAGAAATGGTGTGTATGCCAAGGCAGGGTGGTACTGGGATCCCATAGCAGGCAGGGAGAGAAAGTTGGGTGACTGTATGTCAACAGCGCAGGAAAGGGTGTGCACGCCGTACAGCGACAGCTCCTCCAGTGGTTGAGGTGTCCAACTGATTCCGCCCTTGCAGGAACTCCACTTAGCCCCTGACCCTGAGAGTGAGGGGACTGATGAGCAGCAGGGCACCCTGTTGGCCTCTACCCCTCTGAAAAGAGAGTTATTGATAGTGGGGGACTCAATACTTGGAGGAATAGATAGCTTAGTCTGTTCACGTGACAAGGAGTCTTGTACGGTGTGTTGCCTGCCTGGTGCCCAGGTAGGAGACTTCCTGGAGCGTGCGGACAAGCTCCTGGCCAGAGCGGGGAGGGATCCAGTCGTCATGGTCCATGTTGGGATAAATGACATGGGTAAGGGTAGGTTTGAGGTTCTGCAAGGCAAATTTGTGGAATTAGCTGAGAAGCTTAGGAGCAGATCCTCAACGGTAGTTTTCTCCGGGATTCTACCGGTACCACGAGCAAGCAGAGGAAAGCAGAATTTTATATGGAGGCTTAACACGTGGCTACGAACCTGGAGTAGGAAAGAGGGGTATAGGTTTATGGGGCACTGGAACTTTTTCTGGGACAGGGGTGACCCGTTCAAGCCTGACGGGCTGCACCTGAACCGGTGGGGTACCTTAACACTGGGCCAGCGCATGTTGAGGGTAGCACAGGATTATTTAAACTAGGGATTTGGGGGGCAGGGAGGTTAGTGAGTGTTACACATAGGGAAATGCTGACTGCCCCGATGGAGGTTGACGGCATTACATGCACTACTGATAATATACTTTTAAAGCAACAAAGCGTAGTGGGGGCCTTGAAGCAGCGGCCACATGGTTAATCAAGGGGGAAGAGCATTAGTAATAGCCTGAAATGTTTTTACTTAAATGCAAGAAGCATAAAAAATAAATTTTCTGAGCTTGAGGCTGTTATAATTAGTGAGGGCTATGACATACTTGGGATTACGGAGACATGGCCAAGTGAAGAGAATGGAGATGAATATAATATAGAAGGTTATAAGCTCTTTAGGAAGGATAGATGTAATAGGCGAGGAGGTGGCGTAGCAATCCATGTGAACGAAAACATAAATGTACAGGTAATTCCCGAAATTGAACATTCCTTGCCCTGTGAAGATGTCTGGGTCAGGCTCATTGGCAAACACGAGACAGGTTTAAACATAGGAGTATGCTATCGACCACCAGCTTTGGACAGTACAGTCAATTAAATGCTTTTTAGGAGGATTACGCAAGCTTGTAGAGGTGGAGGGACTATTATTATGGGAGACTTAAATTATCCTGGTATCAATTGGGAAATGGTGAAAGGACAGGGTAGGGGGGAGCAAGAATTTCTAGATGTTATAAATGATAATTTCTTGGTGCAGTATGTTAATAAACCTACAAGAGAGTAGGCAATTTTAGACTTAGTGCTCTGTAATGACTGAGATAGAATTAGCAATGTTGAGGCACTGGAGCCACTTGGGACAAGTGATCACTCTGTTGGTAATTTTGATGTTTCATGGGAAGTTAAAAATGTGTATTCAAAAACAAAAATTTTCAATTTTAGGCGAGCAAACTTTGACAGGATGCACTCATATCTAAGTGAAATAAAATGGGAGACACTCCTGGACTGTGAGTCCATTAATGAGATGTGGGAAAGATTTAAGAGGGTTTTACTTGAATCACAATGCAGATTCATTCCAAAGGTGTCCAAAAGTAAGCTGAAAAAGCATAATCCTCAGTGGATGACCAAAAGTATTCGTAGGATTTTGAGGGAAAAGAGGAATATTTACGAGATGTACATAAAGGATAACAATGAGAACACTAAGGCTGAATACTGTAAAATGCGGGCTGTGGTCAAAAAAGGGCTGAAAAATGCTAGAAGACTGTATAAAAGACAAATTGCAGAGGGGGCAAAATCTAACCCTAAGCGCTTCTTTCAGTACTGTAGCAGAAAAGGGAAAGTTAAAGAGCAGGTTAAGTGCATAAAGAATAAAAACGGATCGCTGCTATTTGATAACAAGGATATTGCGGATGCCTTAAACAGTTACTTTGTTGAGAATTTTACCTCAGAGGGGTCTTTATTTGGCCAGAGGGCATGTTAAATGCTTAAGATTATTTGGCAGAAATTGAGGTTCGGGATAATGAAGTATTAGACAAGTTGCATTAACTAAAGGCAGATAAGGCGGCGGGCCCTGATGGCTTACATCCTAGAGTAGGAAGTTGGTGAGATCATCTTTAAGCCGCTATCCACTATCTTCAGGCGGTCTTTAGAAACTGGAGAAATACCAAATGATTGGAAACAGCGCAATATTGTACCAATATATAAGAAAGGGGACCGTACCGAGCCAGGAAACTACAGGCCCGTGAGTTTAACTTGCATTGCGTGCAAAATATTGGAATCTATCATAAAAGATGAGCTGGACTTATTTCTTGAACGGAACAGTATATTGAGGGATAGCCAACATGGTTTTCGTAAGGGGAGGTCATGCCTGACAAACTGTCTGGAGTTTTTTGAAGAGGCCACCAAGACTTATGACCAGAGCAGGGCTTATGACATCATATACTTGGATTTTCAGAAAGCATTTGATACAGTACCGCATAAGAGACTAATTTTTAAATTGAGCTCCATTGGAGTTACAGGAGGTATTCTGGAGTGGATTCAAAACTGGTTACAGGACAGAACACAAAGAGTGGTGGAAAGTGGTATCTCATCTGAGCTAGGTATGGTGGGGAGTGGCGTCCCCCAGGGATCGATGTTGGGGCCCCTGCTGTTCCTCATCTACATTAATGACCTTGATAGTAATATTGAGAGCAGGTTGGTTAAATTTGCAGATGATACTAAATTGGGGGGTTTGGAAAATAGTTTAGGGTCCACTAAAGTGATTCAGGACGATTTGGATAGAATGTAGAATTGGGCAGAAATGTGGCAAATGAAATTTAATGAGGCAAAATGTAAAGTTGTACATGTGGGTAATAAAAACATTAGACGGGATTACTTCATGGGAGGTTTAAAACTGGAATGTGCTGTACACGAGAAAGATCTGGGAGTGATTGTTGACCAAACCCTCACAGGCTCTAGCCATTGTGCGTAGCAGATAAAAAAGCCAATCGGATGCTGGGATACATTGCCAAAAGTATTGAGTACAAATCTAAGGAGGTGATGCTTCTTTTGTACAACACATTCGTTAGACCACATCTGGAGTATTGTGTACAGTTCTGGGGACCATACTTTAAGAAAGATATAGAGGCTCTAGAGAAAGTTCAGAGAAGAGCCACTAAGCTTATTCCAGGTAAAAAAGATGAAAGCTATGAGAAGAGGTTGAAGATCCTTAATCTCTTAAGTCTTAGGAAAAGGGGTGGGACACTGAGGGGTGATTTGATTGAGGTCTTTAAATATGTTAAAGGGATTAACAAAGTGAATTATGTAGGATTCTTTCGACTAAGTGTTGTGAGTAGAACTCGGGGTCACAAATGGAAGTTGACCAAAGGTAAATTTAGCACTGATATTCGGAAATATTTCTTCACCCAAAGAGTAATTTCAATGTGGAATAGCTTGCCTGACCATATTGTTGAGGCAGAGACCTTGGGGGTTTTCAAGAGCAGAGACTTAAAGCTAGATACCACTGAGTCATTGAGTATCTGAAGGGATATATTCACAATAGTATAATGAATCTGGCGAGCTTAGTTGGGCTGAAAGGCCTGTTCTTGCCATTCATGTTATGTTATGTTATGCAAGTGTTGATGTGAGTTTGAACTCTGAAAGTGCCGAGGGTTATGCTCACACATAAGTGCCGATGTGAGTTCTGACTCTGAAAGTGCAGTGGGTTTCAGGGGGTTTGTGGATAGGTGCTGTGGCCTCATACCTGTGCAGTTTTTCCCGTCGCCACTGTATGGATACACACAAGTGCAGGTGTAGGACCCATCTGTGTTCTGGCATCTCGCATGCATGTCGCAATCTGAGCCAAGGGCACATTCATCTACATCTACACAACACACGGAGATCAAAGTTATGAGGACACTGCCCTGCCACTGTCACTAAACACACAGTGCAGTGTTAACCCAGGCCCTACTGATCCACTGACCAACAGGACAAATTATTATACGAGAACATGAAAGAGATTTGTTTCACAGAAAATCTGTATGATTTTGTATGTCATCATAGCACTTTCATTTTTTTGCAATCAGCTCCACCCGTTGAGGAGATTATATGAGACAAAGATAACAAAAGTAAGATAATTAGAGAAATGTGAATCAGAAAAATAAAATGTCTTTTAAATGTCAGTTTGACTCAGTCATTTATACGTCACACACTCTGGAGGAAAATACCTCCAAAACGGATGACATTGTGTATCCTTGCGCAATATATCACTGGCAGATAGTTAATTTCTGTTGGCCAACATTAAACAGATTTCAGTCTCCTTAAAGAAAACTCCCAGGTGTGGCACGGGGAGGAAAAGAGGATTCAGAAAAATCAGCCCAACACATCTCTGCATCTCACCCAGGCAGGCAGGCGGGGTTCCTTTCCAGGATCCAGTATTAGCACACTGCATCTTCGACTCCCCCAGCAGGTAGAAGCCGGAATTACACTGGTACGTCACATAACTGCCAGCATGAAAATCTGCTTCAGAGTAAAGGCCAAACTCCAGGGGTGGCGGTGGGCCGCAGTTCACCCCTGAAAAAATGAATGAAATTCATGAATCAATAGTCGATGCAGTGGAAGAAAGACAAAGAAACAAAGGACATTTAGTTTTTTGATGGTGTAGAACCTAATAACTAAGAGCTATTTCACATAAAAAGTAACCATTTCATCCAAATAGCATGACTTCATGACTCCAAGTCTAAAGTCGCTACCTGCACGGCCAAAAGTGCATTTATGTTCTTGTTATGGTAACTGCTCCACAAACATGCCTTTTCATGACAGTATGTTCCCGCTTAGAAGCGGGAATTCAGGTTACCCTGTGTACAAGCAGGCAAACAGGCACCTTTCCTCCCCCACATCCTGTTTATTGGTGATTCAGTGACTTACTGTCACAGCGAGGGACAGGGTGGCTCCACGCCCCCTTATTCAGGCACTGCAGCACTGGCTCCCCCGCCAGGTAGAAGCCAGGATTGCAGGAGAGCTCCACCTCAGAGCCAGGACTGACCGCAGTGCTCAGCACTCGCAGGTGGGGGGCGGTGTTCTCCAGCACAGGGCAGTCTGAGGAAGTGTGAATACAGTTCAGCCTTGGAGCACATAATCCACACCGAGCACATGAGCACAAGCACTTCATGCAGGTATTTGTGGATTTTTTTTCCACCAACAGTCAAGTTAGGTCAACATAACAAGGTATATGGATTATTTAGATTATCAGATATTGTAATTAATCAGAGTCATAGACCCAGCTGCCACTGAAACCCGTATGAGTAGAGTTCGACAAACCTGTAGTATCACTTCCTCAGGATGAATTACACATCCTGTGAATGACAACAAACTGAGTTTTGAGGCGAATACTACTACTGTCTGTAGAAATGTCCAGCAGCGCATGTTCTGAAGCCTTTTAACATGTTCAATGTACTCAAAGGTCACTAATAATAGTATAATAATAACTGAATGTTTCAGTCCAGAGCAATTATCAAAATGCATACACAACAAAAATTTCAAACAAACTTAATGTTTGTGCAAATATCTGCCAGACTTTCTACTTCACCTGCACCAGCCTGTCTGCACGAGCTTTGTTTGAGTTGCCAGTAAAAAAAAAAAACATTTTTCTGTCATCTGAAGATTAATGCAAAATGTTGAGGACGAGATCGCAAACATTTGAATATGACCCATCCATTCGCTGTTCTACGAGTTCAGCACAGTAAAGCTTGTAGTCTGCAGCGTCGCCTGTGCTGCTCACTGCATTTCCAGCAGTGACTGGATAAGCTGGAATATGAGAGCTGTGGAGTATTATTATGGAGTGAAAAAGCGTGTGCACACCGGATAAAGCTCACCGGCACAGAAAATGCTGCTGGCTGTAATCTTCACCCTCCCAGTGACCCCCGCCAGGAAGTCTGGCCAGGCGAACACGCTCCCTCTGGGCAGGTCCTTCGGGCAGCTGGTGGCCAGTGATTTGATCTGTGAAAGGGGGAGAGAGTAGCCTGTTAGTTTTTACCATTGTGAGCAGAGGGATGAGGTAGCAGGCATCTGACTGAAGTGCTAATGACGAGATCGCAGCCACTCCATGTTTTTACTGGAGCAAAGGATCCAAACTTACTTGCTGTGCAGTAAGAGTCTGGTCCCAGATGTTGAGCTGGCTGATGGACCCGACAAAAGACTCCACAGGGTTAAAGCCCTCGCCCCGCTGGTCCTGATCCTGTCCCAGAACCAGAGCCCCACCTCCTACAACAAAACACCAATGACTCCCACATCCAAAGCCCAGCACATGCTCACCCCTCCCAAAAACCTCAGATCCACTCAATGTTGGAGCAATATCAGGTTATGCATTCATCCGTCCATTATCTATACCGGCTCTTGCTCACTGAGGTCACGGTTCAGTTGGAGACTTGGAGCCCATCCCAGCTGACTGTGGGCGAAAGGCTGGATCCCACCCTGGACAGCTCAGAGGGCGACAAACACCATTCACACTCCATTCGCTCTCACACTCATACCTCTGGGCAATTCAGAGTCTCAAATGAGCCTGACATGCAGGTCTTTAGACTGCGGAAGGAGAACAACGCGAACACGAGGAGAACATGCAAACTCCACACAGAAAAGGCCCAGGCCGGATTCAAACCCACAACCTTTTTGCTGTGAGGCGGCAGTGCAGTACTCGTGAAAACAATAAACCATTTGACAATAAGGATCCACTGAAATCTACCGAATCTGATTTTCCGTTGGCAGGAAGGAACCTCCTTTCATGGCTCAATATTTACGGCCCTTTCAGTCACTGACACCATCACTAAGGGTTCAGTCTTAATGCAGCAATATACCTGGGATAGTGGTGCCGACCGACAAGCCTTTCCCTCCGTCTGAGAGCGCCCCATCGATGTACACCTTCCACTCCCCATCCCTGCTCCTCCAGGTCACTCCCATGTGGTGCCAGCGCCCATTGTTGACCGCGGGGCAGTCCGTAATCCTCTCCTTCCCGTTTACATACAGCACCCACCTGAGCAAAAACCCCACACCTGTCAGCCCTGCTGCATCATCATGGCCAATCCAGCCTCTCTCTGCACTACACCGGTCCGCTAAAGGCCGGCACTTCCCCCGCATCCAGGCTCATCACTCGCTCATCTGTCAATTAAGTTCAATTCTTCTAATACTCCGCAAAGCGTCTTTCTTCCAGTATAAAACACTGCACTAATACAATTGATGAGATTATATTTAATGTGGGCGCATGAATGAGATCTCTGTCACTCAGTCTCCAGCCATGAATAAGGTACGACGAAACGTCCAGCTTGCTGATAGGGAGATGAGTTAGCAGGGACCCCACAAATGCTTAAATACTATTACACTGACATGTACATGTGCAAGTGTCTACAACAGTGCAGACGTGCCCTTTTTACTCTGTGCTTATATGTGACTCTTCTCTGACCTTTTGCACTCCAGAAGAAAGAAAGCAGGAACTGCAGATAACTGCAGGGTCTGCAGAGTCAGGAAGGACCCACCCGTTATAGTCCACCAGCAGAAAGGCGTTATCACTGCCTCCCTCCACTGCGTATGAGATGGGCGTGCCGTAGTTGGTGGTATCTGATGACTTCATCCAGAATGTACACGTGATCTCCTTTAGGGAGGGCATGACCCCATCAATCATGACGTAACCATGGATACCAGACACCTCAAAGTCCAGGTTAAAAGAAGGGGACATCTCTGAGGGGTTAAAAACACATCAGCCAATGGTGAGCCAGGAAAAGACAGAATATCAGGTGTGTGTAATGCTTCCTGCAGTCTCTCTTCTGCATTATGTGTGTGTGAGGTACAGTGAGACTTCGGTCTACGCAATCAGTGTGTGTGAGGCTGGGCTCATGATTGATGATTAAGAGTAAACCTTCAGATTGGTCTCAGAAAGACAGCGCATGTAATGGAGCTGAGCCTGTCTCACCCCTGCTTCCGTTATGTCTATACCTGTCTCACACCTGCTTCCGTTATGTCTACACCTGTCTCACTCCTGCTTCCGTTATGTCTACACCTGTCTCACCCCTGCTTCCGTTATGTCTACACCTGTCTCACACCTGCTTCTCTTATGTCTATACCTGTCTCACGCCTGCTACCGTTATGTCTATACCTGTCTCACACCTGCTTCTGTTATGTCTATACCTGTCTCACACCTGCTTCTGTTATGTCTATACCTGTCTCACACCTGCTTCCGTTATGTCTATACCTGTCTCACACCTGCTTCCGTTATGTCTATACCTGTCTCACACCTGCTTCCGTTATGTCTATACCTGTCTCACACCTGCTTCCGTTATGTCTATACCTGTCTCACGCCTGCTTCTGTTATGTCTATACCTGTCTCACGCCTGCTTCCGTTATGTCTATACCTGTCTCACACCTGCTTCCGTTATGTCTACACCTGTCTCACACCTGCTTCCGTTATGTCTACACCTGTCTCACACCTGCTTCCATTATGTCTACACCTGTCTCACACCTGCTTCCGTTATGTCTATACCTGTCTCACACCTGCTTCTGTTATGTCTATACCTGTCTCACACCTGCTTCTGTTATGTCTATACCTGTCTCACGCCTGCTTCCGTTATGTCTATACCTGTCTCACACCTGCTTCTGTTATGTCTATACCTGTCTCACGCCTGCTTCCGTTATGTCTGTACCTGTCTCACACCTGCTTCCGTTATGTCTACACCTGTCTCACACCTGCTTCCGTTATGTCTACACCTGTCTCACACCTGCTTCCGTTATGTCTACACCTGTCTCACACCTGCTTCCGTTATGTCTATACCTGTCTCACACCTGCTTGTTATGTCTATACCTGTCTCACACCTGCTTCCGTTATGTCTATACCTGTCTCACACCTGCTTCCGTTATGTCTATACCTGTCTCACACCTGCTTCTGTTATGTCTACACCTGTCTCACGCCTGCTTCTGTTATGTCTATACCTGTCTCACGCCTGCTTCTGTTATGTCTATACCTGTCTCACACCTGCTTCCGTTATGTCTATACCTGTCTCACACCTGCTTCCGTTATGTCTATACCTGTCTCACACCTGCTTCTGTTATGTCTACACCTGTCTCACGCCTGCTTCCGTTATGTCTATACCTGTCTCACACCTGCTTCTGTTATGTCTACACCTGTCTCACGCCTGCTTCCGTTATGTCTATACCTGTCTCACACCTGCTTCTGTTATGTCTATACCTGTCTCACACCTGCTTCCGTTATGTCTATACCTGTCTCACACCTGCTTCCGTTATGTCTATACCTGTCTCACGCCTGCTTCTGTTATGTCTATACCTGTCTCACGCCTGCTTCCGTTATGTCTATACCTGTCTCACGCCTGCTTCCGTTATGTCTATACCTGTCTCACACCTGCTTCCGTTATGTCTATACCTGTCTCACACCTGCTTCCGTTATGTCTATACCTATCTCACACCTGCTTCTGTTATGTCTATACCTGTCTCACACCTGCTTCTGTTATGTCTATACCTGTCTCACACCTGCTTCTGTTATGTCTATACCTGTCTCACACCTGCTTCTGTTATGTCTATACCTGTCTCACGCCTGCTTCCGTTATGTCTATACCTGTCTCACACCTGCTTCTGTTATGTCTATACCTGTCTCACACCTGCTTCTGTTATGTCTATACCTGTCTCACGCCTGCTTCCGTTATGTCTATACCTGTCTCACACCTGCTTCCGTTTTGTCTACACCTGTCTCACACCTGCTTCTGTTATGTCTACACCTGTCTCACACCTGCTTCTGTTATGTCTATACCTGTCTCACACCTGCTTCCGTTATGTCTATACCTGTCTCACACCTGCTTCCGTTATGTCTATACCTGTCTCACGCCTGCTTCCGTTATGTCTATACCTGTCTCACGCCTGCTTCCGTTATGTCTATACCTGTCTCACACCTGCTTCCGTTATGTCTGTACCTGTCTCACACCTGCTTCCGTTATGTCTATACCTGTCTCACGCCTGCTTCCGTTATGTCTATACCTGTCTCACACCTGCTTCCGTTGTACCCTGGAGGGCAGTGGCAGGTGAAAGAGCCCTGGCCGTCCACACAGGTCGCTCCATTCAGACAGGGATGGGGCTTACACTCGTCCACATCCACCTCACACAGCCGGCCTCTGAACCCGCTGGGGCACTGACATCTGGACAAGCGTAACAAACACATAAATGTACACTCATGCCTGCAAACACATGCACTAATCATGGATACCCTCAAATTCTCAGAATTACAAAGCACAGATGTGCAAACGCATTCACATATGTATGCACATATACACACACACACACACAAACACACCCCATAGCTGCACTCAGAGGGGCACACGTACATATAGTCATTTATAGAATCAGAGCAGGTGCCTCCATTCAGGCAGGGGGCGCTGAAGCACTCATTTACATTGACTTCACAGCTGTCACCAGCAAACCCCGCAGCACAGGAACAGGAGTAGCCTCCAGCCAGGTCTGTACACACCCCGCCATTTAAACACGGGTTCGACAGGCATTCGTCTATCTCCAGCTCACAAAACACACCTTTGAAGAGAGGGAAAGGCATGAGCAAGAGTGTGGCTGACGACAGAAGGGCTGTCGCCCAGCAAACAGTCATTCCCCAGGAAATCAACTTCATTACAGAGTGAAAAAGAATAATGTAAAAATGCATATATTTACTTTGTCACTTAAATTGAACTGATAAAATATTAAGGTTGACTGTATTAATATGTTGAGAAACCATTTCATCTACAGGGAAATATTCTGGACAGCAGTTACACTCATTCACTGCGACCACGAGGTCATCCCTACCAATCGCTATGATGAACACTGAATCTCTGCATCAAAAAAAAAAAAAAAAAAACGAAACCAGCGAACTTGTGATCCTCGTGTCGATACGATTACAAGTGAGAAGGAGAGGAAGGGACCTCAGCCTCCTCTCACCTGTGAAGCCATCCGCACAGCTGCAGGTGAACTGATTGACCTCGTCCACACACACGGCCTCGTTCACACAGGGGTTCGAGCTGCACTCGTTCAGCTCTGCCTCACACCGCGAGCCTGAGAGAAGAGTGGAATCCGTTCAGTACTGACCCGTACAAGCCTCTTTACTGCAGCAAAAGTACTGACCTATACAAGCCTCTTTACTGCAGCTAAAGTACTGACCCATACTGACCCATACAAGCCTCTTTACTGTAGCTAAAGTACTGACCCATACAAGCCCCTTTACAGCAGCTAAAGTACTGACCCATACAAGCCTCTTTACTGCAGCTAAGGTACTGACCCATACTGACCCAGACAAGCCTCTTTACTGCAGTTAAATACTGACCCATTCAAGCCTCTTTACTGCAGCTAAAATACTGACCCATACAAGCCTCTTTACTGCAGCTAAAGTACTGACCCATACTGACCCATAAAAGCCTCTTTACTGCAGCTAAAGTACTGACCCAAACAAGCCTCTTTACTGCAGCAGAAGTACTGACCCATACTGACACATAAAAGCCTCTTTACTACAGCAGAAGCACTGACCCATACTGACCCATACAAGCCTCTTTACTGCAGTAAAAGTACTGACCCAAACAAGCCTCTTTACTGCAGCTAAAGTACTGACCCATACTGACCCATTCAAGCCTCTTTACTGCAGCTAAAGTACTGACCCAAACAAGCCTCTTTACTGCAGCAGAAGTACTGACCCATACTGACCCATAAAAGCCTCTTTACTGCAGCTAAAGTACTGACCCATACTGACCCATAAAAGCCTCTTTACTGCAGCTAAAGTACTGACCCATACAAGCCTCTTTACTGCAGCTA
Source organism: Gymnothorax reevesii (assembly GCA_029721435.1). Lineage (NCBI taxonomy): Eukaryota > Metazoa > Chordata > Actinopteri > Anguilliformes > Muraenidae > Gymnothorax > Gymnothorax reevesii. Next base: position 119,059,989 of record CM056579.1, read on the forward strand.
AAGTACTGACCCAAACAAGCCTCTTTACTGCAGCAGAAGTACTGACCCATACTGACCCAAACAAGCCTCTTTACTGCAGCTAAAGTACTGACCCATACAAGCCCCTTTACAGCAGCTAAAGTACTGACCCATACAAGCCTCTTTACTGCAGCTAAGGTACTGACCCATACTGACCCATAAAAGCCTCTTTACTGCAGCTAAAGTACTGACCCAAACAAGCCTTTTTACTGCAGCTAAAGTACTGACCCATACTGACCCATACAAGCCTTTTTACTGCAGCTAAAGTACTGACCCATACAAGCCTCTTTACTGCAGCTAAAGTACTGACCCAAACAAGCCTCTTTACTGCAGCAGAAGTACTGACCCATACTGACACATATAAGCCTCTTTACTACAGCAGAAGCACTGACCCATACTGACCCATACAAGCCTCTTTACTGCAGCTAAAGTACTGACCCATACAAGCCCCTTTACAGCAGCTAAAGTACTGACCCATACAAGCCTCTTTACTGCAGCTAAGGTACTGACCCATACTGACCCATAAAAGCCTCTTTACTGCAGCTAAAGTACTGACCCATACTGACCCATACAAGCCTCTTTACTGCAGTTTAATACCGACCCATACAAGCCTCTTTACTGCAGCTAAAATACTGACCCATAAAAGCCTCTTTACTGCAGCTAAAGTACTGACCCATACAAGCATCTTTACTGCAGTAAAAGTACTGACCCCAACAAGCCTCTTTACTGCAGCTAAAGTACTGACCTATACTGACCCATACAAGCCTCTTTACTGCAGCTAAAGTACTGACCCAAACAAGCCTATTTACTGCAGCAGAAGTACTGACCCATACTGACACATAAAAGCCTCTTTCCTGCAGCAGAAGCACTGACCCATACAAGCCTCTTTACTGCAGTAAAAGTACTGACCCAAACACGCCTCTTTACTGCAGCAGAAGTACTGACCCATACTGACACATAAAAGCCTCTTTACTGCAGCAGAAGCACTGACCAATACAAGCCTCTTTACTGCAGTAAAAGTACTGACCCAAAAAAGCCTCTTTACTGCAGCTAAAGTACTGACCCATACTGACCCAAACAAGCCTCTTTACTGCAGCTAAAGTACTGACCCAAACAAGCCTCTTTACTGCAGCAGAAGTACTGACCCATACTGACACATAAAAGCCTCTTTACTACAGCAGAAGCACTGACCCATACTGACCCATACAAGCCCCTTTACTGCAGCTAAAGTACTGACCCATACAAGCCCCTTTACAGCAGCTAAAGTACTGACCCATACAAGCCTCTTTACTGCAGCTAAGGTACTGACCCATACTGACCCATAAAAGCCTCTTTACTGCAGCTAAAGTACTGACCCATACTGACCCATACAAGCCTCTTTACTGCAGTTTAATACCGACCCATACAAGCCTCTTTACTGCAGCTAAAATACTGACCCATAAAAGCCTCTTTACTGCAGCTAAAGTACTGACCCATACAAGCCTCTTTACTGCAGTAAAAGTACTGACCCCAACAAGCCTCTTTACTGCAGCTAAAGTACTGACCTATACTGACCCATACAAGCCTCTTTACTGCAGCTAAAGTACTGACCCAAACAAGCCTATTTACTGCAGCAGAAGTACTGACCCATACTGACACATAAAAGCCTCTTTCCTGCAGCAGAAGCACTGACCCATACAAGCCTCTTTACTGCAGTAAAAGTACTGACCCAAACACGCCTCTTTACTGCAGCAGAAGTACTGACCCATACTGACACATAAAAGCCTCTTTACTGCAGCAGAAGCACTGACCAATACAAGCCTCTTTACTGCAGTAAAAGTACTGACCCAAAAAAGCCTCTTTACTGCAGCTAAAGTACTGACCCATACTGACCCAAACAAGCCTCTTTACTGCAGCTAAAGTACTGACCCAAACAAGCCTCTTTACTGCAGTAAAAGTACTGACCCAAACAAGCCTCTTCACTGCAGCTAAAGTACTGACCCAAACAAGCCTCTTCACTGCAGCTAAAGTACTGACCCATACAAGCCTCTTTACTGCAGTTAAAGTACTGACCCAAACAAGCCTCTTTACTGCAGTAAAAGTACTGACCCAAACAAGCCTCTTCACTGCAGCTAAAGTACTGACCCAAACAAGCCTCTTCACTGCAGCTAAAGTACTGACCCATACAAGCCTCTTTACTGCAGTAAAAGTACTGACCCAAACAAGCCTCTTTACTGCAGTAAAAGTACTGACCCAAACAAACTTCTTCACTGCAGCTAAAGTACTGACCCATACAAGCCTCTTCACTGCAGTAAAAGTACTGACCCAAACAAGCCTCTTCACTGCAGCTAAAGTACTGACCCATACAAGCCTCTTTACTGCAGCTAAAGTACTGACCCAAACAAGCCTCTTTGCTGCAGTAAAAGTACTGACCCATACAAGCCTCTTGACTGCAGCTAAAGTACTGACCCATACAAGCCTCTTTACTGCAGCAGAAGCACTGAACCAAATAAGCCACTTTACTGCAGCTAAAGGACTGACCCAGACTGATTCATACAAATCTCTTTACTGCAGCAGAAGTACTGACCCATACTAGCCGATTTACTGTGGCTACAGAAATTACCCTGACTGATACACACGAACCTCTTTTTTGCGGGATAAGTAAGAACAGATATAAACCCACGAACACGTCATGTCATCACTGATACCGACACGTAAAGACAAGCAACTCCATAGACCACTATCTTAGCACTTTCATGTACAAAAAAATGTCACAAATGAATACAAGTATGGCTGATTTCACACAAGAATTTAATAAATCCTGACCAAACATACCGCCCAGCAGAAGGCAGAGACACACAGAGTCCAATATACACAACCTGCACCGTTCAGCTTTCATTACTCTGCTGTGTGTAAATCAGTGTTTTCATTGGACAGAATATGAAAGTACAAAGTGCGGAATCTGTATCATACCCGCGTAGCCTGGTTGACATTCGCACACAAAACCCCCCAGGCCATCCTTGCAGATCCCACCATTTTGGCATGGAGTGGAGTCACATTCATCGACATCACTCTCACATCTCGATCCTGTGAGGGTAACGACAAGAAGAAATGTTGCAAAAACTGAGCAGCTGAATATTATTCAGCACAGGCAAAAAGAGAGCCACAGCGTGATGTAAATTTGTATGTAGCTTCGTTAGCATTATTTTAGTAACAGTGTCTCTGTCATTGGGAAATAATGAATGGAATTTTCAATCAGAAGAACTATGGTCCAGGGAATGCATTACAGTTTTGTTTATTGTGATAATGTGTTTGAACATGCCAAACCTTTTCAGACCCCATAAAGCTGAATGTAGCTATCAAAATGCTACGGTTGGAGTAATATGGGACTACATTACCCACTGAACTCTGATTATTACCTCACGGAAATGTCCATGTTTGTAGTTTGATTATTGTTTATGATAGCATATCATTACCAACACGCGCATTTACGGTCTCGGGTTCGGGTTAGAGTAACCTATTTCTTACTTATGGACTTTGTTTTTGCCAATTTTTGAAAAGCCTGCTCATTTTTCCCCACAGATACTGGACCAGTGGAAGAGGAAGTGAACAAATACTGACAGCTGCATAGTTAATGTTGACAGAACTTTCTCTCAGTCAGTCCAAGAGAGGTGAGGTCAGCATTACTAACAAATGTCTAAACATTCACAGGAATTGTATTCCAGAAATTAAATTAAATGACAACACTTGAAAATATTAATATGTCTCAACCAATTGAGTGAGACACACATCTGCTCAGTCCATCTATTTCAAAATTTTATTTTAGAGTCCAGTATTATCTGACCTGCAGCATTAACGTATATAGTATAATGCAGATGTCACACACTGTTCATCATATGAATTTTAAGACTACTGCCAGTCAAAGGTCAGATGTAAAATTCAGGTGTTGACCTGCAGACTTTACCTGTGAAGCCAGGCAGGCAGGTGCACAGGTAACCGGCCCCCACCTCCTCGCACGTCCCCCTGTTCTGACAGGGGTTAAGGAAGCACTCGTGGAACACCTGTGGGGAAGGGGAGAGGAGTGCTGTATGGAGACTTTACCCACAACAGATACACACTTCCAGCACTGGATTTTCTGTATATATTTTCTCACTCAGAGGTCATTAGTGTGTTTGTGAAATATCAAGTAAGTATGTTTGTTTGTAGTGTCGAGAAACTCTATTCATTCAATATTGCTGAACAAAACGAGATCACACACTCACATGCTCGTGCACATTCACAGACACACACTCACACACACACACACACACACACACACACACACACACACACACACACACACACACACACACACACACAAACACACACACACACCCCCCAATGTCAGTCTTGGTTCATTGGACACACAAACACTGATTGGTCAACTGGATATAACCCGTTTTGCAAACAAATGGAGGTGGTACTTAAGCCGTTTGGCAAGAAAACATAAATTTTGCCGATTAAAAGCTCTGAATATATTTCAACCGTCAAAAATCTGATTTCACATCAACGAAAGACCAACTTTTCTCTATTTTTTGAGATAATAAACAAGCAAAATGTGGATTTGGTTTTCCCATCAAACTCTTCAAATATAGCAGTCATATTGCAGGAGCAAGGCCATAGGCTTGCTAATGGACGGTAGGGACATGTCCTACCAATATTTTGGGATTCCAGATTGTCTTGACCAATATTTCAGAGAACTTTTTCTTATCATCTGTCCAGATAAGCCATATTGGACCCAAATGTGGAGGCTACATCTCCAAGACAACCAATTTAAGCATCTGGTATTTGATTGGTTGAGAGAGAGGGGCTACCTGAAGGTTAAAGGTCAAGTGTAAATGTTGCTGCGTGCAGGTACAGAGGAGACGAGGGGACAGGTGATCTGTTGACAACGAGGCGGTGAGTTTTTTTTATGGCTGTCAGTCCGTACTTCATACCTTAAGCACAGGAGAAATGTTTTGTCTTTCCTTTTTTCTATGGCCCGCGCTGCTTAACACAGGTAATTTTGTCCAGGCCATAGGCCTACATTTAGGTAGGGACTTGCGAACATAGCAAGAATATCCTGACTAACATTCGATAAATGGGGAAAACGGAAGAAACGTGACATTGTAAATGTAAAGGATAAAAAGCATTAACCCTTTGAGCGCTGAATACATTTTCAAGGAATTAAAAATGTAGTTATCCTAAGCTGTTGAAAACCTGTCAAGTGGCAACTTGTTTAAAAGAGCTCCCGCAATGTTGCCACATGAAAGGTTTTCAACAGCGTATGATTTTTTAATCTTACGTCATTGGGCAACTATAGTTGGCCCCGGCGTTGAAGGGGTTAAAAAAATGCAACATGCCTCACTCCAGAGTAATGCCAGTAAAACTGCAGTTGCCAGGTTAGTCCAATTCTTTTTTTTCCCTTTTTTTTTTTCGGCCCACCACCACCCCCCCCTCTTCGGAGGATTTCATAGAGCCTCAATGAGGCTCATAGAGCCAATTCATAGAGCCTCAATGGTTTCATCCAAAGTGTTTATCTCGGTTGTCGTCACGTAACTATCCCAGATAGCATACGGATGTGGGCCACATCAGGCAACGATCCGGCACTTTTGGCATCCTTTTGGCCTGGACAAAATAGATGTGAGCCTACAGTGGCCCATGTGGTAAATGCTAAATTTGGCCTGCATATCACAAAACAAATATGGCCCACAATTGGCAAATATTTGGCAGAGTGACAATAGTCAGTCTGTAAGTGAACCAAAACTGGCCCACTTTTGCTACATCATATGTTCTTGGCTGACATCTGGCATCGTGATGGCTTGGTTGTGGCCAAATTCTGGCAAATGGGAGCGGAGCGCCCAAGTGCCATCATTCCATGCGGTATGTGGGCCGGATGAACGTGTCAGGTGTGGGCCAGAAGAATTTTGCTATCTGGGATTGTTTCAAGCAAACAGTACAGAGCACAGAATAAACAAGATTGCGAACTGGCTCGCTTCACTCTACCAGAACTGAGTCGGTTTCGTAAATGTGCGGCAGTTATTTGATGCAAACCGTGAAAACTGTGGAAAATGCACTGATTTCAAATATTTGCTGACATTGAAAAACCTGCCCACTAGTGATGGAAAAAACGAGGTATTCATGCGCGAATTGAATCTGAGGCCGTGGGGAAATGATCGGTGCGGTTGTCTCAATCTAAAGAAAGACAGGCAACTATAATCGGGCGGAGTGATTGATTTCTCTAGGGCTGTACTTCACATTGTTATGGCCCCAATTTGGTGTGACATATAAGACAGCAAGGAATGACAGACAAAACTCCAAAACTTTAACAGATTTAATAAAATAAAGTACTGACACTAACCTACAATTTACACTACTGACCAAGACTGATTATATACAGGAAAAAAAAAATATTTACAGTCCCTTGAGATGGGGTTGCTTGGTGACGTCCTGGGACAGGGAAATGCTCCAACACAGGAAAAAATCCACAAAAAGCTTCACAGGTCTTGTAAAGAGTGACAGGTCTGGTCATACGTATCCTTCTCCTTGCAATTTCTCCTACTACTTTACTCTCTAAATTTTCCTCCTTATATACTCTTTTGCAGACCCCACCCACCTTTCAGCCTTTTTTTTTTTAATTCTCTGGGACTTTCCGTCTCAGACATGCCCACGACATGCCCAAACCTAGCGCCAGTCTGGGCTTAACAAAAAAAAAAATCAAATACTGCCATCTAGTGGCTTCTTTTCAAATTACAACATGGTCGAGAGGAAAGTTTTCTTGTTATATGAACAACACCAAAGCTAAATAAATCGCTGTCGAGGACAGTAACATTCTTTAACATGTTAATCTATCACTGTTTAACCCCTTTCTGCAGATGTAGACGCCCGCATCTATAGACCTGCAAATTTAAGCACGCTGTTACTGTACTCGATCACTAGATGGCACCCCCGGATCAGTTACTGAATGTTCACAAGCAAGCAGACCTCGAACGCAGTTCTGAATATGGGGAAGTTCACTCCACGCCCTGTTTTTCAAGAGCTGCATGAATTAAACTCCTCAGCTAAGCCTGATGTGCAAACTGGTCAGTATCCTTGCCCATAGTATCAATCCAGCAGTTTAAAAAAACGATATCTTGACACAGAAAAAATCGTTATCCTCTGTAGCAACCAGTTAAGCCACAGTGAGCCAACAGTATTCCAAGTAATGGTTCAGAAAAATCCGTTTTCTGAGGCAAAAAAATCGACATGGTATTGATTCTCTCACATTCTACTGTTAATTACAGTCGTCACACACAAAAAAATTTGTAGTTCCCTACCGTGGATTTACGCGCAGATTCATTCATTGACGATTCCAGCGCTTCCTTATATCCACCTGAGTACTGGCGTTGATAGCCAATCACTCAATCATACGCTCAGACTCTTCTGCGTAATTGTTGAGTTACACTTCATGCCGTCGTGAAGTTTCCCTGGTAACACTGTATTGATTGATTTTTTTTTTGTTGTTGTTTTGTTTTTGGAATGTATACGTACTCAACAAAGTCGAATGTCGAGGTTTTTTTCCTGTTTAAAACGCGAACAGCCCGTGCATTTGGGTGGACCCCCTGGTACGTTCATTGCACGTTTCTTTTGTATCCAGGGAGTCAATGGATTGTTCCCTGTAAGTGGAGTGTCTGTTGTAAGTGGAGTGTCTGTTCTGTTGAAATAATAGATTTTACTCAGATATTACTGAGTTAGTGAGTTGCACTTGTTCCTTATGAGTGTTGAAATGAGTTTGTGAGCTTAGAAGAGGGGACTGGTAGCTTCCATTACAGGGTGAATGTTCTAACCATTTAATAAGAAGTTTATTTAATGCGTGTTTGTGCTGGCTTGGGGGACTTTGAAGTAAAATGGCCAAAACTCTAAACTTTATTGTGGAGAAAAGGCATGTTTTGTGTTTGGAGAGGTTACTGGTGACCATTGATATTCAACTGCAATGAGATTGATAAATTCATACTAAACTCAACCAGAAAATCATTTGTTCATATTAAATTTCATGCCTTAAAACTTTATTTGTGTTAAATACATGATTTTTTAATGATTTGACAGGACTTCATTTTGAGACTTCAGGGAGACACTTGGATAGCTGTATAATTTGGCTAAAAACATGTAGGTAATCTAGAATGTAATGTTGAAGATGAATTGTACTTGTGGTCAAGGAGTTTATGATCCCAGAAATATATAGTTTTAAGCCACAGCAGTTTTTCAATCCTCAGAATTATTTTTTTTTTCGAATTTCAATGGTGAATTCTCATGAAGATTTTTTATGTTTGCAGCTCATTTTCTCTACCATAATCATGAAAATTAACTGAAATACTATGTAATTCTAAATGCTGTAAGTGTCTTTTCAGAATTGAGCCACATTTTTCCTCTTTATGAAGCTTAAATCTTGAATTATACAGCATTAAAGTGGGTAACCCATAAATAGCCAAATTTGGCTTCTGCACAAAGGGGTTAATAATCAAATAAATATGTCGGGCCTCCGTTAGACGTACGTTAGATAATTGCATTTTTAATTGTAATTGGTGGTTACGCTGCATCCTTTCTCTAGATGTGATGGAAAAGTCTTTTTCTTTTTATCAAGATTTCTGGGAAAAAATATGGCTCAAATATCCAAGGAATACTTCGCAGTAAAGGAGGCTATTTTTTTTAAAGGAGGCTATAAGAAATGTTTGGAACATAAATGACAGTTGTTAAGTTGTATTCAGAAATTTATTCAAAAGTATTTGGACTCAAAATAGAAAAACAAGTTTATGAATATGGCATCTATCTATGAAAATTACAGAGGTACTGTATCTCCCTATGAACCATTGGGAACATCAAAGAAACACAGTAACCTGGTGACAGAGAGGCAATATTTGTGTAAAAAATTGTAGCAAAAATTTTTGCTCTTGCTGCGTGCGGTCACATGACGTATGTCCCACCAACTCTCCGATTACACCTACACCCTTGTGCAGGAGCAATTAAGACATAAATATCTGATGAAAAATTCGGACAGTTTCGGCTTAGTCTCTGTGTTCATTGGTGTCAGGGGACACATTTCATCTACAAACCCCATTCGAAGTTGGGACGCTGTGTAAAATGTGAATAAAAACAGAATGCAATGATTTGCAAATCTCATAAACCCACATTATATTCACAACAGAACATAGACAACATATCAGATGTTGAAAGTGAGACATTTTCCCATTTCAGAAAAATATTAGCCAATTTTGAATTTGAAGGCAGCAACACTTCTCAAAAAAGTTGGGACAGGGCCATGTTTACCATTGTGTAGCATCCCCTCTTCTTTGAACAACAGACTGTAAATGTCTATGAAGTGAGCAGACCAATTGCTGGAGTTTTGGATGAGGGATATTGTCCCACTCTTGTCTGATGTAGGATAGGATTCTAGCTGCTCAACAGTCCCGGGTCTTCTAAACCGGATTTTTCATTTTTTTCTATTGGTGAAAGGTCTGGACTGAAGGCGGACCATTTCAGCACCTGTTCTACAGTGAAGCCATGCTATTGTCATTGTCATGTAGCATTGTCTTATGTACTATAGATGGTGAGATATTCAAAATCTTTGCAATTTTGCATTGAGAAACCTTTTTCTGAAATTGTTCTTCAATTTTTAGTCTCAGTTTTTCACAGATTGGTGCGTCTCTGCCCATCTTCATTTTTGAGAGACTCTGCCTCACTAAAGTGCTCCTTTTATACCCAGTCATGTTACTGAACTGTCACCAATTAACCTAATTAGTTGTAAAATGCTCCTCCAGCTGTTTTTTATTAGTACTTTTTAGTTTTCCACCCTTTTGTTGCACCTGTCGCAACTTTTTTGCAGCCATCAAATTCAAAATCCACAAATATTTTTCATGAAATGGTAAAATATCTCACTTTCAACATCAGATATGTTGTCTATGTTCCATTGTGAATAAAAAGTCAGTTTATGAGATTTGCAAATCATTGCATTCTGTTTTTATTCACGTTTTACATAACGTCCCAACTTCATTGGAACTGGGGTTTGTATTACAGTCATTAACCTCAAAACTTAAACTGTAGAAGGAAATTCTGACAGACAATGAGAGGTGTGACAGTAATAGCTGCATATTAATGACGAACATGCAAAATCATTTCATAAACATCAGCAGGTTCATTGTGATAGTTGTGAGACAGATGTCAACAACCAAGACTTAACTCTTCGCCGACATGGAACTACTCAAAGTCGTCGCATCAACACCTAACATAACATAACATGAATGGCAAGAACAGGCCTTTCAGCCCAACTAAGCTTGCAAGTTTCTTTAAACTATTGTGAATATATCCCTTCAGATACTAAGGGATATATATTCAGAGATGACTCTATGGTATCTAGCTTTAGGTCAAGCCTGCTCTTGAAAACCCCCAAGGTCTCTGCCTAAACAATATGGTCAGGTAAGCTATGCCACATTGAAATTACTCTTTGGGTGAAGAAATGTTTCCGAATATCAGTGCTAAATTTACCTTTGGTCAACTTCCATTTGTGACCCCGAGTTCTACTAACAACACTTGGCCGAAGGAATCCTACATGATTCACTTTGTTAATCCCTTTAACATATTTAAAGACCTCAATCAAATCACCCCTGAGTCTCCTTTTCCTAAGACTAAAGAGATTAAGGATTTTCAGCCTCTTCGCGTAGCTTTCATTTTTTATACCGGGAATAAGCTTGGTGGCTCTTCTCTGAACTTTCTCAAGAGCCTCTATATCTCTCTTAAAGTATGGTCCCCAGAACTGTACACGATACTCCAGATGTGGTCTGACGAACGTGTTGTACAAAAGAAGCATCACCTCCTTAGATTTGTACTCAATACTTTTGGCAATGTATCCCAGCATCCGATTGGCTTTTTTAGCTGCTACGGCACAATGGCTAGAACCTGTGAGGGTTTGGTCAACAATCACTCCCAGATTTTTCTCTTGTGCAGCACATTCCAGTTTTAAACCTCCCATGAAGTAATCCCGTCTAATGTTTTTATTACCTACATGTACAACTTTACATTTTGCTAGATTAAATTTCATTTGCCACATTTCTGCCCAATTCTGGATTCTATCCAAATCGTCCTGAATCACTTTCGTGGACCCTAGACTATTTGCCAAACCCCCCAATTTAGTGTCATCTGCAAATTTAACCAATCTGCTCTCAATATTCTTATCAAGGTCATTAATGTAAATGAGGAACAGCAGGGGTCCCAACACCGATCCCTGGGGGACGCCACTCCCCACCATACCCAGCTCAGATGAGATATCACTGACCACTACTCTTTGTGTTCTGTCCTGTAACCAGTTTTAAATCCACTTAAGAATACCTCCTGTAACTCCAATGGAGCTCATTTTAAAAATTAGTCTCTTATGCGGTACTGTATCGAATGCTTTCTGAAAATCCAAGTATATGATGTCATAAGCCCTGCTCTGGTCGCAAGTCCTGGTGGCCTCTTCAAAAAATTCCAGAAGGTTTGTTAGGCATGACCTTCCCTTCCGAAAACCATGTTGGCTATCCCTCAAGACACTGTTACGTTCAAGAAATAAGTCCAGCTCATCTTTTATGATATATTCAAATATTTTGCACGAAATGAAAGTTAAACTCACTGGCCTGTAGTTTCCTGGCTCGGTACGGTCCCCTTTCTTATATATTGGTATTATATTGCCCTGTTTCCAATCATTTGGTATTTCTCCAGTTTCTAAAGACCGTCTGAAGATGGCGGATAGTGGCTTAAAGATGAACTCACCAGCTTCCTTGAGCACTCTAGGATATAAGCCATCAGGAGCCGCCGCCTTATCTGCTTTTAGTTTAGGCAACTTGTCTAATACTTTATCCCGAACCTCAATTTCCGCTAAATAATCTTGAGTACTTGACATACCCTCTAGCCAAATAAAGACCCCCTCTGACGTAAAATTCTCAACAAAGTAACTGTTTAAGGCATCCACGATATCCTCGTTATCTTATAGCAGCGATCCGTTTTTATTCTTTATGCACTTAACCTGCTCTTTAACTTTCCTTTTTCTGCTACAGTACTGAAAGAAGCGCTTAGGGTTAGATTTTGTCCCCTCTGCAATTTGTCTTTCAAACAGTCTTCTAGCATTCCTCAGCTCTTTTTTTTTACCACAGCCCGCATTTTACAGTATTCAGCCCTAGTATTCTCATTGTTATCCTTTATGTACATCTTATAAAGATTCCTGTACAGTATCAATCAACATAACCCTGCACTACAGAGTACACACAGCGACAGGGACAAGTGCTGCCTCACACACCTGGCTGCTGGCCTGGTAGTCGACACGGATCGCCACTGGTGCAGTCGTCATGCTCTCATCTTTGGACAGGAAGCTGGACCCAAAACCTTCCAGAGACACAAAACCTTCCCATAAAATTACAAATTCACCAGCAAAACAGAAAAAAATCAAGTATTTCCTCTTCTGCAAAGGGTAAACTATTCATATCGAATTTTCACTATTGCATGCTAACTTTCTTCATGTGAACTCATTCATACACTCCATTACAGTATGCAACAGTATTATATTCTGGGCAAAGGCTCATCCTTCTGTGATTGGCTAATTTGAACCTCACTGGAGCAGTGCTGAATGGCTGTCGCCCCAGAGATGGTGGTGGTTCCGTAAAAGGGGCAGGACAGGCAAAAGGACCGCCCCTCTTCCGGCTGGTAGTAATCTCGAGGACATGGGTAACAGGGCACCAGCCCGGAACGGGAGAAGTGACCTGCTGAGCACGGCACTGTGGGGATATGAAATAAGCCCGTCACCATCTCTGCTAATCGTTTCTGACTCTGATTTCCTGTGGACATTAGGATATTGAAACCCTAACCCTACTAGCCCAGAGGGTAAAAATCTGTCTGAGATTGGTCTTCAGGTTCCACAGTCCCTGGAATGGTTGAGGGAATTTTCCATTGAAACAGAGGGACAGCAACCCCTCAAACTACGCTTAGAATGTTTGATGAAATGCACCTGAATTAATTCAATAACTATGCATAACAGAACTCAAACCACATCCACATTTATGCCTGAGTAAAGCATACACAATAAATTTGGCTAACAGGCATTTCATTTTTGCATTGTAAACAGTGGGTCTTTTCAGTGATTCCTTTTTTTGAGACTTCCCTCTGTACACGTGATCCCAGGTACACACCTCCACATTCTCCAATGTCCACTGCCCCTCTGTTGACGGTTGTGGTGCGCTCTGGGCAGGACAGGCAGAGTTTTGACCCAAACCCAGGCTGGTACTGTCCCAGCGGGCAGGACTCGCAGGTCTCCAGGCCTCGCACTGAGAAACTCCCTGGCCTGCACTGCGCTGGAGCAGGAAGGAGAACAGAGGTTTGGAGAGCAGAGATACTTAGCAGCAGAGACACCAGTAATCTGTGACCTCTTATAGAACAGAGGCATAAAGGTGAGCAAACAGCTCAGTGTTACAGCACTATTAAAAACAGTAACCTGCATTGTCTTTGCACAAGACCCTACAGCATTCTTCACAACAGCATAAAGAATCAATATCACAGTAAAGCAAAGCTTGCAGCTCATAGTACCAGCAGCAGAGATCACCGCACATGCAGAAGCATGAATTATCCAGAACTCTCTCTGCCAACTGTGCTGTTTCACAAACAACTAGAAAACAAAACTAATATTTTGGCTGAATTTAACTGGTCATTCAACAACAACAAAAAAATATGTAGATAAATATATATAGCACAGTGAAACTAGGCCAATGCTGTTGGCGGCCGACAGCAAGGGGTATATCCCTGAAATTCTCCAATCCTCAAAGCCCCCTTCATTAGATTCCCCTTTACTACACCTACAATATGGGGCGAATTTGAGGTCTGTGTAAGTAATTGTTCCAGAGATATGGTTAAAAAATGGATTCTTTCAATATATAGCGCCACCTGGTGGCAAACCTAGGGGCGCATACTTGCCCGAAATCTAATCAGTACATCCTCTCTACCATATCTACCCATATGCAAATAATGAGAAGCCTATGTAAAGTATTTTGTGAGTTATTGCGCTAACGGCTAAAATCTGCGGACGCGGCAGCAGCGGCGAAACCATGATATTAAATATTATTTCAAAAGTTCATAAATAGTTAAATATTTTGCTATTTTGTTTTAGACAGGAAGGTATTGCCAAAGATGTTCCCGACTGATAAAATCAAGCAACAATTGGGTGCATCTCAAAGCGTAGGCTGCATCCTTCGAAGTCTGCATTTTTAGGGGTCGTCACTGAATTCGACCTGCCAAACTGACATTCAGGTAAGGGACAAGGTTAGGTTTAGGGTTAGGGATTAGACTTAAGGTTAGGGAAACCACTGACAACTCACTTAAACCAAAGCTGTTTAATGAAGATGAAATGATGTTACATCAGTTTGGCGGGTGGAATTAAGCGCAGCCTTCGAAGGCTACAGATACGCTTTGAGATGCACCCATTGAAAAATGAATGGGGTTTTTTGGTTGTGGTTCCGGTTTGGCAGGTGTTTGCTCATTAGATGGTCAAATGGTGAGACTGATAAATGGAGGTTACAACTGCAATTCGAAATAGTTGGGACAAAATGTAAATTGTGAATAAAGTCAAAACGCAACGACTTATAGAACAGAGATAACATAGCAAATGTTGAAAGTGAGAAATTTAACAATTTTATCCACAAAATGAGCTCAACTCAAATCTGACGGCTGCTACAGGTCTCAAAAAAGTTGGGACAGGGGTCTGTTTACCATGGTGTAGCATCCCCTCTTCTTTTAAACAGAATGGAGGCGTCTAGGCATTGAGGAGACAAGTTTATTGAGTTCAGCCATTGGCATTTGATCCCACTCTTGTTTAACACAGACTTCCAACTACTGGAGAGTTTTGGGTCTCCTTTGATGGACTTTTCGTTTAATTATGTGCCAAATGTTCTCAATCGTTGAAAGATCAGGACTACAGGCAAGCCAGTTCAGCACACGGACTCTTCTACTCCGAAGCCATGCTGTTGTAAAAGCTGCAATTTGTGGTTTTGCATTGTCCTGCTGAAATACACAAGGCCTTCCTTAGAGTAGATGTCGTCTGGAGGGGAGCACATGTTACTCTAAAACCTTTATATACCTTTCAGCATTCATGGTGCTTTTTAAAACATGCAAGTGTCCCACGCCATATGCACTAATGCATCCAAATACCATCAGAGATGCTGGCTTTTGAACTGAACACTGATAACAGGAGGGGTGGTCTTTCTCCTCTTTAGCCCGGAGGACACGACATCCATGATTTCTAACAAGAATGTCAAATTTGGACTCGTCTGACCACAGGACACTTTTGCCACTTTGCTACAGTCCATTTTAAAAGAGCCTTGGCCCACAGATCATGGTGGCGCTTCTGTAACATGCTCAACAATGGCTTCCTTTTTGCATGATAGAGTTTAAGGTGGCATCTGTGGATGGCACGGCGGACTGTGTTTACAGACAGTGGTTCCTTGAAGTATTCCTGGGCCCATTTAGTAATGTCAAAGACAGAATCATGCCGGTGAGTGATACAGTGGCATCTGAGGGCCCGAATATCACGGACATACAGTAAAGGTGTACGACCTTGTCCCTTACCCTCAAAGATATTTCCAGTTTCTCTGAATCTCTTGATGATGTTATGCACTGTCGATGATGAGACTTTCAAAGCCTTTGCAATTTGACCTTGAGGAACATTGTTTTTAAAATATTGCACATTTTTTTTTCCACAAGCCTTCACAGGTTGGAGATTATCTGGCCATCTTTACTTCTGAGAGACTCAGCCTCTCTAAGACATCCCTTTCATAGCCAATCATGTTACACACCTGATGCCCGTCACCTTAATTACTTGCTAAATGTTCTCTCAGCTGATTCTCTTATATATTAATTGCTTTTTCAGCCCTTTTTTCGCCTGTGTCCCAATGCTTTTGAGACCTGTTTTAGCCAGAAAATTTGAAATAAGCTCATTTTGTGGATAAAAATGTAAAATGTCTCCGTTTAAACATTTGAAATGTTATCTATGTTCTATTGTAAATTACATATTGGCGCATGTGATCTGATAAAATCATTGCATTTTGATTTTATTCACAATTTACACTTCGTTCAAACTATTTCAGAATTTCGGTTGTACATTTTTGTGTCTTTGCTGTCAAGTCTGAAAATACGAATGACTGAAGAAGACTCGCCGAGTATGGAAAAGTTATGTCTTTCTGGCTAAGCAAGAACGGCAGTTACATTCTTAAAAAAATTTGACCGACATTCACACATTTGGAATTCAGTCTCTATCATTTAAATTGACCTGTGGCTAGCAAATCCATGGTAGCAACCGTTAGCTAGCAAACATTCAATTAATTGGAATAGTGTCACTATTCTCCTGAACTGAATTCATCCCATCACTACTTTGTTCTTGTCAACACATCTCTTTAAACCTATAATGCCCCCTGTATCATATATGAAACACCAAATTTGAAGGACCATGCGCACCTGGCAAGATGCAACAAAATCACTACTGCTCACTGTATCATATCTGATACACAGTGCTACCACCTGGAAGGAAGAAGTGAGATTACAGGAGTCTTTCCCCTAGTCACTCACTTCAAGGTAGTAGCTCCCATGTGAATGGGAATTCATGAATTTCCTTGGACTTTGACAGTGAAGTTCGGCATTCCAAGGTAAATATTACACAAATACTAATTTTTATACATGTTAAGGGATAGCTATAGATAGTAGAGACCATGTAAATAATTTGAAATTTCAGTGTTGAGATCTGAAGAAGTGCTAATTTTTGGCTGTATCAGATATGATGCTCCTGGAATTAGAAGTTCTGTTCACCTGTCAAGTTCACTTTATCAAAAAATAAATAAATAACAGTGGATCTGAATACTACCCTTCAACACTTCAAAAATATCACTGGGTCATATTTATCCTATAAAGATGTTTGTCTGGGAATTATAGGGTTAACAAGACTAGCCAGTTTGGTCGAAACCAAGGTGGAACATGGGATGACTGTCAACATTTTCGCTATCGCAATAAGTTCCGCTTGCGCCTTAATGGCAATTCCCATTTTGTTTGCGTTGCTAATTTCCGTTAGCACCCCAATGGCAATTCCCATTATGTGCTAGCACTGAGATAACTAAACCGCTCTGCTATTCAATCATTAAGGCACGGTCATTATGTTTGTACAAGTGATCATTTCTTAATTCAGCGCCAATCGAGTGTACCTCGCTAGAAACAGTCAGTTGCCACTCTTTTTTTTTAAACAAAACTAGCAATATGGCTATCTTAGCCTGCCAGCTAAATAGCTGAAAATTGGTTATCGGGACAGAGAAAGGAACACAAACCATTCTGCAAACAAAATCTGACTACAAATGCAGAACTGCTAATTTAGTAAACATTTGTTTTAATTTTTATTCATAGAATCCTCAGTATTTGTCATCGAGCTAGCCAGCACGCTAATGATGGCTCACTTGGGACAGGAAGAGGGCAGTCAGGGTTGTCTGCCTGTTGTTACCTAGCAACCCCAGAGGGAAAGCCTGCAGAGACCTCAATTAGGGTTATTTTCATTAAAAATGTTAATCACAGTCACTACAAATTATGGCATGAAAATAATTGAAAGACCTTTGGCTAACTGAAGATTATATCGATTAGGAGCCATATGATGCGAGGAAAATTAAAATGAGATAGTTGGCTCTCTTTCCTCAGTCTACCATTAACCTCAATACATTGAAACAGCAGCCTGTACCTTGCCTAAATGTTTTTGTCACCACTAGTGGTCGTTAATTCTCTGACCAGGAAGTAGATTATTTTGATTGATCTTGGTAGTCAATCAGAACTTCTCGGCAGATTCCGCTACTCTTCATCAAGCGAAGGATGTGTGACAGAAAGTTGATATGCTGCTCCGCCTGACATTTCTTTGCCAGAGGGCCGATTTACGCAGTTGTCTAAATCCACGCACTACATCATGTCACGGTTTGGTTCTTGGGTGGACCCAAATGCAGAACACAGACGCAGAGTTATAGGTAAGGAGGGAGGGTTTATTGAGGTGAACAGCAATGGTGTGGCAGGGGGGCAGGTGCTGAGATCCGGGGGGAAAGTGGGATGATGGTGGTCGAGAGAACTGGTGGCAGGTGACCAGGCAGGCAGGCAGACTGGCAGGTTGGTGTGGTGTGGGCCGAAAGTAGAGGAGAATGATGAGTGGAGGGGGTGCCAGGGTTCTGATACTGAGGAGCCTGATTAGTGGAGAGAGTGCCAGGGTTCTGATACTGTGGAGCCTGAGTAGTGGAGGGAGTACCAGGGTTCTGATGCTATGGCGCTTGATTAGAGGAGGGAGTGCCAGGGTTCTGATACTGAGGAGGGTGATTAGAGGTGGGAGAGCCAGGGTTGTAATATTGAGCAGCGTGATTAGAGGAGGGAAGAGCAGGGTTCTGATACTGAGGAGCGTGATTAGAGGAGTGAGTGCCAGGGTTCTCATACTGAGGAGCTTGATCAGAGGAGGGAGTGCCAGGGTTCTGATACAGTGGAGATTGATTAAAGGAGGGAGTGCAAAGGTTCTGATATTGTGGAGCTTGATTAGTGGAGGGAGTGCCAAGGTTCTGATACTGAGGAGCTTGATTAGAGGTGGAAGTGCCAGGGTTGTAATACTGAGCAGCGCGATTAGAGGAGGGAAGAGCAGGGTTCTGATACTGAGGAGCGTGATTAGATGAGGGAGTAGCAGGGTTCTGATACTGAGGAGCATGATTAGTGGAGGGAGTGCCAGGGTTCTGATATTGTGGAGCTTGATTAGCGGAGGGAGTGCCAGGGTTCAGATATTGTGGAGCTTGATTAGTGGAGGGAGTGCCAGGGTTATGACACTGAGGAGCATGATTAGAGAAGGTGGTGCCAGGGTTCTGATTCTGAGGAGCGTTAATAGAGGAGGGAGTGCGAGGGTTCTGATACTGTGGAGCCTGATTAGTGGAGGGAGTGCCAAGGTTCTGATACTGAGAAGCGTGATTAGAGGAGGGGGTGCCACGGTTCTGAAACTGAGGAGCGTGATTAGAGGAGGGGGTGACGGGGTTCTGATACTAAGGAGCATTAAGAGAGGAGGGAGTGGCAGGGTTCTGATACTGTGGGGATTGAATAGAGAAGGGACTGCCAGGGTTCTAAAACTGAGGAGCGTGATTAGAGGAGATAGCGCCAGGGTTCTGGTACTGAGGAGCGTGATTAGAGAAAGGGGTGCCAGGGTTCTGATACTGTGGAGATTGATTAGAGGAGCGAAGAGCAGGGTTCTGATACAGTGGTGCTTGATTAGTGGAGGTAGTGCCAGGGTTCTGATACTGAGGAGCATGATTAGTGGAAGGAGTGCCAGGGTTCTGATACAGTGGTGCTTGATTAGAGGTGGGAGTGCCAGGGTTGTAATACTGAGCAGCGTGATTAGAGGAGGGAAGAGCAGTGTTCTGATACTGAGGAGCGTGAATAGAGGAAAGAGTGCCAGGGTTCTGATACTGAGGAGCCTGATTAGTGGAGGGAGTGCCAGGGTTCTGATACTGTGGAGCCTGATTAGTGGAGGGAGTGCCAAGGTTCTGATACTGAGAAGCGTGATTAGAGGAGGGGGTGCCACGGTTCTGAAACTGAGGAGCGTGATTAGAGGAGGGGGTGACGGGGTTCTGATACTGAGGAGCATTAAGAGAGGAGGGCGTGGCAGGGTTCTGATACTGTGGGGATTGAATAGAGAAGGGAGTGCCAGGATTCTGATACTGAGGAGCCTTATATGAATAGGGACTGCCAGGGTTCTAAAACTGAGGAGCGTGATTAGAGGAGATAGCGCCAGGGTTCTGGTACTGAGGAGCGTGATTAGAGAAAGGGGTGCCAGGGTTCTGATACTGTAGAGATTGATTAGAGGAGGGAGTGCCAGGGTTCTGATACAGTGGTGCTTGATTAGTGGAGGTAGTGCCAGGGTTCTGATACAGTGGTGCTTGATTAGAGGTGGGAGTGCCAGGGTTGTAATACTGTGCAGCGTGATTAGAGGAGGGAAGAGCAGTGTTCTGATACTGAGGAGCGTGATTAGAGGAGGGAGTGCCAGGGTTCTGATACTGAGGAGCCTGATTAGTGGAGAGAGTGCCAGGGTTCTGATACTGTGGAGCCTGAGTAGTGGAGGGAGTACCAGGGTTCTGATGCTATGGCGCTTGATTAGAGGAGGGAGTGCCAGGGTTCTGATACTGAGGAGGGTGATTAGAGGTGGGAGAGCCAGGGTTGTAATATTGAGCAGCGTGATTAGAGGAGGGAAGAGCAGGGTTCTGATACTGAGGAGCGTGATTAGAGGAGTGAGTGCCAGGGTTCTGATACTGAGGAACCTGATTAGGGGAGGGAGTGCCAGGGTTCTGATACTGAGGAGCCTGATTAGCGGAGGGAGTGTCAGGGTTCTGATACTGTGGAGCCCGATTAGTGGAAGGAGTACCAGGGTTCTGATGCTATGGCGATTGATTAGAGGTGGGAGTGCCAGGGTTGTAATACTGAGCAGCGTGATTAGAGGAGGGAGTGCCAGGGTTCTGATACTGAGGAGCGTGATTAGAGGAAGGAGTAGCAGGGTTCTGATACTGAGGAGCGTGATTAATGGAGGGAGTGCCAAGGTTCTGATATTGTGGAGCTTGATTTGTGGAGGGAGTGCCAGGGTTCTGATACTGAGGAGCCTGATTAGTGGAGGGAGTGCCAGGGTTCTGATACTGAGGAGCCTAATTAGCGGAGGTAGTGCCAGGATTCTGATACTGAGGAGCGTGATTAGAGGAGGGAGTGCCAGGGTTCTGATACTGTGGAGCCCGATTAGTGGAGGGAGTACCAGGGTTCTGATGCTATGGCGATTGATTAGAGGTGGGAGTGCCAGGGTTGTAATACTGAGCAGCGTGATTAGAGGAGGGAGTGCCAGGGTTGTAATACTGAGCAGCGTGATTAGAGGAGGGAGTGCCAGGGTTCTGATACTGAGGAGCGTGATTAGAGGAGGGAGTAGCAGGGTTCTGATACTGAGGAGCCTGATTAGTGGAGGGAGTGCCAGGGTTCTGATACTGAGGAGCCTAATTAGCGGAGGTAGTGCCAGGATTCTGATACTGAGGAGCGTGATTAGAGGAGGGAGTGCCAGGGTTCTGTTACTGTGGAGCTTGATTAGCGGAGGGAGTGCCAGGGTTCTGATACTGAGGAGCGTGATTAGTGGAGGGAGTGCCAGGGTTCTGTTACTGTGGCGCTTGATTAGTGGAGGGAGTGCCAGGGTGCTGATACTGAGGAGCCTGATTAGCGGAGGGAGTGCCAGGGTTCTGATACTGAGGAGCGTGATTAGAGGAGGGAGTGCCAGGGTTCTGATACTGAGGAGCCTGATTAGTGGAGGGAGTGCCAGGGTTCTGATACTGAGGAGCCTGATTAGCGCAGGGAGTGTCAGGGTTCTGATACTGTGGAGCCGGATTAGTGGAGAGAGTACCAGGGTTCTGATGCTATGGCGCTTGATTAGCGGAGAGAGTGCCAGGGTTCTGATACTGAGGAGCGTGATTAATGGAGGGAGTGCCAGGGTTCTGATACTGTGGTGCTTGATTAGCGGAGGGAGTGCCAGGGTTCTGATACTGAGGAGCGTGATTAGTTGAGGGAGTGCCAGGGTACTGATACTAAGGAGCGTAATTAGAGGAGGGAGTAGCAGGGTTCTGATACTGAGGAGCGTGATAAGTGGAGGGAGTGCCAGGGTTCTGATACTGAGGAGCTTGATTAGAGAAGGGGGTGCCAGTGTTATAATACTGAGGAGTGTTAATAGAGGAGGGAGTGCCAGGGTTCTGATACTGAGGAGCGTGATTAATGGAGGGAGTGCCAGGGTTCTGATACTGTGGAGATTGAATAGAGAAAGGAGTGCCAGGGTTCTGATACTGTGGCGACTGATTAGAGGAGGTAGTGCAAAGGATCTGATACTGAGGAGCTTGATTAGAGGTGGAAGTGCCAGGGTTGTAATACTGAGCAGCGTGATTAGTAGAGGGAGTGCCAGGGTTTTGATATTGTGGAGCTTGATTTGTGGAGGGAGTTCCAGGGTTCTGATAGTGAGGAGCCTGATTAGTGGAGGGGTTGCCAGGGATCTGATTCTGAGGAGCCTGATTAGTGGAGGGAGTACCAGGGTTCTGATGCTATGGCGCTTGATTAAAGGAGGGAGTGCCAGGATTCTGATACTGTGGAGCTTGATTAGCGGAGGGAGAGCCAGGGTTCTGATACTGAGCAGCGTGATTAGAGGAGCGAAGAGCAGGGTTCTGATACTGAGGAGCGTGATTAGAGGAGGGAGTACAGGGTTCTGATACTGAGGAGCGTGATTAGTGGAGGGAATGCAAGGGTTCTGATATTGTGGAGCTTGATATGTGGAGGGAGTGCCAGGGTTCTGATACTGAGGAGCCTGATTAGTGGAGGGAGTGCCATGGTTCTGATACTGTGGAGCCTGAGTAGTGGAGGGAGTACCAGGGTTCTGATGCTATGGCGCTTGATTAGAGGAGGGAGTGCCAGGGTTCTGATACTGAGGAGCCTGATTAGTGGAGGGAGTGCCAGGGTTCTGATACTGAGGAGCCTGATTAGCGGAGGGAGTGCCAGGATTCTGATACTGAGGAGCGTGATTAGAGGAGGGAGTGCCAGGGTTCTGTTACTGTGGAGCTTGATTAGCGGAGGGAGTGCCAGGGTTCTGATACTGAGGAGCCTGATTAGTGGAGGGAGTGCCAGGGTTCTGATACTGAGGAGCGTGATTAGAGGAGGGAGTGCCAGGGTTCTGATACTGAGGAGCCTGATTAGCGCAGGGAGTGTCAGGGTTCTGATACTGTGGAGCGTGATTAGAGGAGGGAGTGCCAGGGTTCTGATACTGAGGAGCCTGATTAGTGGAGGGAGTGCCAGGGTTCTGATACTGAGGAGCCGGATTAGTGGAGAGAGTACCAGGGTTCTGATGCTATGGCGCTTGATTAGCGGAGGGAGTGCCAGGGTTCTGATACTGAGGAGCGTGATTAATGGAGGGAGTGCCAGGGTTCTGATACTGAGGAGCGTGATTAGTTGAGGGAGTGCCAGGGCTCTGATACTGAGGAGCGTGATTCAAGGTGGGAGTAGCAGGGTTCTGATACTGAGGAGCTTGATTAGAGGAGGGAGTGCCAGGGTACTGATACTAAGGAGCGTAATTTGAGGAGGGAGTAGCAGGGTTCTGATACTGAGGAGCGTGATAAGTGGAGGGAGTGCCAGGGTTCTGATACTGAGGAGCTTGATTAGAGAAGGGGGTGCCAGTGTTATAATACTGAGGAGTGTTAATAGAGGAGGGAATGGCAGGATTCTGATACTGTGGGGATTGATAAGAGGAGGAAGTGCCAGGGTTCTGATACTGAGGAGTGTTAATAGAGGAGGGAATGGCAGGGTTCTGATACTGCGGGGATTGATAAGAGGAGGGAGTGCCAGGGTTCTGATACTGAGGAGCCTGATTAGTGGAGGGAGTGCCAGGGTTCTGATACTGAGGAGCCTGATTAGCGGAGGGAGTGCCAGGATTCTGATACTGAGGAGCGTGATTAGAGGAGGGAGTGCCAGGGTTCTGTTACTGTGGAGCTTGATTAGCGGAGGGAGTGCCAGGGTTCTGATACTGAGGAGCCTGATTAGTGGAGGGAGTGCCAGGGTTCTGATACTGAGGAGCGTGATTAGAGGAGGGAGTGCCAGGGTTCTGATACTGAGGAGCCTGATTAGCGCAGGGAGTGTCAGGGTTCTGATACTGTGGAGCGTGATTAGAGGAGGGAGTCCCAGGGTTCTGATACTGAGGAGCCTGATTAGTGGAGGGAGTGCCAGGGTTCTGATACTGAGGAGCCGGATTAGCGGAGAGAGTACCAGGGTTCTGATGCTATGGCGCTTGATTAGCGGAGGGAGTGCCAGGGTTCTGATACTGTGGTGCTTGATTAGGGGTGGGAGTGCTAGGGTTCTGATACTGAGGAGCGTGATTGGTGGAGGGAGTGCCAGGGCTCTGATACTGAGGAGCGTGATTCAAGGTGGGAGTAGCAGGGTTCTGATACTGAGGAGCTTGATTAGAGGAGGGAGTAGCAGGGTTCTGATACTGAGGAGCTTGATTAGAGGAGGGAGTAGCAGGGTTCTGATACTGAGGAGTGTGATTAGTGGAGGGAGTGCCAGGGTTCTGATACTGAGGAGCTTGATTAGAGAAGGGGGTGCCAGGGTTCTTATACTGAGGAGTGTTAATAGAGGAGGGAGTGCCAGGGTTCTGATACTGCGGGGATTGATAAGAGGAGGAAGTGCCAGGGTTCTGATACTGAGGAGTGTTAATAGAGGAGGGAATGGCAGGGTTCTGATACTGCGGGGATTGATAAGAGGAGGAAGTGCCAGGGTTCTGATACTGAGGAGTGTTAATAGAGGAGGGAATGGCAGGATTCTGATACTGTGGGGATTGATTAGAGGAGGCTGTGCCGGGGTTCTGATATGTTGAACCTGACTAGTGGAGGGAGTGCCAGGGTTCTGATACTGAGGAGCGTGATTAGAGGAGGGAGTGCCAGGGTTCTGATACTGAGGAGCGTGATTAGAGGAGGGAGTGCCAGGGTTCTGATACTGTGGAGCGTGATTAGAGGAGGGAGAGCCAGGGTTCTGATACTGAGGAGCCTGATTAGCGGAGGGAGTGCCAGGGCTCTGATACTAAGGAGCATGATTAGAGGAGGGAGTAGCAGGGTTCTGATACTGAGGAGCGTGATTAGTGGAGGGAGTGCCAGGGTTTTGATATTGTGGCGCTTGATTAGTGGAGGGAGTGCCAGGGTTCTTATACTGAGGGGCGTGATAAGAGAAGGGGTTGCCAGGGTTCTAATCCTGAGGAGTGTTAATATAGGAGGGATTGCCAGGGTTCTGATACTGAGAAGCGTAATTAGAGGAGGGAGTGCCGGGGTTCTGATACTGAGGAGTGTTAATTGAGGTGGGAGTGCCAGGGTTCTTATACTGAGGAGTGTTAATAGAGGAGGGAGTGCCAGGGTTCTTTTACTGAGGAGCATGATTACAGAAGGGGTTGCCAGGATTCTAATACTGAGGAGTATTAATAAAGGAGGGAGTGCCAGGGTTTTGATGGAAGGAGTGCCAGGGTTCTAATACTGTGGAGCCTGATTAGTGAAGGGAGTATCAGGGTTCTGATGCTGTGGAGCCTGATTAGAGGAGGGAGTGCCAGGGTTCTGATACTGTAAAGCCTGATTAGTGGAGGGAGTATCAGGGTTCTGATGCTGTGGCGCTTGATTAGAGGAAGGAGTGCCAGGGTTCTGATACTGAGGAGTGTGATTAGCGGAGGGAGTACCAGGATTCTGATGCTGTGGAGCCTGATTAGTGGAGGGAGTGCCAGGGTTCTGATACTGAAGAGCTTGATTAGAGGAGTGGGTAGCAGGGTTCTGATACTGAGGAGCTTGATTAGAGGAGGGAGTAGCAGGGTTCTGATACTGAGGAGTGTGATTAGTGGAGGGAGTAGCAGGGTTCTAATTTTGTGGCGCTTGATTAGTGGAGGGAGTGCAAGGGTTTTGATACTGAGGAGTGTTAATAGAGGAGGGAATGGCAGGGTTCTGATACTGTGGAGCCTGATTAGTGGAGGGAGTAGCAGGGTTCTGATACTGAAGAGTGTGATAAGTGGAGGGAGTAGCAGGGTTCTGATACTGTGGGGACTGATTAGAGAAGTGAGTGCCAGGGTTCTGATACTGAGGAGCACGATTAGAGGAGGCAGTGCCAGGGTTCTGATACTGTTGAACCTGACTAGTGGAGGGAGTGCCAGGGTTCTTATACTGAGGAGCGTGATTAGAGAAGGGGTTGCCAGGGTTCTAATACTGAGGAGTGTTAATATAGGAGGGATTGCCAGGGTTCTGATACTGAGAAGCGTAATTAGAGGAGGGAGTGCCAGGTTTCTGATACAGTGGTGCTTGATTAGAGGAGGGAGTGCCAGGGTTCTAATACTGTGGAGCCCGATTAGTGGAGGGAGTTCCAGGGTTCTGATGCCGTGGCCCTTGATTAGAGGAGGGAGTGCCAGGATTCTGATACTGTGGAGTTTGATTAGAGGAAGGAGTGTCAGGGTTCTGATACTGAGGAGCGTGACTAGAGGAGGGAGTGCCAGGGTTCTGATACTGAGGAGTGTTAATAGAGGAGGGAGTGCCAGGGTTCTGATACAGTGGAGCCCGATTAGAGGAGGGAGTTCCAGGGTTCTGATACTGTGGAGCCCGCTTAGAGGAGGGAGTGCCAGGGTTCTGATACTGTGGAACCTCATTAGTGGAGGGAGTACCAGGGTTCTGTTGCTGAGGTGCTTGATTAGCGGAGGGAGTGCCAGGGTTCTGATACTGTGGAGCGTGATAAGAGGAGAGTGTGTCAGGGTTCTGATACTGTGGAGCGTGATTAGAGGAGGGAGTGCCAGGGCTCTGATACTGAGGAGCCTGAATAGTGGAGGGAGTGCCAGGGTTCTGATACTGTGGAGCCTGAATAGTGGAGGGAGTGCCAGGGTTCTGATACTGTGTAGCGTGATTAGCGGAAGGAGTGCCAGGGCTCTGATGCTGTGGCGCTTGATTAGAGGAGGGAGTGCCAGGATTATGATTCTGTGGAGCCTGATTAGCAGAGGGAGTGCCAGGGTTCTGATACTGTGGAGCGTGATTAGTGGAGGGAGTGCCAGGGTTCTGATACTGAAGAGATTGATTAGAGGAGGGAGAGCCAGGGTTCTGATACTGAGGAGATTGATTAGAGGAGGGAGAGCCAGGGTTCTGATACTGTGGAGCGTGATGAGTTGATTGAGGGCACGTGACGTGGAACAGAAGCCTTGAAAGAGCAGCGACTCTCACACTACACACAAACCCACAGAGGGAGGGGAAAGGGAGCAGAACGGAGGTACAGATACACAGAAAAGTCCCTCAATTCACGGCTTGAGGGGTGACGTCTCGGCTCCTAGAAATGGAGGCAAAACTTACCTTCGCAAACTCCATGTGTGGTGATGCTTTTTCGTGTCTTGACACAAGAGGCAACACAACGTTTTCTCCAATTTGACATCAAACCCAGCACTGCTGCATCTGGACACCTCCATGTTTGTCCAGAAAAAAAAGTTCAGCTCACGGCTTCAACAGTCCCACATCCAAGGTTTGACGAGGAGTAAATCGGCCGAGGTTTGCCAAGTGCTTTATAGTCAGTGATCTTTATCTTGACTGTTTGGTATTGGTTCTTGGGGCATAATTTTGAATCAAAACCACTGAGGTCTTTGTTGTTTATTAAATATTATTTCACACAAGAGGGGCTCATGATCTTCAAATGGCCTTACTCTGCTCCAGCAAAGACTGGCCCAGAATGAGTATATCAATCTGAATTTGTCATCAAGAGGGGATCTTTGTACACACTCTCACTGGCATCATGAATAGCAAACAATCAGACTATAATTGCACGTCTCCACCAAACACAAAGAAAATTTTTCACAAGGACAGACCATACTCAAACTCAATGCAAACGAACAAATAAACACGAGATGCGCAAACAGAGCCGCAAATCTTCAAAGAGAGAAAATAAGAATAATCCTGCTGTGAAACTTGTGCTAGTGATGCAAGGAGAAATTTTGTTTCTCTGTTGTGGTGGCTCTCTTTGCCATGGCACAGTGCCAACGGCAAACAGCACATTAACTACAATGATGCAACAGCTAACAGCACATTCTCTTCAATAATGCAATAGCTAACAGCACATTCTCTCCAATAATGCAATAGCTAACAGCACATTCTCTTCAATAATGCAACAGCTAACAGCACATTCTCTCCAATAATGCAACAGCTAACAGCACATTCTCTCCAATAATGCAACAGCCATCAGCACATTCTCTCCAATAAGCAACAGCTAACAACACATTCTCTCCAATAATGCAACTGCTAACAGCACATACTCTCCAATAAGCAACAGCTAACAACACATTCTCTCCAATAATGCAACAGCTATCAGCACATTCTCTCCAATAATGCAACTGCAAACAGCACATACTCTCCAATAGTGCAACAGCTAACAGCACATTCTCTCCAATAAGCAACAGCTAACAACACATTCTCTCCAATAATGCAACAGCTATCAGCACATTCTCTCCAATAATGCAACTGCTAACAGCACATACTCTCCAATAGTGCAACTGCTAACAGCACATACTCTCCAATAGTGCAACAGCTAACAGCACATTCTCTCCAATAATGCAACAGCTAACAGCACATTCTCTCCAATAATGCAACAGGTAACAGCACATTCTCTACAATAATGCAACAGCTAACAGCACATTCACTACAATAATGCAACAGCTAACAGCACATTCTTTCCAAAAGTGCAACAGCTGACACCACATTCTCTACAATAATGCAACAGCTAACAGCACCTTCTCTTCAAAAATGCAACAGCTGACAGCACATTCTCTCCAATAGTGCAACAGCTAACAGCTCATTAACTACAATCGTGCAACAGCAAACTGCACCTTCACTACAATAGTGCAATAGCTAACAGCACATTCTCTAAAATCAACAGCTCAACAGCTTCCATTAACATTTCGACTTTAACATTTGAAAATGCATTCGTACATATGCTTGAAAAGGGGAGAAATGTTAGCTCCAGAGCAGTCGTTACCCCAGCATTGTGCACATTGCAGGTAGATGCAGAAAGAGACCTGTGTGATCTGAATTAGACTGCAGTACCTTTGCATTCAGCCTCATTGCGGGAGTGCAGATACGCCGTGGAGAACCCATCCGGACACACCTTACACTCCATTTGCCCCTCTGTGTCCTGGTAAGAGCCAATCCAGCAGCTCTCGCATGTGCTGTACTCCAAGGAGTAGTAAGTTCCGATTGGACATTGAACTGGGAGACAGTCAGAATGTAGTAAGTGACAAAGACATTACATTCGCTTGCACGCCAGCTCATGCTACTAAGAGCAGAAATGCACAATATACCCTTACAGTCACCACGGTCACAATTGTGTTCACCTGTTCTAATGCCATTTCATGGCTTGGCCATGCTGGGAGAACCATGCAGTGGTTCGAACACTAAAAATCATGCATTTTCAAAATTTCAATTTCAAATAAAGATTGGATTTTAGGTATTATCAATTTGAATTTTTTGTGAAATCAAGTATTCAAACGCAAAGTAAAAATGTAGGTTTTATTGTGAAGTGCACTTGCGTGATGTAAGAACAGATGTGTGATGTAATGCTAATAAAGGTGGCGTGGGTGGCATCAGGTGAGAAACACCATAGACCACAAGCAAATGCTACTCTTTTACTTAATGATAAAATCGTACAAAATATACAAACCCCAATTCCAAAGAAATTGGGACGTTGTGTAAAACCTGAATAAATACAGAATATAATGATTTTCAAAATCTTATAAACCCACATTTTATTCACAATAAGACACAGACAACATATCAGATGTCTCATTTTCAACATTTTACCATTTCATGAAAAATATTGGCTCATTTTGAAATTGATAGCATCAACGCATCTCAAAAAGTTGGGACAGGGGCAAAAAAGGCTGGAAAAGTGAGTAGTACTGATAAAAATAACTGGAGAGCATTTTGCAACTAAGTAGGTTAATTGGCAGCAGGTTAGTAACATGACTGGGTCTGAAAAGAACATGTTGGAAAGGCAGAGTCTCTCAGAAGTAAATATAGGCAGAGGTTCACCAATCTATGAAAAACCATCTAAAAATTGAGGAACAATTTCAGAAAAATTTCCTTGATGTAAAATTGTGACGACTTTGAATACCCCACCATCTACGGTACATAATATCATCAAAAGATTCAGAGAATCAGGTGAAATCTCTGTGCTCAAGGGACTAGGCGGAAGATCAATACTGGATGCTCGTGATCTTCGGGCCGTCAGGTGCTGCATTAAAAACAGGCATAATTCTGCACTAGAATTCACTGCATGGGCTCAGGAACACTTTCAGAAATCATTGTCTGTGAACACAGGTGGCTATGCAATCTACAAATGCAAGTTAAAGCTGTATCATGCATAGAAGAAGCCATATTTGAACATGATTCAGAAATGCCGTCTTCTCTGGGCCAAGACTCATTTAAAGGAGAATTCCGGTGTGAAATTGACTTGTATCATGTATTGAAACATGATAACGAGTACTAACTTTTGTCGAATACCCCACCTCCATACGCACGCAACATTTTGAAATACATGGCTTTTTTAGCCGAAGGTCCCAACAGGCGTACAATGGTAGTGAATTGGGCATAGCGTCGCCATGCAAAGAAATTGCTATTTTTCCATCAATAACAAGGCTCAAAGAAGCTCCATACATGAATCATAACAGCATGGGTTTGCAGTAGAAGAGTCTGGCTGCTGAAATGGTCTGCCTGCAGTCCAGACCTGTCACCAATAGAAAACATTTGGTGCAACATAAAACAAAAAATCCGGCAAAGAAGACCAAGACTGTTGAGCAGCTAGAATCCTTCATCAGGCAAGAGTGGGACATTCCTCTCCCAAAACTCCTCACTTCCCAAACATTTACAAACTGGTGTTAAAAGATGAGGGGATGGGCTGAGTAAATTTCACTTGTCAAGTGAAATTTTCTAACCCCATTGGCAAGATAGTCAAAATAACTCAAATCAAGGAAAAATTTCTTGTCTTACTAAGAAAATGGTGATAGAAATAAGTGTTTTAAGTCTTAAAATAAGTAAATTTCCCTTTCTTAAAAATCACTTTTTGCAGTGTAGACAATGGTAAACATAGCCCTGTCCCAACTTTTTTGAGTTGTGTTGCTGCCATCAAATTCAAAATGAGCTAATAATTTTCATGAAATGGTAAAATGTCTCACTTTTGACCTCTGATATGTTCTATTGTGAATAAAATATGGGTTTATGAGATTTGCAAATCATTGTATTCTGTTTTTATGCACATTTTACACAACGTCCCAACTACATGGGAACTGGGGTTTGTATTAGAATCTACAGTTGTCATCCTGTGCTTGTAATTCAAACAGTGAATACCCAGTTTGTCACATGGCAATTCTGGGATTTCATTCACTTTGAAGGAAACAATTGACGTTTTATTGTAATTTCACCCAAGTGTGGTCCATAAATATTTTCTTCCAAATGGAGGGAGACGGTCATAAGCGGTCATATTTCCTAAAAATGCCACCTACTTTGGAAGTTTCCTTGCAAATGAGATGGGGCGAACTACTCACCACACATACGTCCATTCAGCATGGAGCCTGGCCTGCAGAACAAGGAGGCCTTCCTGCTCTCCAGAGACTTTGGATCAGCCACGATCATCTCCGACGCAATGTGGAAAGTGGATAGGGGCTGCCTGCTCAACGTTCTCTTCAACCGATTTGTCAGCTGCTCTAGAGTTCGAAGCAATCGCCTCTGATTGGACACTTCTGCTGAATCGTTCCTCGAGATGGGGAGTGGAATGGTTGCTGGGAAACCGAGGCCACAGTTGAAGGGATGTTCCCAAAATCAAATCTTCAACCCCAAGTTCAGATACATGGCAGCCTGGCTATAGTTATTAAGAGCCATATTCTGAGAGAACGGCACTTTTGAGATACTTAGTGGAGTTGACTTCTCAGAATTGCCTGAAATTTAGCAGAATGGTGCCCATATACGTGTAACAGAAAATCCCGGAGTGTTTTTTCTTTCATGCATGACAATGCACATCCTCATGTGGCTTGTGTCTGCATGAATCTCCTCAATGCTCAAGGAGTGGATGTTTTGGACTAGCTGCCATATTCCCCCAATCTTAACCCTGTAGAGCACCGTTAGGACAATATGAATCGTTGCGTCCACTAGAGGGCAGTACAGCCTCAAACTACAGGGTGTATGAAAAAAAAAAAGTAGACTCTGAAAAGTACCCACCAAATTTACAATGGAACATTTTCATGAAATTCCTCCGTTTGCATGTTGGTATGGACCAAACCAAAATTAATTGCACAATTGCACAATGTCCTTCCTCTAAAAAATTAAAGGGTTAAAATTGGATGAAAAGTCCAATTTTGAACTGAAATGCAAAATGTGAATTTTTGTTTACACGCTGCGATACTCAAATTAACCCTTTGTTTGCTGCTTTTTGCACTGAGGCAGTGGATGAATGGGAATGAGTCGGAGGGCCACACGTTGGTTTACAAGTGATCACTACCCACCCGCATCCCTAGGAGAGGACATTTCGAGGAGCAAGTCACATTTAATGATTTTAATACCCTGTTTTTCGTCAGCTTAGTCCTGGACGTGACTCCGTTTCTTTGGCTGCACACTTGCGCTCTCCTTCACGTGTCCTGCGCTGCTCGCCTGATTATTCCTCCGTTTCCCGGAGGATGTTCACATCGGCTCTGATTCGCTGGTCAATGTCCTTGCCGTACTTCTGTCACTCTATTGGTAGCGTGGTATTCGTTCACCATGAATGCATGCTGTTGTGGTGTAAACTGTGGACGAACCATCGTGCAAATGAGTGAAGCCAATGGCCCCAGTTTTTATCCACAGTTACGTAAAAACGTCAGAAGGATTAAGCCGATGCTGTAACTACCCAGACATCACAATCACTTTTATTCAGGTGTGAAGAATATGTGGTGATCACTTTCATTGTAGGCCTGTGTTGAGTTGGTTACACAATCAGTCTGACCCCAGCGTCAGACCTCGTACAAGTGATCAGGTGTAAAAACATGCCACGCCCCTCTAGCATGTTTGATTACAAGCACATGAAAGGCTATCCATTGCCCCAGGGCAAAAAGACGCAAACAAAGGGTTAATTTGAGTATAGGGCCTAGAAAAACAAAGATTCATATTTTACATCACAGTCTAAGACTTTTTATCCATCTTTAACCCTTTAATTTCTCAGAGGAAGGACATTTTATTGCCTAATGGAAAACGGGCCCGTGTTCAGTCATGCATGAAATTGTGCAATTAATTTTGGTTTGGATCGAAGCAGGATGTCCAGACGAACATATGCAAATGAAGTCATTTCATGAAAATGTTCAATTGTAAATTTGGTGGGTACTTTTCGGAGAGTCTACTTTTTTTTGACAAAACACCTGTATTGTACAGCAGTGTCAGGCTCTCAGGGAATATGGGGTTTTATCATATACTGCCTTATAAATATGGCGAATCTGCCCATGAGATACAGCATCATGCCTTGCGCTTGTATCAGCCCGCCGGGCAAAATCCCGTATCAGAGGCAGCAACCCCGCGGGAGCTCTTCTAAACAAGCCGCCATATGATAGGTTTTCAAAAGCATCTGATTTTGATGTCTTACATCATTGGGCAACTATAACTGCATCTGTTACTCTAAGGGTAAATGTACATTTCACAACCACCTGATGAGGATAGTGGGACTGATTGCATCAGTTAAACAGTTCCATAGATGCTAGCGTCTACTACTGTACAAAGGGCTTAATAAATGACGACTCCTTTTAAATTTGTATTTTCCCTACCAAGCCATCTGTTTTGGAGATGATGATGTAAAATGCGCCACGTTGAGGTCCGATCCATGGGTCGTTGATGTGAATAACTCATGTCAAGGCCAGGGTGAGAATGAACCTGCCCACAGATGAAGTGGCTTTGACTACCTGCCGTCATCTGAGGTGTCACTTTACCTGTGATGTTGAAGAAGATCTGGATCTTCTGATCCCGGGTGGGTTTGGTTAGCTTGCGGTGGCGTTTAGTCCTTATTGGATAAGTCCTTTGGGTGGTGACACCATGCTGTTGTGGGGATGTCTGGTGGTCTGTAGCAAAGCCAACATCAAAGTACGCATACTCCTGTCCTTCCTGACGCCCCCAGTTACTGCCCCAACCCCCCGCACCTGGGTGACACAACGGAGAGATCAAAAATCTTCAAGAATTCGGAGAGGTAAAAGTACAGTGAGATTAAACAGAAAGAGATGCACCAGTCCTACAGTTCCTGTAATTTGGCTCAAGCTTCAAGCATTACCAATGGCAAATCCATTTTCATAATCATAGTTGTACTCGAGGCACTGGCCCTGTGACATCATCTCCAGCTTGCAGGTGATGTCATCACCACTGCAGAATGTTGGGATCTATAAAGAGGGGAAAGGAAAGAGTCAATTATAAACAACACAGGAAAGAGAAGGACAGCCGAGAAAAGTAACACCGGAGCAGCCAAAAGCCCTACAGCTCCTGGAGCTCTCACCATTCTGCCCAGCGCACTGCTGAAGTCTGCAGTGAAGGACTGCAGCAGGTCCAGCTCATCGCAGCGGGAGGCTTTGAACAACATTTCAAAGGGCTTGAGGCCATTGTTTGCGACCCGGTTCACTGAATAATGAAAGAAACAGATGAAAGACAGAAAACAGTGAGCAAAGGCTTCCATTATCTACACTGGAGGAAATCTGGGTTGCAAAATTTTACAGAAATGGCCGGTTGTTCCATATAAGACCCAGGATACCTCTAATGCAGCACGATTCCACACAAGTCCTCTAGAACACATTTACCTCACAATGTGTGGCCAGATTTCACTATAACCTGGCCACACATTGTGAGGTAAATGTGTTTATACATACATTAAATTATACAATAAATATATTTTGCTGGGCAAATAAATATACAAGTTCCGAGGAAAGTATGGGCTGAAACACTGAAACCTAAAATTTATCATTAAAAGGTCATGATTTTCAGACAACCGTGCAGCCCAACTCAACGAGGAACTCACAGAGCGATAGAGCGAGAGGAGAGGAAAAGGCACTGATGGAGAGATAAAGAGAGGGAGAGAGAGCAAAGGTATAGTGGGAAAGACGGAAAACTAAAGGCACAGACGGGACACAGAAAAATCACAGCACAATATCACATATTCATAACTGGAGGGAGGGACACAGTGCCCTTCTGCTCGAAATGCTTTGGAAACATATACTGGATAAGTTTTGTCAACTCATCAAAAATTACTTTCAATATACAAGTGTGGAAGAGAGAGAGAGAGAGATTCAGGGAGCATGATCATTTGGTACAAATCCAATTTACAAAATTTTATACACCCCTTAAAAATTAATGCACATTACTTCTGGCTAAAAATAAAAAACAGTCTCATTCTTCCTCAGAAAGATGCATTTCTCTGTGGCATATTAATCCCTCCCAGTGAATCACCACACTTCACAGAAGAGATGTTACCCGCTTTAGAAAATGAGCTGAGCCGTTTCCAGGCCCGTGTGAGAGACCCATGTAGCAACAAAATTGTCCTTGATTAACATCAATTTTCCCTGTTCTCCCAGAAACAATGATGACCACATCACCAACCAAAATGGAAAAGACCTCCTGCCGCTGTGCCGAAGTCTGGGTCTGTACATCAATGGTAGGTTACGAGGGGATTCATTAGGAAGATACACATTTTGCTCACCTCTTGGGAATAGTATTGTGGATGATATAATAACAGATTTAGACCATTAAACAATAAAAAAAATGTGCTTCCTTTATTGACTTGAGGAAAGCTTTCGATTCTATTTGGCATCAAGGATTATTCTACAGAATAATAAAAAGTGGTGTAGGGGGTAAAACATGATCTCATTAAATCAATGTATACAGGAAACAAATGCAGCGTCAGAATTGGCAACAAAATAACAAATTTTTCCCCTCATGACCGAGGGGTGAGACAGGGCTGCAATTTAAGCCCGACCCCATTCGACATTTATATCAATAGATTGCCAAACACAGAAAAATCAACAGTACCAGATCTCATCCTCAACGACTCTGAGGTTAAATGTCTCCTCGATGCAGATGACCTGGGCCTGCTGTCCCCCACAGAACAGGGGCTACAGCAGGGGTTGGATCTGCTACAGCAGTACTGTCAGACCTGGGCCAGCTGACCCACACAGAACAGGGGCTACAGCAGGGGCTGCATCTGCCACAGCAGTACTGTCAGACCTGGGCCTGCTGTCCCCGACAGAACAGGGGCTACAGCAGGGGCTGGATCTGCTACAGCAGTACTGTCAGACCTGGGCCTGCTGTCCCCCACAGAACAGGGGCTACAGCAGGGGCTGGATCTGCTACGGCAGTACTGTCAGACCTGGGCCTGCTGTCCCCCACAGAACAGGGGTTACAGCAGTGGCTGGATCTGCTACAGCAGTACTGTCAGACCTGGGTCTGCTGTCCCCCACAGAACAGGGGCTACAGCAGGGGCTGGATCTGCTACGGCAGTACTGTTAGACCTGGGCCTGCTGTCCCCCACAGAACAGGGGCTGCAGCAGGGGCTGGATCTGCTACAGCAGTACTGTCAGACCTGGGCCTGCTGACCCCCACAGAACAGGGGTTACAGCAGGGGCTGGATCTGCGACAGCAGTACTGTCAGACCTGGTTCTGCTGTACCCCAAAGAACAGTGGTTAGAGCAAGGGCTGGACCTGCTACAGCAGTACTGTCAGACCTGGGCCTGCTGTACCCCACAGAACAGGGGCTGCAGCAGGGGCTGGATCTGCTACAGCAGTACTGTCAGACCTGGTTCTGCTGTACCCCACAGAACAGTGGTTAGAGCAAGGGCTGGACCTGCTACAGCAGTATTGTCAGACCTGGGCCTGCTGTCCCCCACAAAAGAGGGGTTACAGCAGGGGCTGGATCTGCTAAAGGAGTACTGTCAGACCTGGGCCTGCTGTCCCCCACAGGACAGGGGCTACAGCAGGGGCTGGATCTGCTACAGCAGTACTATCAGACCTGGGCCTGCAGTCTCCACAGAGGAGGGGTTACAGCAGGGGCTGGATCCGCTACAGCAGTACTGTCAGACCTGGGCCTGCTGTCCCCCACAGAACAGCGGCTACAGCAGAGGCTGGATCTGCTACAGCAGTACTACCAGACCTGGGCCTGCTGTCCCCACAGAACAGGGGCTACAGCAGGGGCTGGATCTGCTACAGCAGTACTACCAGACCTGGGCCTGCTGTCCCCACAGAACAGGGGCTACAACAGGGGCTGGATCTCCTACAGCAGTACTGTCAGACCTGGGCCTGCTGTCCCCCACGGAACAGGGGCTACAGCAGGGGCTGGATCTGCTACAGCAGTACTGTCAGACCTGGGCCTGCTGACCCCCACAGAACAGGGGTTACAGCAGGGGCTGGATCTGCTACAGCAGTACTGTCAGACCTGGGCCTGCTGTCCCCCACAGAACAGGGGCTACAGCAGGGGCTGGATCTGCTACAGCAGTACTGTCAGACCTGGGCCTGCTGTCCCCCACAGAACAGGGGTTACAGCAGTGGCTGGATCTGCTACAGGAGTACTGTCAGACCTGGGTCTGCTGTCCCCCACAGAACAGGGGCTACAGCAGGGGCTGGATCTGCTACAGCAGTACTGTCAGACCTGGTCCTGCTGTCCCCCACAGAAAAGGGGTTACAGCAGGGGCTGGATCTGCTACAGCAGTACTGTCAGACCTGGGTCTGCTGTCCCCCACAGAACAGGGGTTACAGCAGGGGCTGGATCTGCAACGGCAGTACTGTTAGACCTGGGCCTGCTGTCCCCCACAGAACAGGGGCTACAGCAGGGGCTGCATCTGCCACAGCAGTACTGTCAGACCTGGGCCTGCTGACCCACACAGAACAGGGGCTACAGCAGGGGCTGCATCTGCCACAGCAGTACTGTCAGACCTGGGCCTGCTGTCTCCCACAGAACAGGGGCTACAACAGGGGCTGGAACTGCAACGGCAGTACTGTCAGACCTGGGCCTGCTGTCCCCCAAAGAACAGGGGCTACAACAGGGTCTGGATCTGCTACAGCAGTACAGTCAGACCTGGGTCTGCTGTCCCCCACAGAACAGGGGCTACAGCAGGGGCTGGATCTGCTACGGCAGTACTGTCAGACCTGGGCCTGCTGTCCCCCACAGAACAGGGGCTACAACAGGGTCTGGATCTGCTACAGCAGTACAGTCAGACCTGGGTCTGCTGTCCCCCACAGAACAGGGGTTACAGCAGGGGCTGGATCTGCTACAGCAGTACTGTCAGACCTGGGTCTGCTGTCGCCCACAGAACAGGGGCTACAGCAGGGGCTGGATCTGCGACAGCAGTACAGTCAGACCTGGGTCTGCTGTCCCCCACAGAACAGGGGCTACAGCAGGGGCTGGATCTGCTACGGCAGTACTGTCAGACCTGGGCCTGCTGTCCCCCACAGAACAGGGGTTACAGCAGGGGCTGGATCTGCTACAGCAGTACTGTCAGACCTGGGCCTACTGACCCACACAGAACAGGGGTTACAGCAGGGGCTGGATATGCGACAGCAGTACTCTCAGACCTGGGCCTGCTGTTCCTCACAGAACAGGGGCTACAGCTGGGGCTGAATCTGCCACAGCAGTACTGTCACACCTAGGCCTGCTATCCCCTACAGAACAGGGGCTATAGCAGGGGCTGGATCTGCTACAGCAGTACTGTCAGACCTGGGTCTGCTGTCTCCCACAGAACAGGGGCTATAGCAGGGGCTGGATCTGCTACAGCAGTACTGTCAGACCTGGGTCTGCTGTCCCCCTCAGAACAGCGGTTAGAGCAAGGGCTGGACCTGCTACAGCAGTACTGTCAGACCTGGGCCTGCTGTACCCCACAGAACAGCGGTTAGAGCAAGGGCTGGACCTGCTACAGCAGTACTGTCAGACCTGGGCCTGCTGTACCCCACAGAACAGCGGTTAGAGCAAGGGCTGGACCTGCTACAGCAGTACTGTCAGACCTGGGCCTGCTGTACCCCACAGAACAGCGGTTAGAGCAAGGGCTGGACCTGCTACAGCAGTACTATCAGACCTGGGCCTGCTGACCCACACAGAACAGGGGCTACAGCAGGGGCTGGATCTTCAACAGCAGTACTCTCAGACCTGGGTCTGCTGTCCCCCACAGAACAGGGGCTACAGCAGGGGCTGGATCTGCAACGGCAGTACTGTCAGACCTGGGCCTGCTGTCCCTCACAGAACAGGGGCTATAGCAGGGGCTGGATCTGCTACAGCAGTACTGTCAGACCTGGGCCTGCTGTCCCTCACAGAACAGGGGTTACAGCAGGGGCTGGATCTGCTACAGCAGTACTGTCAGCAAGTAAACCTCAGTAAAATTAAAATCATCACATTCCAGAAAAGATCAAGTTCTCAGGGAACAAAACACAAATCTACAATAGAAACAAATTACATTGAGCATTCAATAATTTACTATTATTTTGGGTTAAAAATCAGTTCAACTGGAAACTGGCTTCAGTGGTTACGAACTGCACTGTGTTGAACTCGAGGTTAACATTTGTGTACCCAGCAGTGGCTACTCGTGAACTGGCAATAGGGGAAGCTCAAAACTGTCCCTTTGAAATAATGTTTGGACATGACCTGCTTTCAATCATTTAATAAAATTTTTTTTACTTTTACTCCAAAAATCCTGAGGATTATCATGTTTCACCAGTTCTAACTGTTAAGTTAGAACGAGCACTGATAATTATTGCCCTGTTTTCAATTCATTAAATTACCATTGAAGAAACTCTGAAAACTCTCAATAAGTTGTGGCCAGTTTTCATTAGTGATGCATATCTGTCAACTCTCACGCATTCGTATTTCTCGTACCATTACTGATGGGTTGGAAAATTCTGAGCTCAGCGGCTCGTGGGACGCGTGTGGATTGGTTTGCGAGGCTCGTGTAGCTGTAAGTCACGAGAATCTATTCTTTTCTGCATTCTTAAATCGCTGAATGTAGAAGGAAATGTCCGGCACGTTTCACAGCTTGTTGCTTCGTGAGCCTCGCGGGCTGTCCTGCACCTTTCGCGAGCCACTCGACCACAGAATTTATGAAGACGTTGATATTTTACCTCGTCATTTATGTGCGAAAGAAACGCCTCAATTTTGTGCAGCAATGTATAACAATGCTATTAAAATACATTTCATTGTCGTTTTACCAATTGGTCTGAGAAACTTTCTAATCAGGAAAAGTAAACTGCGACAGGTTTAGGTCATTCAGCACTGAAGGGTGAGGATTGAGCGTCCCTTTGCAGCAGCCGACGCACCGCCTGTGGTACCCATTGCCCACTGCTGTCAGTTATGCTCGAGTGGCGTTTATGAATGGCAACTGGCGAGGAGTGGGACCGATCCCTCAGTTAGTGGTAGGTCTCTCACTCTCTCACACTCCAGTTACATTTCAATCGTACTCACTATATGGTAAGTGGAGGGTGAGTGTGAGTGTCGTTTCTGAACACGGGCTTTAGTCCTGTTACGCTAACACACACTATTCAGCTCAACTGAAGCAGAATTATACAGCTTATTGAGAATCAAAAACCAAATCACTAAGTAAAATGAAATGTTAGCTGGCCCTAAAAAAAGTACACAGTAACAGACTACCTCACCACCGTTTGGGACAAAAAAACTGAGGCCACCTTGAGGAAGTACAGACTCAGTGAGCGCCGGCTGGCCATTGAGAGCGGCAGGAACAAGAAATCATGGCTGCCAGATGAACAGACAGTGTGCCAACAACGCACAAACAACCAAACAGAAACAGAGGAACACTTTCTGTCACAGTCTGAGGAACACACACACACACACACACACACACACATCTGTTCCTGCTTCACACAAACACAAGTTCTATTAAATTATTATTATTATAACATGTATATTTTTATGGGAATTATTCAGCATATATATAATGTATATATAAAGCACATTATTGATCTATGAATGCAGAGAGAGAGAGAGAAACACAAATTCATTGCTGGGAGGAGAACATAAGGTGATAGTGACACATGCATTTTCTCTCTCTCACACACACGCACACACACACACACACATTTGTTTGTGCATGTGTGTCTGAGCATGACTACATGTGTTTGAGTAGCTCTGGGTGACTCACTGGAGCAGTCTGGCTTTTTGGAGGAGCGCGGCGGGCTCCATAAGCCATTGTTGGCGCAGAAGTAGCTCTGGATGGACTCTAGAGTGAGGCTGTACCCCTCCTTACAGCGCAGGGTGCAGTTGACACCCCCCTCTTCCTCTGTACAGGAGAACTCCCCATTCACTGGCTCAAAGGGCTGCTCGCATGCCCACCCTGCAGGACACAGGGAGGAGGTGCACTCACTGAACGTGAAAGTACACTGCCCAGAGGAGTAATATATACTGTATATCACTAACAACCACTTAGGTAAGATAAGAAATGTTTGGTTGGTCTTACTGTAAGCAATGACAGTGTTGTACCTTGAATGATGACCTGAAGGTCGCAGGTACGGTTGTTTCCGGAAGGATCGGTGGCTGTGTACCGGACGACCGTCTCTCCGGTTGGGAAGACAGAACCCGGGGAGTGAGTGCTGGATACTCTCAAAGGGCCCCCTGAGATATTTTCAGTAGAAACAGAAAGACAGAAACTGTTTACAGGAACTAATACCAGGTGAGGAGTAAAAGGGAAACCCAATATAAAGTGACTTAGTCTGGAGTTACCATGAGATCCTAGATCAGCTAAAGCGTGACTAGACATTTATTTCACCTACATCTCTGAAATGTAACTGAAGGGGTGGAGGACCTTTTGTCCAACTGAAGTCTTCTAATTTGGTGTTTTGGTAACGGTGGCAGAAGGTGATTCCAACCCAACAACCACAATCTCCCATAATGGTTGAAATCTGGAGTCTCCAAAGGCCGTGGTGTACACTTCACATCAGATAATGTTCACACTCACACACACATTCACTGAGCCCACACACCCAGTGGATGGGGCCATTTTCATCATGTAAGAGACCTCTCCCATCAGATTAGAAATGATTCATAATTTCCATTATAATTTGATTTTGACTGGCAGT
The DNA here is from genome assembly GCA_029721435.1 of Gymnothorax reevesii. Classification (NCBI taxonomy): domain Eukaryota; kingdom Metazoa; phylum Chordata; class Actinopteri; order Anguilliformes; family Muraenidae; genus Gymnothorax; species Gymnothorax reevesii. The sequence goes on from CM056579.1 coordinate 119,101,685, forward strand.
GACCCTGGTCTCTCAGTGAACCCAAATCATATCAGAGAAATGTGTCCCTCTGCCACACACTGACCAGGACCTCCGTCCAACTCTTGGTGTGAGCCGCCCACAGACTGGCCCACTCGTAAAGAACATGGTCACAAATGGTTCACCTGTCCATGTCGCTTTTCTGTCCCAACTCTGTGGAGCAGCGTATATGGTGTCTGTGTGGTGTCTGTATGGTGTCTGTACCCGAGAGCTGTCATTCACTCTAACCCTACAGTAATTCTCCTCTCTGTGCAGTACTGAAAGTAATGGTCCTCCTGACACAATCTGATCACGTGCAGTGTTTACGTTCTCAGTAACGTGAGGAACAGTTGCTCTTCTGTTTTTTTTACTTTTAAAAACTAAAGCACAAGCATTATGGCATGAGCTTTCTTCCACAATTCACAATTAACTCTTTTCTTTCTCACAGATCTAAACGCAGGTGCCTTTTCAGACGGTGTCCCTATTTAACATCAGTCTAACAGTCTTCATGACTGAAGCCCAAATAATTCACCCTCTTTCAAAGTCACAAGTTTTCCTCTCGATTCCTCGATTCAAGGTAAACTGGGCCTGTGCTACATTTTTATTTATGCCAGTCAGTCACCCATCCGTAGCTGTTCTTCTTACTTTTTTTCCCTGAATTCAAGTGTTTTAAAGTAAACATTTTAAACATGTTTAAAACTTATTTTTTATGAATTACTGCAGGAGGTATGACAGTATATTCACTCAGTTCTGATGAGTTGCTAACAAAATGGAGGCATCACTGATGTTTAAAATGCAAATATCTTGCACAATAAACGCAGTCCAAATGACCAGCATCACATCACATATAGTGGGTGATAATATAACCTAAGTATTGCAAGATTCAATATACCGACGGACAATCACAACAGTGGTACATAATTCTCTTGAATTAGATGCAGTGTCAGGATTATCCGTTAGAGAATGACATTGAGCAATTGTCCCATTTGAAGGTATGACTCACTCTGACAACCCATTGTGTTTCGTCCAACTTTGGGCTTCCATTGCTCCGCTATTATTTAACCCACAGATCAGATTTTTGGTTTCCCTGACCAACTTTTACCCTAGAATCAGAATTTCTGGTCAGATCAGGTGTATCTACCTTGGCTGCTCCACCATAGGGCTTCAAAGTTGGCCAAAAAGCCAAAAATCACAAAAATTGCTGTACTTTTTAAATGCTACAGATCAGAAAGTTTAGGGAATTCAAGCTTGAAATTTTTTTTAGACCATTCCTGATACCACTCATGGGTAATCCACTTTAATCTTGTTTGTATCTTGGCAGGAATGAGAAGAATTTTTTTTTTACATTTTGCTCGCTTTCCATTTTACGAAAAAAAATAGCAATTTTGAAGTCTATGGTTCACCATGTGCATAATTGACCACATCCTTCAAATCTTTACCATAGATTGCGGTAGTTGTCAACTTCATCTGACAAAAAAAATCTGTTGATTTATTAAATTTTCCTTTCAATGGACAAAAGAAAACAAATTGACAAATTAATCAAATCAATGGCCTAGGCAACTATGATAGGCAGAGTAATGTTTTCAGTGATGAGGTATTTTTCTTTTGAGCACAGGCTACCCATACTGTCTTGCTCATTTCAGAACATTCTAAATGTCTAATTGACCAGTCAGATTGCTCTTTCGGATCTACATGTTGTATAATCAAACTTGAAGAACATTAGGCCTATTTCAAATTCTAGTTGAGATCCCAATGTTCCCAAAGATCTTAATTATGTCCTGCTTAATAACAGGGAAATGAGTAAACAATAATGTACAAGCGCCTCATTGGCATATTGGTTAAGTGCGCATACCACTCAGGCTGAGTTCTTTCTGCAGTGGCTGGGGTTCGAATCTGGCCCAGGCCATTATTGCATGTCTTCCCCATTCCTCTCCCCACCTTTCTTGTCTATCTCTACTGCAGTGTCAAATAAAGGAGACTACCTCCCGAAAAAATTCTTTAAAAAACATGTAACAATGATTTCAGCATCAGCAAGTTAGAGTCCATCAGTCAAGCAAAGCATGGAGACAGCCCTGAAGCTGAAGAACTGGGGCAAGTTCTGCAATATGTTTGCAACAACGTTCAAGCTCAATTTCCTCTACAACTCGGCCAGAAAACTGATGCAGTTTTAATGGCAATTTGTAGTCACGCAAAATATTGATTTGATTCCATTTTAAATGATTTACTGCTCTTTAGATTTTATTTTGATACTTGGAAAATTTTTATTTCTCATGTTTGAAAACAAATTTGCTTCATGCATCATTTTACACATGCTGAGGAATTTGGCACAGTGCTCTAAACTGGTAGACAGGCAGACAGATTGACAGGAATCAAAGACAGATCACAACAAAGGATCGCTAAGAGTGAATACCTGAATTGTCAGAAAACTCTGGCACCTCCCACACAACAGCACTTTCTGTCTCTGTAGTCTGGAAAGGTGGTGGGGATCTGCACCTGTCAATCACCGGGGGCTCCGTATCTGGAAGAGGGTCCTCATATCTTTAAAAGCTCTCAATCTCAGGATAAACATGTGGGTACAGTGAATGAGCAAAAGGCATGATGCAATCCACCCTGCTAAACTGTGGCATATTTGTGATAACTGTATCCTTATGCCGTCAAATTTAACTTCATTCAAGAGTTGCATTAATGTCAAAAATATTTCAAATGAATATATTAAACCTGATGTCACAATCACTGCTAAGTTACCACATACCACTTTGCACCTTTTCACAGTAATTTAGAAACACTCAGCCCACCCACCTATGACCGTGACAGTGAATGAGCAGTTAGCCCTGTTTCCTGAGCGGTCAGTGGCGACGTACGTAATGCGCTCCTCCCCAATGGGAAACATTTGAGGAGGGGTGAAGATCGGACTCATCTGGACCACAACCTGAGGAAGACGGGCGCACAATCTCAGAAATAGGGGTACAGCAGGAGTCCATTTCTGTTCCCCAAGGTACATTCAGCACTGATGTACCCTTTAAGGCTAATTATAGGACCTCAAGGTACCTGCGTGAACCTTTTTAGGGTCTAAAAGGTACATTTATGTTTCAAAACAAATAAAAACCCACTTCTAAGGTACAACAGCAGTACCTTTGAGGGTACTACCCCAGTGACAAGCCTTGGTTGCATTCTGATTGTGTGCTGTGTTACACATGGACTGATTTGCGTATATTTCATAAACATTGGTTTTGGAATGATGAGGACGGAGGGGAGGCAGGTAAACTCACCCTGTCCCCAGAGTTGTCCTGGGCTCTGGGCGTGTCCCAGCTGATGTTAGCAGAGCCGTGGTGCTGAGCTGTCTCCTGCACAACATCCCTGGGGCAGGAGATCCTGGGGGGCTCCGAGTCTGGAGATCACAACAGAACATGGAGCTCCACCATCACTTCCCCACAAGCAAGAGATTCAACTCACAGCGTCTGTGACTCACCCCTCAAACATCTGAATCTTCAGGATCCTCTGCAATCGATTACCACATTTTGAAGATTAGCCTAAATCTTTCCAGATACAAAATCATGCGACAAATGCAATGATTGAAGGGTGTTTCCATGCATTAGTTAACCCTTCACACCTGTTTTTAATGCTGTAAATGTATTCAATGTGGCCTTTTTGAAGCTTGTTAAAAGCAGGTAAAGAGGCTGATGACAGGATAGTATCAGTCATCTTTCTGGTATCTGATCTGGGAACAGTGTGAACATCTCAGTGTTTCTCACACCACCTCCGCAGTGGGCTTCCTGAGAACTGCCACTCCAGCAAAATATAACCCATGCCCTGACACCTCCATCTCCAATAAACCTCACGCACACACTGACACCTCCATCTCCAATAAACCTCACGCACACACTGACACCTCCATCTCCAATAAACCTTATGCACGCACTGACACCTCCATCTACAATAAACCTCACGCACACACTGACACCTCCATCTCCAATAAACCTTATGCACGCACTGACACCTCCATCTACAATAAACCTCACGCACCCAGTGACACCTCCTTCTCCAATAAACCACACGCACTCACTGTCACCTCCATCTACAATAAACCTCACGCACCCAGTGACACCTCCTTCTCCAATAAACCACACGCACTCACTGTCACCTCCATCTACAATAAACCCTACTCACGCACTTACACCTCTATCTAATTAACTACATTTGTAAAAAGGAATGGCTGTTGCAGACACATTAACTTTCCTTTGCTCCACAAGACTCTGCACTGATCTCCTTGTAATGTAGGAATGAAAAGCCACTAGATGGCAGCACTGACATTTTTTTTTTTTGTTGAACCCAGTCTCGAGCTAGGTTTGGGCATGTCCTGGGCATGTCTGAGAGGGGAAGTCCCAGGGAATTGAGAAAAGTCTGGAAGATGGGAGAGGGCTGGAAAAGAGTATATAAGGAGAAAAATTGAGAGTGTAAAGTTGTGAGAGAAATTGCAAGGAGAAAGAGTGGAAGGATACATTTGACCAGACCTGTCACTCTTTTCGAGACTTGTGAAGCTTTTTGTGGATTTTTGCCTGTGTTGGAGCATTTTCCTGTCCCAGGACATCACAACATAGCAACCCCATCTCAAGTCCCAAGGGACAGTAACTATCTCATTTTTTACATTTTATTTCAGTCTTGGTCAGTGTTTGGTTTATTAAATCTGTTCAAGTTTTAAAATTTTGTCTGTCATCCCTTGCTGTCTGATATGTCTTAACAAATTGGGGCCATAACATCCTGCACAGTCCTGGCTCACCTTCACAGGTTGCCTTGTGCACATCAGTGCTCCAGTCTCCCGAGGGAAGACACTGCATCTCCGGGTCTCCAAGGAGCTGGTAACCCTGGCGACAGGTCAGCTGGCATACTGTGCCAGTCTTCACATCCTTCTCTCCACACTTGGGAGGCAGCAGCAGCACGTTTTTAAGAGTCATAATTGGAGGACAGCGAATCTCTGAAATTGGAAGAGAGAAACAGCCTCGTTAGTGCCTCAGGAGAAACGGTCTGCACAGTCACACGAGAACGAGAGGAATCTAGCCAGACCTCAATTAAATGGGCTGGAGTCTAAGACTAGAGGGGCTCTTGGTAGAGCGCATATATCCGCTACGGCACATCAGTGTTATTTGTTCTTCCGGGTCTAGAATCCAGATTATATTCCACTTCCAACATTGAATCAACTCATTGTTGAATTACCTTCTCTCATCTTACCAAGTTTCGTGCCAATCCATTCACAACTTTTTGAGTTACACTCTTAACAGATAAACAAACAAAAATAGGGGTAAAACCATAACCGCCTCACCAGGTTCTCAGCAGGGTCACAAAAGTCTTCAAAAAAAACCTTGATCAATAAAATCAGGTGTCGTTTAGTTGAAATGAAAAAACCTGAATCCACTGTGGAAATTTTCATTTAGGACTCTGTAATAAAAGAACTGTAAGGTCAATCAGTAAAAATTAATATATAAGTGTAGGCCTCATACAACTAAGAAGAAATTAAGTTAAGAGTCAAGCTTGACCTGAGAAGATCAGGAAAAGCTTTGATGGACTAATCGGATCAGTCGTATGTTGCTGAGTTTCTGTGCTCTGGAGAGCTCTGGCAATTAAAATACTGATATTTTAAATGCAATTCTGTATAATCCAGTTTCCATCCGCCCATCCATTTCTTTCCACTTATCTGGGGATGAGTCACAGGGGTAGCAGAGTAAACGAAGTGGCCCCAGTGTCCCCCTCCCCAGCTACACACTCCCACTCTTCCTGGGGTACCCCAAGATGTTCCCAACAGTAGTAACACCCAGATACCGAGAAAATGCACCTTTTTCTGAGAAATTCTCATAAAAACTTAGAATACACTACGGTTTATAGAAGATTTGAGGCCAACTTGGTTAACTCCGGAATAATTCTACTGAGGTATCTCGAAGTCTGTCCAATTTACTTGAGTTTGGACAACACCTCAGTAAACCTCGGTTAAATTTTCCTGAGACACAATGAGGATAGTCTGGCTCACTGGAGCACAGAGACCACATCGATATTCCTCGGGAAAATTTCACCGAGGCAGACCAAACTTGGTCTGCTAGGCCTGTGCTCACAGCAGAACAGAGGGAAGGAGTGAAGACAGTCAAACACAGGCCTCATTACAGGCCTCCCTCCAGTACTGCAGTCCAAACACTGATTAATTATGCTAATTACCAGTACTGCCTGTTCAGCGAGATGCAGTGTAATTAAGCAAGGCCTTAGATGCAGTCTGGATGAAGTACAAGCTTACAGTACTGGCCATTCCAAAGTTCCTCAATCTGAAATTTGCCACATTTTCAGTGATAACTAGTTTAGCAAATTTTCTGAATTTTTTTCGGCTACCAATTTTCTAATGGAAAACTATTCAAAAAAATTTTTGGCCACCGAAAAATTTTCAGATGCATGAAAAAACATGAATATTCGCCAAATTTCATGGGAACTTTGGAATGGCCAGTGCTGTAAGCTTGTGCTTCATCCAGCTAGTGTTGAAGGTCACAGCCCAAAGAAACCAGCAGGACCACATCATCTGCAAACTGCATAGATGCAATCCTGAGGTCATCAAACTGCATACCCTCCGAGCCTCAGCTGCACCTAGTCACCCTGTGAATGGAAATCATAAAAAAAGAGTTGACAAAGCACACCCTTAGCGGAGTCCAACACCCACTAGAAATGAGTCCACTTAATCCGAGAATGCAGACACAGCTCATGCTTTGGTTGTACAGGGATTGGATGGCTCAAACTAATGACCCCGAAGCCCCATACTCCCACAGCACGCCCCACCGAGCACTTCATGGGATATAGTCGTAAGCTTTCTCCGAGTCCACAAAACACATGTCGACTAGATCGGCAAACTCCCATGACCCCTCCAGTATCTGTATAAGGGTAAAAAGTTAGTCCACTGTTCCACAGAATGGGACCCGCATTGGTCCTCCTGAATCCGAGGTTTGACAATCACGTCTCCTTTCCAGTGCCCTGGCGTCGGCATTCCCTGAGACGGTGAGCAGTGTGATGCCCCTGTAGTTGTAGCTCACCCTCCGATCCCCCTTTTTAAAAATGGGAACCACCACCCCAGTCTGCAGTTCAAGGGTACAGTACCCGACATCCATGCAATGTTAAACAGGCGTATCAACCATGACAGCCCAACAACATCCAGGGCCTTCAGCATCTCAGAGGGATCTCGTCCATTTTCAGTGACTTGCCACTGCGGAGCTTTTCAACCACCTAGGTGAGAGCCACCAGGGAGATGGGCCAAGACTCACCCAAATATTCTGCCTCTGCCTCCTCCATTGAGGGCCTGTATGTCAGTCAGGAGTACCTGAAAGTGCTCCTTCTACTGCCAAACAATATCCCCAGTCAAGCACAGCAGTTCCCCACTCCTGCAGAAAACAACCTGGGCGAAGCCCCGCCTTCCCTTTCAGAGTCATCTAATGATTTACTGGAACCTCTTTGAAGCCACCAGAAAGTCCTTCTCCATGGCTTCCTCAAACTCCTCCCAAGCCCATGTTTTTGCTTCGGTGTCCACTGTGGCTGCAGTCCTTCCAGCCTGTCAATACCGGTCTACCAAGTCAGGAGTCCCCCGGGCCAACCAAGTCCAAAGGCCACCTTCTTCAGCTTGACAGCCTCCCCCACCGCTACTGTTCACCAACTAATCCATGGGTTGCCAGCATGACTGGTTCCAACAACCCTCAGGCCACAGCTAATGGTTGCTACTCCCACAATGGAGACTCTGAACCACTTCATGTCCAAAGTCTCCCCAAGGATGTGGGAAAAGCTCTTCTGGAGGTGTGAGCTGAAAATCGTCTGGACAAGGTCCTCTACCAAACTATTCCAGTCAACCCTCACAACACACTTAGGTTTGCCAGGCCCTGCCCGGCAGTCTTCCCAGCCATCTGATCCAGGTGCTGATCAGTTGACAGCTTTGCCCCTCAATTCACCCAAATGTCCAAGACATACAGCTGCAGAACCGATGACACGATTACAAAATGGATCATCAACTTTTAGTCAAGGGAGTTCTGGTACCAATACACTTATGAAAACCCTTATGCTCGAACATGATGCTTGTTATGGAAAACCCAGTATTTCAATGAAAAATGTTCTTACATCCCTCAGTCAAAATTTTTTTCCCCAAACTGAACTGTAAGATTAAGAGAAGCAAATACAGAATCCTATGGAGATTATGAGACAGATTTGCTTCCATAAAATCCAGGCTTGCGTATACAGAGCATGGAAGTCCAAAAGTGGGAGGATTTTTGGCAATAAACTGCCTCCCTCTGCGGAGCAAGCAGACGTCTGCAACTTTTAAACACAGGCCAGTGACTCATGAGTCTTCCAACCAAGTGGTCGGAGGTTTGTGGTGAAATACTTTCTCCTTTCCTCCCCTCTTTCGTGTGGTGTGCAGGGGTGTGTGTGTGTGACGCGTGTGGGAGAGAGGGAGTGAGGGAATGAGGGGATTTGAAGGTGTTTCTCAGAGGGCGCTGGTGTGTAAGAGGGAAAAACATGCATCGCATTGCACCCTGAGCACATCCTGAGCAGTGTGTGTGTGTGTGTGTATGTGCGTGCCTGCACGTTTGCGCACGTGTGCGTGTGTGTGTGTGTGTGTGTGTGTGTATGTATGTGCTTGCCTGCACGTTTGCGGACGCGTGCGTGTGGGTGTGTGTGTGTGTGTGTGTGTGTGTGTGTGTGTGTATGTGCGTGCCTGCACGTTTGCGCACGTGTGCGTGTGTGTGTGTGTGTGTGTGTGTGTGTGTATGTATGTGCTTGCCTGCACGTTTGCGCACGCGTGCGTGTGTGTGTGTGTGTGTGTGTGTGTGTATGTATGTGCGTGCCTGCACGTTTGCGCACGTGTGCGTGTGTGTGTGTGTGTGTGTGTGTATGTATGTGCGTGCCTGCACGTTTGCGCAGGCGTGCGTGTGTGTGTGTGTGTGTGAGAGAGCTTGCTCATGCATTCAAACGCTTAGGCTCTCCCTGAGCTCGCACATCTGCAGGTGTGTCAGACAGTCCGACACAGTGACCTGGTGCTGTGAGACAGCAGCTATAACTCTTTCTAAGGAGCGATTAACTGCCACTGTAGTCAAATGAAGACCATATGTCCAGTGCTTCTGCTCTTCTGATGTGTGAAACAGTGCTGTGAATTCAATCACGCTTTTTAAACTGTCAAAATAAGCAATTGGATGGGGGTGGCAATGAGGATTAGTGTGTGAGTGATCGGCTGACAGGATGGTGTATGAAGGAATGGGGGTTTGTCAGGGAGAACAGAAGGAAGATAATATGCACAAAGCAGAGAGGAGAGGAGGATGCTGTGATGTCCACCTGTGTTTCATGGTAAGTTAAGTTACGGGTGAAATATTTGGAGAAATATTTGGAAAAAGGGATTAGGGATTAGTGTGGTTTGGAATGGATGAGTTTTGAAAAAAGTGAGATTTGGATTGATGTGGTTTGGAGAAGCTAAGATAAGGGTGAGTGAGGTTTGGGGTGAGTAGGGATCAGGGTGAGTGAGGTTTGGGGTGAGTAGGGATCAGGGTGAGTGAGGTTTGGGGTGAGTAGGGATCAGGGTGAGTGAGGTTTGGGGTGAGTAGGGATCAGGGTGAGTAGGGTTGGGGTGAGTGGGGATCAGGGTGAGTGAGGTTTGGGGTGAGTAGGGATCAGGGTGAGTAGGGTTGGGGTGAGTGGGGATCAGGGTGAGTGAGGTTTGGGGTGAGTGGGGATCAGGGTTACTGAAATTTTGGGTGAGTGCGCATAAGGGTGAGTGAGGTTTGGGGTGAGTCGGGATAAGGGTGAGGTTAGGGGTGAAGTTTGGTTTGTGGAGGGTTAGGGTAAGGCTTTGAGTGAGGTGTGGTGTGTGGAGGGTTCGACTAAGGCCATGAGTGAGATATGGTGTAGGTTCGGGTTAGGCCATGAGTGAGATATGGTGTGGGTTAGGGTTAGGCCATGAGTGAGATATGGTGTGGGTTAGGGTTAGGCCATGAGTGAGATATGGTGTGGGTTAGGGTTAGGCCATGAGTGAGATATGGTGTGGGTTAGGGTTAGGCCATGAGTGAGATATGGTGTAGGTTAGGGTTAGGCCATGAGTGAGATATGGTGTGGGTTAGGGTAAGGCCGTGAGTGAGGTGTGGTGTGTGGAGGGTTCGGCTAAGGCCATGAGTGAGATATGGTGTAGGTTCGGGTTAGGCCATGAGTGAGATATGGTGTGGGTTAGGGTTAGGCCATGAGTGAGATATGGTGTGGGTTCGGGTTAGGCCATGAGTGAGATATGGTGTGGGTTAGGGTTAGGCCATGAGTGAGATATGGTGTGGGTTAGGGTTAGGCCATGAGTGAGATATGGTGTGGGTTAGGGTTAGGCCATGAGTGAGATATGGTGTGGGTTAGGGTAAGGCCGTGAGTGAGGTGTGGTGTGGGTTAGGGTTAGGCCGTGAGTGAGGTGTGGTGTGGGTTAGGGTTAGGCCGTGAGTGAGATATGGTGTGGGTTAGGGTTAGGCTGTGAGTAAGATATGGTGTGGGTTAGGGTTAGGCCATGAGTGAGGTGTGGTTTGGGTTTAGCTTACCCACACATCGAGGTTGAGTCCCACTCCATTGAGAGTTAGCCTGACAGATGAGCTGGGCACTGCCCTCCAACTTGTACCCAGCTGCACAGTAGATTTCACATCTCGTCCTGAAGGAGGCGCTGCCCTCAGAGCAGTTTAAGCGCCCATGCCGGGGTGGAGAGAGTGTTCGACACGTGCGGACTATAACAAAAAGAGCAAATATATGTGTGTTGGATCAAAGGATGAGCAAACATCATCGACACATGTGAAGGGTCAGGTTTAATTCCATCACTGCACAGAACAGAATAACACAAGGTCTGCTATGATCCAACAGAAAATTATAGGCATCAATTATATACTCTTCCATTGTTGTTGGCATCAATTTATTATACATGAAATGTTTTGAAAAATGTGGAAAACATATTGAAAAGAAAGTGTAATCAGTAATTCAATATTCAAATATTGAATTATTGATTACACTTTCTTTTCAATATTTTTTCCACGTTTGTCAAAACATTTCATGTATAATAAATTGATGCTAACAAGAATGTGTAGTTTCTTTTTTGGAAGAGTATACATTTTAGGTCTTGGTTTTCCTCCTCAAAAACTGATTTTAAAGGTCCTCTATTTTGCCACCAGGTGCACAGCTAATTAGCCATTATGAGCCAGTTCAAAGTCTCCCCTACTTGACATCACAAGGGGGATTGGCCAAACAGAATAATGAAACCTGATTGACTGCTCGGCTGAAGGTGATCAGTTCTTCTTGCCTCTAGTTGGTTACTTCCCCATGTGATGTCAAAAGGGAAAAGATTTTGAAATGGCTTGTGATAAATAATTTGCTGTGCACCTGGTGACATAACAGGGGGCCTTTAAGGGAGAGTAAACCATTAATAAAGAAAGTGAGTGTGAGAGAGTGAGAGAGACAGAGAGAGAGAGATGGAGAGAGTGAGAGAGAGAGAGTTCATTCAAGAGATGGAGAGAGAGAGAGAGAGACTGTCGGAGGTTATGAGAGATCTGTGGAAGGAAACGCCTCCCATACGCAGCTGCCTGTGCGTGTGAGAGAGGGGAAAGTGGAGAGTAAATGGTATGTTAGGACCTATAATTTATTTTAAAATAAAACTCAAAAATAACCCTGATCTATGGCTGGGCCTCTTTAGCCTGTGGTTTGAACCAGCAGAAGTCAGATTTTGGGTTTCCTGGCCCGACGCAGAGTGGGTGTGATATTCAGAGTTAGGTGCTGGAGTCGTGTGGGGGGGGGATGAGGGAGACTGAGAGAGTCGGGGGAGGCCGGGCGATGCGGTGGTCACAGCCGCTGGCACAGACTTGCTGTCCCTCAGTAGCTGTGATATGTTTGCTTCAGGTTCAGTATAAACACTCATGAAAGCAAAACACTGAGACGCTGTGTACAGACAAAGAAAGCAAAATTTACGTTTGATTTAATGGGCTTTTTGACAATAGTCTACTCAAGGGACAAATAAAAAAACCAAACAAGTGTTGCATCACGTGAATGTTTATGTGGCACGAGAAGCATGGAGAACATCTGAAAAGACTGCAGATGGAGAGAACTTTGAAGTGTTTCCCAAGATCCAGGCAGTTTATAAGGGTCATGCTGAGATCAAATTACACTGAATGTACAGGCCATCTAAAGTCCGCTTTAATGAGTTCTTGTGTTCTGGAAAAAGACCAATAGATTACCTCATAATTATCAGCAAACATGCCTATAACTAACATGATATAGACATTGAAAAATGAAAGGGAAGTATCTTGGGGCAATTCAATCAGGAACAAATGTCACCTGGATGATCTTGATCTCATGCATATTTTTTAAAATGCTCATCAGTGCTTTAGCACATGCTAAAGAATAAACAGTCTTATTGCAAAGCAATAACAAGGACATCACTGCGGGTGACTGACTGGTGAAATAAGAGACAGCAGCATTTAACAGTGCAGCAAGCAGGTATGTCCACATGCAGGACTCAAGGTAAAGTCAGCATGTAAAAGCAAATATATGCATCTCACATGTAACATCTCTACCCAATGCGTGTTCCTTCAGGGTTGTACGTTTGCACTGTGTATTGGTTTGACTGTGTGTGTATATACACACATTCACACACACACAGGCACGTGCGCGTACACACACGCATCTCTCACCCCGGCAGCTCGGGTCCGAGCCTGACCAGTGGCCATTGGGCTGGCAGAGTCGGATGCTGCTGCCCGTCAGGTGGAAGCCTGGCTTACAGCGAACCCCACAGGCAGCGTTGAAGTGGTTGTTGCAGACATTCTGGATGAAGAAGCCGTTCTCAGGAGGAGAAATCTGCGGGCAGCGTACCACTGCAAACAACCAAACACAACAATTACAGAAACTCATGCAAATATACCATCGTATCATCATATAACACTCACACACATGCACAAGGCCATGCAAATCTGCGTGCACATACATTTACACACATGCGCGCGTCCGCGCACACACACACACACACACACACACACACACAAAATGTTAGCACTGAGGCCAATCGGTCTGACAGACACATCTGCCCTGGCAGAAATTCTTCCCATTGAAAAATTAATGTTCCTGGAAGTGAGCACCATGGTGGAAAATGACAGCTTGTGGAAACACAACTAATCCAATATGTGGAGGGATCAGGGGCTGAGACACTGCGCTGCAGCTGATCCCCCACATACTGCACTGCTGCTGATCCCTCACACACGGTGCCACAGCTGATCCCTCAAAGACTGCATTGCTGCTCATCCCTCACACACGGCGCTGCAGCTGATCCCTCACACACTGCACCGCAGCTGATCCCTCACACACTGCGCCGCAGCTGATCCCTCACACACTGCGCCGCAGCTGATCCCTCACACACTGCGCCGCAGCTGATCCCTCACACACAGCGCTGCAGCTGATCCCTCACACACAGCGCTGCAGCTGATCCCTCACAAACTGTGCTGCAGCTGATCCCTCACACATTGTACTGCAGCTGATCCCTCAAACACTACACTGCTGCTGATCTCTCACACAATGCGCTGCAGCTGATCCCTCACACACTACACTTCTGCTCATTCCTCACACACTCATACTAGCTGCTTGTCTTGTATCAAGGCCAGTCATCTATGCATCTCACAGAGACGCAAGAGTGTGAGAGAGATGAAGTCCCTTCGGCACAGAGAGAAGCGTATTTTCAGTCAAGAACACTGCGGCACTTCCAATGGGGGTGATATCAATATAATTATTCAGTGGTGCCAAAACGATGAGACAGTGAAATACAAGAGAAAAGATATGGACATACCCTCAAGAATACAGTGATGTATTTGATACAGATAACCTGAAGATAACAGTGATGGATTTCATACAGAAAGTATAAGCGTGTGTCTGCATATGTGTGAATTTGTATGTGCAAGCTGATGTGTTTAACATTGTAGATTTCAGGTCACATCCTCGCAGATCTTGTGTTTAACAGTGCAGAGCTCAGGTTATATCCGCACAGATTTTGCATGTTTAACAGTTTGGAGTTTAGGTCATACCCTCGCAGGTCTCGCCTAGTGGGCTGTACCCAGGTTTGCAGACACAGTCTTTGATGGAGTTGCTGCCGGGCTGGGTGGTGTGCTGTTCATCAGGGCAGGGGACGCAGGTTCCAAGCCCCCCAGGTGACCCCTCTGGCTTGTATGTACCTGGAGGACAGGCTGGTCAAAAAAGACAGAACATACTACTCAAATCTGCATTGCTTGAATGAATTATTATCAACAAAACACAGAAAAATGCAGTATATAAGAATCTAAGACAGATACAAGCACAAGTGTACAGGCCCACACACACATGCACACATCCAGAAAACAAACACACCAGGTGAGCATGTATCCATGTGCATTTATGCATATTTCCATGTTCTTTTGGACATTTAAAAGTTTGCATGCAAAAGTAAAAATCTCCAGTGTATCGGCGCAAATACTTCAGTTAAGCGATCAGCTCCTCCGCACAGGGAGCAGGCTGTGAGGTCATGTCTCCTGCCTGCGTCTGTGACCGAACACCCATAATACACTGTTCTCCACAACTGCATGTGTCACCACATAACCACCCCACCGTACCATGAGAAACGCACAAGATCTCCTGAAACATGTTTCATCGTTTCCTCTTCATCTCTCTCTCATTTTTCTCCCCCCCCCCTGCACGTTTCGGCACGTATACCCAGGGTGGAACATGTCCAGACAATAAAACATCCTTGCAAAGCACTCTGCGCTTTCACTGAGGAATTATTTATTGAATGAAATAACATTAAAAGCTGTTTGCTACATCATAAAAGAGGGTTTATGGAGGATAAATCCACAGCCCAACACCTCCTGAAGGTGGAAGATGAAGATTGAGGTGCTTAGTTCTTCTTACTACAGTAAGGAGCATTAATGCACTCCCATGTCTGATTGCTTTAATCATCGCTCACCATTTCCTGTCTGTCCTCGGGTCTCCTGAGGTGCAAGAGTCAGAAGCAGCAGAAAAGTCAAACCTGCGTGTTTCATGCTCCAGCTCTTAATAGAGGTGAACGCCTGCCAACACTGCTGTGGCTACAAGCCAAGACACACTCATTCCCCGGCCCAACACAGGAAGGTCAGCCCATAGCAGTCACCCAGCTGAAATACATCCAGCACATAAAAATACCCCTTTACCCGCATCAAGAGAAGAACAGCTACACAGAATTACGTTTCAATGTAAATGAAATCGAGGCAAGTTTATAATATTGATAAAGATATCTTTGAGGCATCATGCTCTTCTCTACAGACTGTTAAATTCTATGTTCATGCACTTCCTGTAAATACTGTGTGCCCTCTTCGTCATTATCAGCCTAGGCCAAAGCTGACTGATAGTCCAGTTATATTACATCAACACTGTTTTGCTTGCAATGGTAGAACTTCCATATTTAATATAATTTGAGCCCCTCAGAACAATAGTGGTCTAACTCTGATTTTCTTATTTTCAGAGTTAAACCCATATTGTTCATGCTAAAAATAAAATCTATTCATGCAATAATGGGCCAGAAGATTGTTAGTTCCACCTCAGAAATATAGATAGTAGTGCAAGAGTAGTCTAACTCCAAAATTCCTAGTTGTTAAGCCAAACATGCAAAAATAACAAAAATCCTCAACATTGATAACAAAATACTTTCTGACCATGAAAGCGAAGGTACAAAGGGTGTCACTTCAAGACAGGTGTAAATACTTACTCGCATACTGAATTAGACAGCGTCAAAACTTTGGAAGCTGTTTTCTCAAAATGATAAAAAAAAATGGAGTTAGACCACTATTGTTATAATGGGCTCATTTTTAATTCTTGATTTTTTGTTGCAGGCACTGTCGCAGCAAAAGGCTCTAAACCGTCACTCCTCGGCAGAACTCTGATGAAGCAGTTCTGCACTGGGTGTGGTTCCACAATAGAAGACTGCAGCCTTCTTGTTTGAATGGATGGGTGAGCAAATATGTAGACACTTTAGAAAATCCAGTGTACTCCTGTAGTGTGAATGACAAGACAGAGAATACGCACAGAGTGCGATTTCAGACCATAAGGGTAAATCGTACCAAAGTTTGCCACATAAACACAACTGTTAAGTCCTGCCAGTATCCTCTGTCTCCATTCCCCTTTTTCCTTTATGTTTGTGTGTCTGTGGTCTGATTGCAGGATAGAAGGCTGGTGTGCATGGCTTGGGTCGTTGAGCACTGGCCGCTTCCCACAGCTGTGCCTAATTATTCCATCAGCGCTCTCTATAAAGACCCAGCATTTGCTGCCAGTCTTCGCCAGATTGTAGACTCAGTTAGTTGCTTTCCAGCCTCCAGCGATTGCAGTTCCTCCTGCATTCAGAATGATTAATTATATATTCCTTGTTCATTAGACTGCCTGTGTCCTGCAATTCAGCCCAGTCTGCAGCCCAACCTGCAACCGTGCACCGCCGGCAGCCAACCTGCAACCGTGCACCGCCGGCAGCCAACCTGCAACCGTGCACCGCCTGCAGCCAACCTGCAACCGTGCGCGGCCGGCAGCCCAACCTGCAACCGTGCGCGGCCGGCAGCCCAACCTGCAACCGTGCGCGGCCGGCAGCCCAACCTGCAACCGTGCGCGGCCGGCAGCCCAACCTGCAACCGTGCACCGCCGGCAGCCAACCTGCAACCGTGCACCGCCCGCAGCCCAACCTGCAACCGTGCACCGCTTGCAGTACTGACCTGTAATCCAGCCCAGGCTGCAGCCCTGACCTGCAACCCAGGACCTATAGCCTGCTCCTGCCTGTTCTGATCCAAGGAAAAATAAACCACACCTTCAAACTATACTCATGCCTCTCAGTCCTCAAACCCATAGCCTTCACAGTATAATCAGGCCAACATGGACTCAGCAGAGAAGGAGGAGTTGAGAAAGGCTCTGTCCCTCCAGGGTCAGACTCTGGGTCGCCACGACCTAATCCTCAATGAACTGTCCGAGCAGCTGCGGGGAATTAGCGCTACTCTTGCCACCATCACTGAATGCCTGAGAACCACCCCAGCGGCCGTTCCATTGGTGGCCGCTGCCGAACCTTAATCTGCCCCGCTCAACCAGCTTCTTCCAACAGCTGTCAGCAGTCCAGAGCCCAACATACCCCCCCCCAGAAAAGTACTCTGGTGACCCAAACACCTGCAGACAGTTCCTGACCCAGTGTCAGCTAGCATTCAATGCTCAGCCTGGCTGTTATGCTAGCGAAGCAGCTAAGATTGCGTACCTGGTCAACCTGCTAGAGGGTGCTCCATTGAACCTCTAGAACTCCCTCTTCGAGCAGGACTCACCATTATCCGGTCCTTTGCACTTTTTTCAGCGGAACTTAAGAGAGTCTTTGACTTTCCCATCCGCGGGCAGCAAGCCAGGCAACGCCTGCTGCGGTTCCGTCAGGGAGACCTGTTGGTCCGAGAATTCGCCCACCTGTTCCGGAACTTAGCAGTGGAGTCCGGGTGGAATGACAGCTCCCTGATCAGTCTTCCAGTCCGGTCTGAACAGGGAGGTGGGTTATGAGGTGACATTTCGGGGGGAGTACACCTCCTTGGATGACGTGATCAAGCTGGCTATCCGGGTGTCTGATCAGCACTCCCTGTGGCAGGAAGACTCCAGTCCCTCTACTGTTCGTCTCCCTTTCCGCGGTACTCCCCTTAGTCGACCAGAGATTCACCAGGAGGCCCCAAACCCTGCCGACCCCATTCCAATGCAGATAGATCAGGTGTGTCTGTCTGTGGAGGAGAGAACACAGCGCATTAAAGCACAAGTATGTCTGTACTGTGGGCAGCCCGGCCACTCCCTCTCCACCTGTTCAGTACGTCCAGCAAAAGGACAGGCTCGCCGGTAGAGGGGGCACTACCGGCGAGCCATGCCACCCGCAGCCCATCTTCTGCTCGTCCCATCCTCAAAGTGACGCTGCTCTGGGAGGGACAATCCTCTTCCCTCTCTGCGCTGGTGGATTCAGGGGCAGATGAGAATTTGATCGACCGCTCAGTGTGCCAGCAATTAGGGATCCCCACCGAACCCCTCAGTTCCGTCTTGCAGACCCAGTCACTCATGGGGAGCCCCCTGGCACGCATCGTACAGAGAACTGTTCCAGTTACCCTCCTCCTGTCCGGGAACCACAGAGAAAGGATCAGCTTCCACCTGATTGAGAGCTCGTATATGCCACTGGTGCTTGGCTTTCAGTGGCTGCGAACCCACAACCTCCAACTGGACTGGACCACCGGGAGAATCAACTCATGGAGTGGCCGCTGGCATGCTGACTGCCTCCAATCTGCCTTACCTCCAACCCTAGCTCCCATCTAGCCTCCGGAAATACCCAACCTGTCCTCTGTCCCAAAGACCTATCACGACCTCTCGGCAGTCTTCAGCAAACAGCAAGCCCTGTCACTTCCCCCCCACCGGCCGTATGATTGCTCCATTGAGCTCCTCCCTGGGGCTCCTCTGCCACACAGCCGCCTGTACAACCTCTCTAGACCGGAACAGCAAGCCATGGAGAGGTACCTCCAAGAGTCCTTAGCCGCTGGAATCATTCGTTCCTCTTCGTCCCCGGTGGGAGCAGGCTTCTTCTTTGTGGCTAAGAAAGATGGCAGTCTACGACCGTGTATTGATTACCGGGGCCTTAATGATATCACGGTAAAGAATAAGTTCCCACTCCCACTCACTGACTCTGCCTTCGTCCCTCTCCATGGAGCCTCTGTGTTCACTAAGCTAGACTTGCACAATGCCTACCACGTCGTGCACATCAGGGTGGGGGATGAATGGAAGACGGCATTCAACACCTCACTGGGTCTCTTTGAATATTTTGTTATGCCCTTTGGTCTAATCAATGCCCCAGCCGTCTTCCAGGCTCTAGTCAATGACATTCTCCAGGACATGATCGGCAGATTCGTTTTTGTGTACCTGGATGACATCTTAATCTACTCCCGATCCCTTCAGGGGCACCAGGGACATGTCTGCCAGGTTCTGCAATGACTGCTGAAGAACTGCCTTTTTATCAAAGCTGAGAAGTGCGAATTCCATTGGCCCACGGAAGCCGGCAGCCCAACCCGCAACCGTGCACCGCCGGCAGCCCAACCCGCAACCGTGCACCGCCGGGAGCCCAGCCCGCAACCGTGCACCGCCCGCAGCCCAACCTGTAGCCCTGCACCGCCTACAGTACTGACCTGTAATCCAGCCCAGGCTGCAGCCCTGACCTGCAACCCAGGACCTATTGCCTGCTCCTACCTAGTCTGATCCAAGGAAATAAACCACACCCTCAAACTATACTCCTGCCTCTCAGCCTTTTTTCTCTGCCTCTGAGTCCGCAAACCCATAGCCTTAACAAAAACTTTAAATGACCTATTTGCACGCAAATTGAGAACACTGAAGGAATCCTGCACAGGACTGGTGAAGGCAAATATCAAAATGGGCTTTATCACAGTGTATAACAAACAAATACACATTGGGGAAGACACTTATTGCTCAAAATCACTTGATTTCTGGAGAAACATTCCAAATTTCACTAAAATAAGAAAGGAAAACTACATCAGCCCAGGATTAGAGAAACAGCATTTTGCTGGCTGAGTTGGACACAGTGGTCACTGCCCCCAGCAGCTGAGGCAAAAACCAAAATAATTCTTGGGAAAAAAAGGAAGTGGACAGCAAATTTATTTGATCTGTGAGATTTCATACCATTTTTTGGGTTGAAATGAATGTGAGTTCGTACTCCAGTATCAGAGAATATGATTCAGCGAGAAGGAGAGTGAGAAATCTTAGCTTTACATAGTGTCCTCGGGGTCATTTCATGTTCCATGTTCTCAAGTGATTTAGACTCTTACTGTGATTTACTGAATGTTTAGTGTGCAACTACAGCAGGAGTTCGACATGCTGCAAATCTGAGAAATGCCACTGAACAAACCGACAAAAGATGTTCATAAACAAAAGCCAAAACAAACATGAAGAGCCATGCTTCAAACTCGTCGCATATGGACTACATTTGTGTGTTTGTTTATTCCAAACAGTGATTTTAGCATTTATTGCCAAAGAGAATTCTGACGGTTGAAACCCACCGCAAATATATGACTATGATAAAAGATAAATAATAACATATAGTTTTGCATATATTCCAAGTGAGCCTTTTGGTTCTGGTGTATCCATATCAAACAAACAGTAGATTCCATTGCGGGAAGATGCTATCCCACAGGTCTAAATAAATGTAAATTAACACCTGAAAAATGTCAGAAATGTAATTTTTGCGACAGTTGTGCACATCATGGAGTATAATGTAGCTGTAAAACACTCCATCGGCGCTATAAAATTACTCTGGAGTCGGCAGGTCCCGCCAGGACTATAAATGAAAGAAATTATTCCTTGGTGTGTTTCAGACGGAGTGTAAGATGGAAGCAAAACTTCAATGACAGCACAACAAACACCGAGCAGCAGGGGTAAGAATCAACTGTGCTGCTCAGTGCATCAGTGTCAGTGACAGGGTCTGCATCAGTGTGTGGGTCTGTATCAGTGTCTGGGCCTGTATCAGTGCGTGGGTCTGTGTGAGTGTCTGGGCCTGTATCAGTGCGTGGGTCTGTGTGAGTGTCTGGGCCTGTATTAATGAGTGGGCCTGTATCAGTGTGTGGGTCTGTATCAGTGCGTGGGTCTGTGACAGTGTGTAGGTCTGTATCAGTGTCGGGGTCTGTGTCAGTGTGTAGGTCTGTAACAGTGTGTGGGTCTGTATCAGTGCATGGGCTTGTTTTAGTGCATAGGTCTGTCAGTGTGTGGGTCTGTATCAGTGCGTGGGTCTGTATCAGTGTGTGAGTGTGTATCAGTGAGTAGGTTGTATCAGTGCGTGGGTCTGTGTCAGTGAGTGGGTCTGTATCAGAGAGTGAGTCTGCATCAGTGCATAGGTCAGTATCAGTGTGTGGGTCTGTATCAGTGTCTGGGCCTGTATCAGTGCGTGGGTCTGTGTGAGTGTCTGGGCCTGTATTAATGAGTGGGCGGGTCTGTATCAGTGCGTGGGTCTGTGACAGTGTGTAGGTCTGTATCAGTGTCGGGGTCTGTGTCAGTGTGTAGGTCTGTAACAGTGTGTGGGTCTGTATCAGTGCATGGGCTTGTATTAGTGCATAGGTCTGTCAGTGAGTGGGTCTGTATCAGTGTGTGAGTGTGTATCAGTGAGTAGGTTGTATCAGTGCGTGGGTCTGTGTCAGTGAGTAGGTCTGTATCAGTGAGTGAGTCTGCATCAGTGCATAGGTCAGTATCAGTGTGTGGGTCTGTATCAGTGTGTGGGCCGGTAGGAGTGTGTGGGTCTGTGTCAGTGTCTGGGCCTGTATTAATGAATGGGTCAGCATCAGTGAGTGGGTCTGTATCAGTGTGTGGGCTTAGATCAGTGCAGGGGTCTGTGTCAGTGTGTGGGTCTGTATCAGTTTGTGGGTCAGTGTGTGGGTCTGTATCAGTTTGTGGGTCTGTGTCAGTGTGTGGGTCTGTATCAGTTTGTGGGTCTGTGTCAGTGTGTGGGTCTGTGTTAGTGAGTGGGTAAGTGTCAGTGTGTGGGTCTGTATCAGTGAGTGGGTCTGTATCTGTGTGTGGGCCTGCATCAGTGCATGGGTCTGTATCAGTGAGTGGGTTGTATCACTCTGTGGGTCTGTATCAGTGCGTGGGTCTGTGACAGTGTGTGGGTCTGTGTCAGTTTGTGGGTCAGGGTCAGTGTGTGGGCCTGAATCAGTGTGTGGGTCTGTATCAGTGCGTGGGACTGTATCAGTGTGTGAGTCTATCAGTGAGTGGGTTATATCAGTGTGTGGGTCTGTATCAGTGAATGGGTCTGTGTCAGTGTGTAGGTCTGTATCAGTGCGTTGGCCTGTATCAGTGCGTAGGTCAGTCAGTGTGTGGGTCTGAATCAGTGCGTGGGTCTGTATCAGTGTGCGGGCCTGTATCAGTGCATGGGTCTGTATCAGTGAGTGGGTTGTATCAGTGTGTGGGTCTGTATCAGTGTGTGGGCTTGAATCAGTGCGTGGGTCTGTGTCAGTGAAGGGGTCTGGATCAGTAAGTGAGTCTGTATCAGTTTGTGGGTCTGTGTCAGTGTGTGAGTCTGTGTCAGTGAGTGGGTCAGTGTGTGGGTCTGTATCAGTGCATAGGTCTGTATCAGTGAGTGGGTTGTATCAGTGTGTGGGCTTGAATCAGTGCATGGGTCTGTGTCAGTGAAGGGGTCTGGATCAGTAAGTGGGTCTGTGTCACTGTGTGGGTCTGTATCAGTGCATGGGTCTGTATCAGTGAGTGGGTGTGTATTAGTGTGTGGACCTGAATCAGTGCATGGGTCTGTATGAGTGAGTGGGTCTGTATTAATGAGTGGGTCTGTATCAGTGCGTGGGTCTGTTTAAGTGCGTGGTTCTGTATTATTGAGTGGGTCAGTACCAGTGTGTGGTCATATATCAGTGCATGGGTCTGTATCAATGAGTGGGCTTGTATCAGTGCGTGGGTATGTATCAGTGAGTGGGTCTGTGTCAGTGTGTGGGTCTGTATCAGTGCGTGGGACTGTATCAGTGTGTGAGTCTATCAGTGAGTGGGTTATATCAGTGTGTGGGTCTGTATCAGTGAGTGGGTCTGTGTCAGTGTGTAGGTCTGTATCAGTGCGTTGGCCTGTATCAGTGCGTAGGTCAGTCAGTGTGTGGGTCTGAATCAGTGCGTGGGTGTGTATCAGTGAGTGGGTCTGTATTAATGATTAGGTCTGTATCAGTGCGTGGGTCTGTATCAGTGCGTGGGTCTGTATTAATGATTAGGTCTGAGTCAGTGTGTGGGTCTGTATCAGTGCGTAGGTCTGTCAGTGTGTGGGTCTGTATCAGTGCGTGGGTCTGTCAGTGTGTGGGTCTGTATCAGTTTGTGGGTCAGTATCAGTGAGTGGGTCTGTATCAGTGTGTGGGTCTGTAACAGTCAGTGGGTCTGTATCAGTGTATGGGTCTGTATCAGTGCGTGGGTCTGTATTAATGATTAGGTCTGTATCAGTGCGTGGGTCTGTATTAATGATTAGGTCTGTGTCAGTGTGTGGGTCTGTATCAGTGCATGGGTCAGTATCAGTGTGTGGGTCTGAATCAGTGAGTGGGTCAGTGTCAGTGTGTGGGTCTGTATCAGTGAGTGAGTCTGTGTCAGTGTGTGGGTCTGTATCAGTGCGTAGGTCTGTCAGTGTGTGGGTCTGTATCAGTGCGTGAGTGTGTATCAGTGCGTGGGTCTGTATCAGTGCGTGGGTCAGTATCAGTGTGTGGGTCTGTATCAGTGCGTGGGTTTGTATTAATGATTAGGTCTATGTCAGTGTGTGGGTCTGTATCAGTGCGTGGGTCGGTCAGTGTGTGGGTCTGTATCAGTGAATGGGTTGTATCAGTGTGTGGGTCAGTGTCAGTGTGTGTCTGTATCAGTGAGTGGGTCTGTGTCAGTGTGTGGGTCTGTATCAGTGCGTGGGCCTGTATCAGTGCGTGGGTGTGTATCAGTGAGTGGGTCTGTATCAGTGCGTGGGTCAGTATCAGTGTGTGGGTCTGTATCAGTGCATGGGTCCGTGTCAGTTTGTGGACTGGTATCAGTGCATAGGTCTGTATCAGTGTGTGGGCTTGTATCAGTGCGTGGGTCTGTGTCAGTGTCTGGGCCTGTATTATTGAGTGGGTCTGCATCAGTGAGTGGGTTGTATCAGTGTGAGGGTCTGTATCAGTGCACGGGTCTGCGTCAGTGTGTGGGTCTGTTTGAGTGCATGGGTCTGTATCAGTACGTGGATCTGAGTCAGTGAGTGGGTCAGTGTCAGTGTGTGGGTCTGTATAAGTGCATGGGTCTGTATCAGTGTGCGGGTCTGTATCAGTATGTTGGCTTGTGTCAGTGCATGGGTCTGTATCAGTGAGTGGGTTGTATCAGTGCATGGGTCTGTGTCAGTATGTGGGTCTGTGTCAGTGAGTGGATCTGTATCAGTACGTGGATCTGAGTCAGTGAGTGGGTCAGTGTCTGTGTGGGTCTGTATAACAGCATGGGTCTGTAACAGTGCGCGGGTCTGTATCAGTGAGTGGGTCTGTATTAGTGAGTGGGTCTGTATCCGAGTGTGGGCCTGTATCAGTGAGTGAGTCTGTATCAGTGCGTGGGTCTTTAACAGTGCGTGGGGCTGCATCAGTGTGTGGGCCTGTATCAGTGCGTGGGTCTGCATCAATGCGTTGGTCTCTATAGGTGTGTGGGCTTGTATCAGTGGGTGGGTCTATGTCAGTGTGTGAGTGTGTATCATTTAGTGGGTTGTATATGTGCGTGGGTCTGTATCAGTGTATGGGCCTGTATCTGTGTCAGTGTCTGTACCAGTGAGTGGGTCAGTGTCAGAGAGTGGGCCTGTATCAGTGCGTGGGTCTGTGTCAGTGTCTGGGCCAGTATTATTGAGTGGGTCTTCATCAGTGAGTGGGTCTGTATTAGTGTGTGGGCCTGTATCAGTGAGTGGGCCTGTATCAGTGTGTGGGTCTGTGTCAGTGTGTGGGCTTGTATCAGTGCGTTGGTCTGTGTCAGTGTATGGGTCTGTATTAGTGAGTGGGTCTGTATCAGTGTGTGGGTCTGTATCAATGAGTGGGTCTGTATTAGTGTTTGGGCCTGAATCAGTGCATGGGTCTTATCAGTGAGTGGGTCTGTATCAGTGTGTAATGTCTGCATTAGTGGGTCGGTCTGTAATAGTGATTAAGTCTGAGTCAGTGTGAGGGTCTGTATCAGTGCGTAGGTCTGTCAGTGTGTGGGTCTGTATCAGTGTGTGAGTCTATCAGTGAGTGTGTTGCATCAGTGTGTGGGTCTGTATCAGTGAGTGGGTCTGTATCAGTGCGTGGGTCAGTATCAGTGAGCAGGTCTGTATCAGTGTGTGAGTCTGTATCAGTGTCTGGGCCTGTATTAATGAGTGGGTCTATATCAGTGTGTCGGTCTGTATCAGTGTGTGGGCCTGTATCAGTGCATGGGCCTGTATTAGTGAGTGGGTCTGTATCAGTGTGTGGGTCTGTATTAATGAGTGGGTCTGTATCCGAGTGTGGGCCTGTATCAGTAAGTGAGTCTGTATCAGTGCGTGGGTCTTTAACAGTGCGTGGGGCTGCATCAGTGTGTGGGCCTGTATCAGTGCGTGGGTCTGCATCAATGCGTTGGTCTCTATAGGTGTGTGGGCTTGTATCAGTGGGTGGGTCTATGTCAGTGTGTGAGTGTGTATCATTTAGTGGGTTGTATATGTGCGTGGGTCTGTATCAGTGTATGGGCCTGTATCTGTGTCAGTGTCTGTACCAGTGAGTGGGTCAGTGTCAGAGAGTGGGCCTGTATCAGTGCGTGGGTCTGTGTCAGTGTCTGGGCCAGTATTATTGAGTGGGTCTTCATCAGTGAGTGGGTCTGTATCAGTGTGTGGGCCTGTATCAGTGAGTGGGCCTGTATCAGTGCATGAGTCTGTATCAGTGTTAGCCTGTATCAGTGCATGGGCCTGTATTAGTGAGTGGGTCTGTATCAGTGTGTGGGTTTGTATTAGGGTGTGGGTCTGTGTCAGTGAGTGGTTCTGTATTAGTGAGTGGGTATGTATCAGTGCGTGGGTCTGTATTAGTGCGTGGGTCAATGTCAGTGTGTGGATCTGCATCAGTGGTTGGGTCTGTATCAGTGAGTGGGTCTGTATTAGTGTGTGGGTCTGTATCAGTGTGTGAGTCTGTATCAGTTAGTGGGTCTGCGTCAGTGTGTGGGTTTGTATCAGTGCGTGGGTCTGTCTCAGTGCGTGAGTCTGTATCAGTGTGTCGGTCTGTATCTGTGTGTGAGTCTATATCAGTGATTGGGTCAGTGTCAGTGTGTGGGTCTGTATCAGTGGGTGGGTCACTAGGCCTGAATGTCACTCCAGACGACACAGGAGGTAAACTGTGCAGCAGGCAAATGAAGAGAAAGTTCAAGAAACAATTCAACCAAAAATCTAAATTCTGTCGTAATCACTTATGGCAGTTAAAACACAGGTGAAGTTTGTTGGTCTTTACCGTACTGCGGGAGGATAACAATTCGCCTGCTGCAGCCTTCCACAAAACAACTGAAGTCCTTTGGCGTGTTCATTACAGTTCTTCAGAGACCAAAACACATCCAAAAATAATCATATAAATATAATTAGTCCCAGCAGCTCCCGCGGTCTCCTGAAGGGAGACACTCACACTGTGACTATAGGAGACCTGTATTGCGCCACTATTTAGTGCAAATCTTCAGTGCAGCACCTGTTTTTGAAAAAAGTTGACGGTTCCGTGCTGCCGGCCTCATGTGATGCCGCCTCTGCGCAGCAGAGTAAATGAGGAAGCTGAAAGGGGCGGAGAGCGCATGATCATGACGGCGCTAAATAATGGGGTACAGTGCAGTGAAAAGGTATTTGCCCCAGTCCCAACAACTTCTGTTGAGCTTATTTGTCAAAATAACTCCTTTAGATCATCCACCTAATTTTAATGTGAGACTAAGGCAATGTAAGTAAACACAACATGCAACTTTTAAATGATAATTTCATTTTTTGAAGGTGAAGTGTCATTGAAAACCTATGTTACAAATGTCAAAAAAAAAGAAAAAAAAGAAATCCCCCCTGAAATGAATAACTGGATATACGGACCCGTTTCACTCACGTTTATACAGCTGTGGAAGAATTTTGGCTTTCAGTATTTTCTGGTTGGGAGCAGAATTTATAATCCCTCGTTCTCAATCAGCGACGCAGACCCTGATGATCGTATTCGACTGTTGGTAAGATGTTCATGCAGTGGAATGCAGTGTTAATTTAATGCCAGTAATAACGGGACCCATCGCCATCTTCGCCTTTTTACCTTTTACTAATCGTCCCACAGAACATCATCCCAAAAGTCCAGGGGATAATAAAGGTTTTTTGGGCAGATGAGAGATGAGCTGTTGTGTTCTTTTTAGTCTGCAGTGGTTTTCAGCTTGCAGCTCTTGCATGGAGGACATTTTTGACCAGTCTCTTCCTTATTTTGTGATCATGAATACTGTGTTAAACTGAGGCACGTGATGCCTGCAGTTCTTTAAATGTCAGTCTGGGAACTTTACTGACCTCCTGGATGCGTCTTTGATGAGCTGTTGGAGAAACTTTGGTTGGCTGTCCACTCTTGGGAAGGATTGCCACTGTTCCAAGTATTCTATTTGTAAGTAATGGCTCTAGAGCAGTGATTCCCAAAGTGTGGGCCGCGGCCCCCTGGTGGGCCGGGGTGATACTGCAGGTGGGCCGTGAGAGGTCATTGAAAATATGATTCATTTTTGCAAAGATGATTTTTTTATGATTTTCATTGTAAAATATTTATTGCACGATTTTAAAAAATATTTAGAAGTAATAACCTATTGAGTGTTATTGACCTCACAATATTTTAGGAACCTTATATAGTTTATGATCGGAACGTAGCTTTCTGGTCATCATGACCGGGGGTCATAATCGGAGCAGCATGTACTGTGTTCGATAATCAATTCTGTCTTGTGTGTACACCACAGATTAAAGGTTTGGACTTCCTTTATCCCCCTGCTTTCATTTGAATCCTGAATCTTTATAATAATAATAATAATAATAATAATAAATAAATGAAAAACAACAACAATTATTGTTGTTGTTTTTTTTTAAATGTATTTTATTTTCTTAACAAAAACAACAACAACAATTATTGTTGCTGTTAAGTGTTCTGAGAATGCATAATTTCGTCTATGTACTGTTTATAGGACAAAGGTGAGCCGCGGACATTTTTTAGATTTTCAAGTGGGCCCTGATTTGGAAAAGTTTGGGAACCCCTGCCTCTAGAGTCTTAGAAATAGCTTACTAACACTTGACAGACCGATATATGTCAAAAATTTGTTTCCGATCTGTTCTTGAATTTGTTTAGATCCCACCGTCATATGCCTTCTACCTGCCTCATATTGAAGGACAGGTTCTATTTAAGCACAGTTTCATTCACCAGGGCTGGGAGTAACTAAGTCTGGATGTGTCCGTTGGAATAATTCAGCCCAATTATCAATAACATTTGTTCTGTTTAATTGGTTGATTTAGTAACTAAGTGGACAATGACTTTTTCACGGGGCCAGAGAGGGTTGGACAGCTTTCATCCTTCAATACATGAAATCATCATTTAAAGACTACATTTTTCGTTTAGTCAGGTCATCTTTGTCTAATATTAAAGTAAATTTGAGGATATGAAACATTTACGCATGAGAAATAAGCAAAACTAAAATACTTTTGCAGAGCCTTGCCAAACAGCACAATCGTTTGGCTTCAGGAGACTTGGATTACGCTGCATGAGCTGTAGGGGACAGTTTCTTCGGCTTTTTTTCAGACTCTAGTCCACGACTAGAGTCGCTGTGTAGAAGGCTGCTGCGGAGATGAACTTGCATCCTCCTCGCGTTTTCCATGAACAAACCGCACCCACATTTCACCATAAGGTTCTGGAGACACTGTTCCTTTCACACAGTGTGCTACAATATTGGAATTTCTGCCATTTTTTTTCACTTGTGCATTTAAAAACTTTTAAAACAAGAGAAATATACCAAAGATCAATTTATTGGTCATCCAATATTTGAAACGAGCTAGTTAATCATTTTTTAAAGTTGCAAATATGCATTTTACAAAAAAAATCAAAAACAAAATATGAGGGCAGTATTACTACATTTGGGTTATATTGCATTTGAGAATAATCTTTGTCAAAGAAGCATGGGCAAACATTCAAAAAATAAACAAGGAAAAATCTTTTTCCCTTGCATGCAGCCGATCTTCATTTTGGCTCTTCTCAGAGCGCATCTGAGCGAACGGAGGATGTGTTAGTTTGTGCTTGGAATGTAGAAACTGCCGAAGCTGCAAAGGACATGAGGCACAGACCTGAAGTCTATTTAACAGAGTCAAAAAAAGCAGAAGCAAACAAAGACGTCCAAGAGAACCCCCCGGAACATCTGCACAGGCCCCAGCACATCTGCACAGGCCCCAGCACTAAAACAAATTTCCTGTATCTGCAACAGAGAAATACTGAAGCTTAGAAAAAATCTGTTAGAATTGCCCAGCCATCTTTTGAAAAGGGGGGGGGAAATTTGCATCTGTGGGATGAATTAAAAAGTTACACTGGTTATTGCTCTTTTGGTAAAAATATTTGATGTATATGACAGAAAGATACCTAAAAAAAAAAAAAAATCACATAACCAGCCATAGTTTCTCATCTAGACACAGAAAGCCCAGTTCGCCTGTTGGCTTTTTGTTTCTTTGGAAAATAGAACAGCAACAAGAATCAGTAGGGGAGGTAATGATGTTGGTATTGTGTGATCGTCCGGGGAAATAATATAGTCTTGAAAAAGAATGTTGTTGGCATCTGATGTTACGACAACCTGAGCGGAAGTCATCCTCAGAGTGAGGAAACGAACAAGCAGACAGAGACGGTATTTATACGTTTGGTTCAATCAGAAATATTGTTGATATAAGGGGGCTGGGAGGGGGGGGGGTTAATTTTAGACTGAGGTAGATTACTGGTTTCTTTAACCACATAGTCAAGACCCCAAGATTCCACCGAATTATTTTTGTCAAACAGGAATGGTGAGAAAGCTGCTTTCCTGGTAAGAAAGTTCTGACTGACCCATCTGCCCCTTTTCAGTTCGCGTAACACACAGAAAAAGGGAAAGAGTCCGTGGGAGGCTGATTTGGTCTTCGGCGCTCCTCCCTTCACACTATTCCCCCCCACGGCATCAGAGGGCACAGGTCAGACTGGGGAATTCGAGGCCAGAGGGATTGGAGCCGTCTGCAGAAAAACAAATGCAGACACCCTGACCTCACGGAATGGCCTGAGGATAGTGCACCACCCACGAACCTGACGGCTGAAAGAAAGGATGTCTTCATTCCATCCATTAACTGGGTGGCAATGCACAAACAATAAAGATGAAGCCAAAAAACACCTCCTCACAGAGAACTGGCCAAAGGTAGAGGTTTCCCAAGACCTCATGAGCAAAAACATTCTCTGGTATCCACACAAACTGCACCAAACTGTGGGAATGTACCCTGTTGAAAATTTTGGTGATAAAATTTACATATTTATAACAGGGCACAACATCTGTACGAACACGCGCGGCAAATTGATCGACGTTTGATTGAGATGGGTCATTGGGCCAGAGGTCTGGTGGGGTGGAGACTTTGCTGAGACGGAAGCAACCGGTCAGTCTGGCAGCAGCCCTCATTTCCTGGGCTGTGAAGCTGAGGCCAGGGCTGGGGGAGGGAAACAGGGACAGTGTCTCTGGTCTTCATCCACTCTCTTCCCAGGACAGAGTCAATGACACAGGGACAGTGTCTCTGGACCTGATCCACTCTCTTCCCAGGATAGAGTCAATGACACAGGGACAGTGTCTCTGGTCCTGATCCACTCTCTTCCCAGGATAGAGTCAATGACACAGGGACAGTGTCTCTGGACCTGATCCACTCTCTTCCCAGGATAGAGTCAATGACACAGGGACAGTGTCTCTGGTCTTCATCCACTCTCTTCCCAGGATAGAGTCATTGACACAGGGACAGTGTCTCTGGTCTTCATCCACTCTCTTCCCAGGACAGAGTCAATGACACAGGGACAGTGTCTCTGGTCCTGATCCACTCTCTTCCCAGGATAGAGTCAATGACATAGGGACAGTGTCTCTGGTCCTCATCCACTCTCTTCCCAGGACAGAGTCAATGACACAGGGACAGTGTCTCTGGTCCTCATCCACTCTCTTCCCAGGATAGAGTCAATGACACAGGGACAGTGTCTCTGGTCTTCATCCACTCTCTTCCCAGGATAGAGTCATTGACACAGGGACAGTGTCTCTGGTCTTCATCCACTCTCTTCCCAGGATAGAGTCAATGACACAGGGACAGTGTCTCTGGTCTTCATCCACTCTCTTCCCAGGACAGAGTCAATGACACAGGGACAGTGTCTCTGGTCCTGATCCACTCTCTTCCCAGGATAGAGTCAATGACACAGGGACAGTGTCTCTGGTCCTCATCCACTCTCTTCCCAGGATAGAGTCATTGACACAGGGACAGTGTCTCTGGACCTGATCCACTCTCTTCCCAGGATAGAGTCATTGACACAGGGACAGTGTCTCTGGACCTGATCCACTCTCTTCCCAGGATAGAGTCATTGACACAGGGACAGTGTCTCTGGTCCTGATCCACTCTCTTCCCAGGATAGAGTCAATGACACAGGGACAGTGTCTCTAGTCCTCATCCACTCTCTTCCCAGGATAGAGTCATTGACACAGGGACAGTGTCTCTGGTCTTCATCCACTCTCTTCCCAGGAAAGAGTCAGTGACACAGGGACAGTGTCTCTGGTCCTCATCCACTCTCTTCCCAGGATAGAGTCATTGACACAGGGACAGTGTCTCTGGTCCTCATCCACTCTCTTCCCAGGATAGAGTCATTGACACAGGGACAGTGTCTCTGGTCCTCATCCACTCTCTTCCCAGGATAGAGTCAATGACACAGGGACAGTGTCTCTAGTCCTCATCCCTCACTTCCCACCTCCCAGGACAGAGTCAATGACTCAGGGACAGTGTCTCTGGTCCTGATCCACTCTCTTCCCAGGATAGAGTCAATGACACAGGGACAGTGTCTCTGGTCCTCATCCACTCTCTTCCCAGGATAGAGTCAATGACACAGGGACAGTGTCTCTGGTCCTCATCCACTCTCTTCCCAGGATAGAGTCATTGACATAGGGACAGTGTCTCTGGTCCTCATCCACTCTCTTCCCAGGATAGAGTCAATGACACAGGGACAGTGTCTCTGGTCCTCATCCACTCTCTTCCCAGGATAGAGTCATTGACATAGGGACAGTGTCTCTGGTCCTCATCCACTCTCTTCCCAGGATAGAGTCATTGACATAGGGACAGTGTCTCTGGTCCTCATCCACTCTCTTCCCAGGATAGAGTCATTGACATAGGGACAGTGTCTCTGGTCCTCATCCACTCTCTTCCCAGGATAGAGTCATTGACATAGGGACAGTGTCTCTGGTCCTCATCCACTCTCTTCCCAGGATAGAGTCATTGACATAGGGACAGTGTCTCTGGTCCTCATCCACTCTCTTCCCAGGATAGACTCATTGACTCAGGGACAGTGTCTCTGGTCCTCATCCACTCTCTTCCCAGGATAGAGTCATTGACACAGGGACAGTGTCTCTGGTCCTCATCCACTCTCTTCCCAGGATAGAGTCATTGACACAGGGACAGGGAGAAAATGATGAATAACCTCCACACAAACTGACTTCCAGATATATATATATATATATATATATATATATATATATATATATAGAACGTATATCAGTGGCGAACCGTGAGCGCTACAGCTAGGCCTTTACCTCAGCCATCACCACCAAGAGAGACGTCGTCACAGAAAAAAGCAATATTACGATGAATTGAAAGGTTTTCGTTATTTTGAGGATTTGCACTTTGAGTTTTTTTTTTTTTTTTTTACCAGGACTTTTACTTTTTACTCTTCTACGTTCAAAACATAAAAAGTATACTTCGTTACTTTGACACTGGCCACTTCGTTACAAATTAAAACATGAATGTAATTCATCATTTAAGAATTATCTGAATTTGGCGAGTTCGAGAAGAACAACGGTGCTCAGTAGGGCATCTTTGTGCAGATGTGTTTGCCAGTGAACATGGAGCTGCAAGTTTATGCGTGCAGTTAGAATATTCTATCACAAGATGGCACACCAGCATCAGTTATTGAACACGGTTTAGAATATGGACGAGTTCACTCCAATCCCTGTACTTCAGGAGTTGCCTGAATTTAACTCCTCAGCTAAGCCTGATGTGCAAACTGCTCAATATACTCGCCCATAGTATCTATCCAGCAGTCTAAAATTCTCTTGCTGGAGAAACAATCGTTGTCCTTTGTAGCAACCACTTCAGCTACAGTGAGCCAATGGTGTCCAAATTAGTAATAAAGAACAAGATGTGCTTGTGAAACACTGATGCCCCCGTACATAACATGCACATGCAAACCATTACAGGCCTATCATGAGTCAATGAACGGTTAAAGGTCAAGGTCACAAGATCAACATTCATTACCTCATCAGAAAGGCCTTTTCCTAAGGAATACATATGCCAGGTATCAAATGCCTATTACTGGCTAATGAAAAGTTATGCCCCATGTTAAAATTTTTGTCACCAAATGTCATGCTCCAAGGTCAAGGTCACAAGGTCAAAAGTCATGACCCCACCTGAAATGCCTTCTCACAAGCAATGCATATGCCAAGTATCACAGTCCTATCATGAGCCGATCAAAAGTTATAGCCATGGCAAAGTGCAGACAGACAGACAGACAGGTGAAAAACTATATGCCCCTGAAACTTTGTTTACGGGGGCATTAAAATCAGTTTTCTGAAGCAAAAAGTCAACATGGTATTGATCCTATGTCATTCTACTATTAATTATAGTCAATTATAGTGTTTTTTTTTTTTTTAAACCGCCAGTAAACTCAAAGAGGAGGGAGAGGAAGTAGTATATAACGCAGAGACTGTTTGTTTTTTGAAAACTTTCATTCACCTGAAAGTTGATTAAAGAGAATATAGAGAGGACAATGTGTGGTTGTTTTACTTCCTTCTATGTATACTATGAAAAATACTTTGCACTTGTACTTGCACTTTTGGTACTTAAATACATTTAATGTGAGCTACTTTAAGACTTTTACTCAAGTGATTTTCTTCTGAGTGACTTCAACTTTTACCAAAGTAACTTTCAGTTATGATACTTCTACAATTACTTAGTTGTTTTTTGAGCACTTTATACCCCTTTGGTGTTTCCCAACAGCCCGTCGTCCACAGATAGCGCTAATAATTTTCCCTTCTTGAAATGCCTTTCCACTTTCTTAACCTTTCCGTTTAATTCCAGTTCTGGAGTTGGTCTTCCATTTTTCATTATTTGAAGTTTCTCTGTGAAAGGCCACCTTGAAAAAGGCGACGGTATCAAGCTAGCCGGACTCTAGCCACAACGTCGCTCTTGTCTTCCGCCATTTAACTCTGCCTCTCAACCGCTCTCACAACTCTGCCGAGATTACAATGTTCAGACTTCACGAAGGCTTAAGATCTTTTGTTTTCGTCCCGCCCACTTAAAATCAAACCGTGATTGGTCAATTTTACCCTCACTCTCCAAACCAAGACACATAGCTTTATGCATAGCTTTGCCTTCCCCCGGATTCATGAAATCCTAACCAATTAATGAGCCAGCCGAACATATCTTGATAGAGACGGGCAATTCTGATTGGATAACATGCTTTCAGGAAAGTAACCCTTTCATTGCTGATGTGAACTTGACAGTTTAACTTTAGAGTCAAGGTGAGAGAAAATGTTCTAAAAGTATTGTATTAAATTAAATGAGATAGAAATGTTAAAAATAATAATTATCTTTTATTTAATACTCCTATTTTTTGGTCCAGATTTTTTAAGGTCTTAAAAAAGGCCCTGAGGGTTCCACTCTGACGTATACACATACATAAACATGTAAACATATAAACACACACGCACACACACATTCATCCATTCACGCACACAATCATTCATCCGTCTTACCTAATCGGGGAGAACAAGCAGTACCTGTCAAGTGCGGAGCGCTCTCGGAGTGAACTTTCTGGTAATTATGAAAATGACTGAGAACAGGTCAGGACTAATCATTGTTTTAAACGGGAGTTTTGTGCAACTCGGATCTTGTTACGCAACTGTACTGAATTTAGCCCACGATTTTATCGCTGTTAGATTGCATATGGAGAGTATGTTCAGTTGCCAATTAGGATAATTGGAAAACGCATCAATAAGGGAAAATGATTGAGAACTAGCCAGGACTTATTGCTGTCATAAAGGGACGGGTTTTGGCACACCCGCTGGCTCCGCCACTGTCAACAGGCTCAGGTCCTCCCACAACATTGTGAAAGCAAAGTGACCATTGCCTAGTCACTTTGGAAGCAGCCGTTTTGTTGGGCCCCTGGAAGGGATGAGTTTTACGCACCTTCGATTGGAATGCCCTCCAAGATGGCTTTGGTGGGTGTGGCCCTCATTATGTGCACTTTGAAGTGAACAACCCCTGAAATATTTACGAGTATCAACGCTAAATTTAACTTTTGTCAACTTCCATTTGTGACCCCGAGTTCTACTCACAACACTTGGTCGAAGGAATCCTACATAATTCACTTTGTTAACCCCTTTAACATATTTAAAGACCTCAATCAAATTACCCCTTACTCTCCTTTTTCTAAGAATAAAGAGATTAAAGATCTTCAGCCTCTTTGCGTAGCTTTCATCTTTTATACTTGGAATAAGCTAGGTGGCTCTTCTCTGAATTTTCACTAGAGTCTCTATATCTTTCTTAAAGTATGGTCCCCAGAACTGTACACAATACTCCAGATGTGGCCTAACGAATGTGTTGTGCAAGAGAAACATCACCTCCTTAGATTTGTACTCAATACTTTAGGCAATGTATCCCAGCATCCAATTGGCTTTTTTAACTGCTATGGCACAATGGCTAGAGCCTGTGAGGGTTTGGTCAACAATCACTCCCAGATCTTTTTCATGTGCAGCACATTCCAGTTTTAAACCTCCCATGAAGTAATCCCATCTAATGTTTTTATTACCTACAAGTACAACTTTACATTTTGCTGCATTAAATTTCATTTGCCACATTTCTGCCCAATTCTGGATTCTATCCAAATCATCCTGAATCACTTTAGTGGACCCTAAACTATTTGCCAAACCCCCCAATTTAGTATCATCTGCAAATTTAACCAATCTGCTCTCAATATTCCTATCAAGGTCATTAATGTAGATGAGGAACAGCAGGGGTCCCAACACTGATCCCTGGGGGACGCCACTCCCCACCATACCCAGCTCAGATGAGATACCACTGACCACCACTCTTTGTGTTCTGTCCTGTAACCAGTTTTGAATCCACTCCAGAATACCTCCTGTAACTCCAATGGAGCTCATTTTAAAAATTAGTCTCTTATGCGGTACTGTATCGAATGCATTCTGAAAATCCAAGTATATGATGTTATAAGCCCTGCTCTGGTCATAATTCTTAATGGCCTCTTCAAAAAATTCTAGGTTTGTTAGGCATGACCTTCCCTTACGAAAACCATGTTGGCTATCCCTCAAGATACTGTTACGTTCAAGAAATAAGTCCAGCTCATCTTTTATGATAGACTCCAATATTTTGCATGCAATGCAAGTTAAACTGACTGGCCTGTAATTTCCTGGCTTGGTACGGTCCCCTTTCTTATATATTGGTATTATATTGCCCTGTTTCCAATCATTTGGTATTTCTCCAGCTCCTAAAGACTGTCTGAAGATGGCAGATAGCGGCTTAAAGATGATCTCATCAACTTCCCTGGGCACTCTAGGATATAAGCCATCAGGACCCGCCGCCTTATTTGCCTTTAGTTTATGCAACTTGTCTAATATTTAAGTTATCCTGAACCTCAATTTCCGCTGAATAATCTTGAGCATTTAACATGCCCTCTGGCCACAGCCCACATTTTACAGTATTCAGCCTTAGTGTTCTCATTGTTATCCTTCATGTACATCTTATAAAGATTTCTCTTTTCCCTCAAAATCCTTCGAATACTTTTGGTCATCCACTGAGGATTCTGCTTTTTCAGCTTATCTGGCAAGCTAAACATAACTAAGCGGAGAGTAGAGTGGCTAACGAATTAGCATAGTCTCACCAGGCTAAGGAAACAAATAGCTATGATAAGGGGCTGGAAATTTCTAACACATAATTAACTAGCTCTGCACAGGAATCAAGAGGATCATGGGACATGTAGTTTTTAGACTACAAAGAGGATTAGCATGGTGGCGAAAAATTCAAATGATTTAAATTACAGCCGACTCCGGTCAAGAAAATTGACATTTGTTGTTACTCAGAAATATGAAGCAAAAACCATGATGGCGCCTCCCTAAACATAAGCCCGAAGACTAACCTTAATCTAATAAAAACTGTGGGAGGAAAAAATGAAGCAACACACAGGTGCAAACGGTAAACCGATGTAACAAGCTCCATTCTAAAGATATTCTTGGTGACAGATATACCACATACTGGTCTCAGATCACCAGCCCATTCAAAAATTGCATGTAACGACTAAAGTAGACATTTGCAAGTAGTTCACTGATTGTTCATGGGGACACTTCATTAGTAAAATCAGTATTTTATGGAAACAAAGCGTTTTGTTTTCACGTGGTTATACGAAAATCCATATAATACCTCTCTAAACAAATTGTACATCATCTTGGGAAACATTTTTTTCCCCCCATGGACCCATAAAAAATAACAGGGACGTGACTCCCTGTTACTTCTGGGGATCATGGAAGCGCCACCTGAATCACAACCCATAATTACTCAGAGCCTGTTCCCCGTTTTATAACAAACTACTGGTTTGTTAATATTAATATTCAATATCAATTCAAACAAACTGAACTGAAACTGATGACCTGTTTAGATTAATTTATTTATTACACAGAGAGTGACATGCATGCTTCCCATGCAAAGACTTTATTGTTTCCGTTAAGGTGGCCCTAAGAGAATCATGGTGTCCGTGGAGATCAGAAATGCTGAGGTTAGTTAAACTAAAGTCTAGATAAACACACTGTATGAAGCTCATCACCCATGAAGTATGTCATCATTCCTTGTCCTGCACATTCTCAGTCCCCGTGACCCTCACAGTTTGGGGGACGGGCTGCAGACAGGCGGGGTGGGGGGAAGGACTGAGGCCTGCACTCCCCATTAATCCCAGTAACACTGGCCACTGTACTGATGAGGGGCCCAGATGGTGGGATTCTGGGATACAGGAGGCTGGTGGTGGTGGTGGGGAGTCTAGTTTTGCACTGCAGCAGCCCATTTCCTGTGTTTATCAGTGCAACACACCCCCCAGACACCCTATATTGGGGCCTCTACCACAGTCAGCTGCTCACATCATCACCTGCAACTGAAGAGCCCCACAGTCCACACCTCAGGGAATCATCCACACAGAACCATCATAGACAGCCATAGTGGGAAAGATGAATAAAATTAAACAGGAGGTTGAAAAGATAAAGAGAAAAGGGGGGAGAGTGAATGAGAGAGAAAATAGTGAGCAGGAATGGAGGGGAGAGAAAGGTATGAAGCAAAGGAAAACAGCAATGTGTAGTAACATGTAGTAACGCGCAGTAATGTGCAGTAACGTGCAGTAACATGCAGTAGTGTGCAGTAATGTGCAGTAACATGCAGTAGTGTGCAGTAATGTGCAGTAATGTGCAGCAACGTGCAGTAGTGTGCAGTAACGTGCAGTAGTGTGCTTTAATGAGCAGTAACGTGCAGTAATGAGCAGTAGTGTGCAGTAACGTACAGTAATGTGCAGTAATGTGCAGTAGTGTGCAGTAACGTACAGTAATGTGTAGTTGTGTGCAGTTACGTGCAGTAATGTGCAGTAGTGTGCAGTAATGTGCAGTAATGTGAAGTAATGAGCAGTAATGTCTAGTAGCGTGCAGTAATTTGCAGTGACATGCAGTAACGTGCAGTAATGTACAGTAACATACAGTAATGTGCAGTAACGCAAATTAAGATAATATATACTTTATTGAATCCGGTGGGGTAATTTGTCCTCTGCATTTGACCCATCTAATAGTTAGGCGCAGTGGGCAGCCACAGAGTAGCGCCCGGGGACCAACTCCTGTTCTAAAGCCTTGGTCAGGGGTACTGGTTGGAGTGTTCCTGTGACGCATGTTTTTGTGGGTGGGGGACACCGGAGTACCCGGAGGAAACCACACTAATGCGTAGTAGTGGGCAGTAATATGCAGAGAATTTCAAATTTTTCATACTGATATATTAGTGTTTGTTTTATTCTTTTACACTGTAATTCATGCAGCTTTTTAACATCTGAATATCCATTTCACCGCACATCTTTAAAAACTAGCAGCGGGCAAACTCTCCCAGGTTTCCTGCGGTGCTGCTCAGCCTTATCAGTGCATTTTTCGGGGATGGGAACCAGCTCACCAGCCATTCACCACTCCCCACAAAACCATTAGCCTGGTCTCTGAAAATGCTCTCTCACCAAATCTTCTAGTACGGCTAAATTAGCCACCATTAGCTAGCATCCATAACGCATTGACCCTTCAAGAAATTTTCCTCTTCATATGGTGCATTAAATACATTGGCACATTGAAACAAATCCATATCATTCAGTAAACTTTTATACTGCTACCATTTGAATACTTTATCTTATGACCCTCTTCATAGAGAAGCCAAATATTAAAGGGGGAAGAAAAGTTTCTGTTTTTTCTCTAACCATTTTAACATTTGAGAACAAAGAGGCCTATGTTTGATTTAGGTGTTAAAGAATTAAAAGCTTACTCTCAGTTTGCGGTCATATTCTTGTAAATTTTCTTTGTACGTCCAAACAAATGCCTGAAAAGTGTAATAAATCCCAGTCCGCAGCAGTAAATGTCAGTATGAAGGGATGGTGAGCTGCTAGCTAGATGAGGTCTAATGTACACAAACTAATGCCTGATGGCTTATATCCTAGAGTTGCTCAGGGAAGCTGGTGAGTTCATCTTTAAGCCGCTATCCGCCATCTTCAGACGGTCTTTAGAAACTGGAGAAATACCAAATGATTGGACACAGGGCAATATAATACCAATATATAAGAAAGGGGACCGTACCGAGCCAGGAAACTACAGGCCAGTGAGTTTAACTTGCATTTCGTGCAAAATATTGGAGTCTATCATAAAAGATGAGCTGGACTTATTTCTTGAACATTACAGAATCTTGAGGGATAGCCAACATGGTTTTCGGGAAGGGAAGGTCATGCCTAAGAAACCTTCTGGAATTTTTTGAAGAGGCCACCAGGACTTACGACCAGAGCAAGGCTTATGACATCATATACTTGGATTTTCGGAAAACATTCGATACAGTACCGCATAAGAGACTAATTTTTAAAATGAGCTCCACTGGAGTTACAGGAGGTATTCTGAAGTGGATTCAAAACTGGTTACAGGACAGAACACAATGAGTAGTGGTCAGTGATATCTCACCTGAGCTGGGTATGATGGGGAGTGGCGTCCCCCAGGGATCGGTGTTGGGACCCCAGCTGTTCCTCATTTACATTAATGACCTTGATAAGAATATCGAGAGCAGATTGGTTAAATTTGCAGATGATACTGAATTGGGGGTTTGGCAAATAGTCTAGGGTCCACTAAAGTGATTCAGGACGATTTGGATAGAATCCAGAATTGGGCAGAAATGTGGCAAATGAAATTTAATGAGGCAAAATGTAAAGTTGTACATGTAGGTAAGAAAAACATTAGACGGGATTACTTCATGGGAGGTTTAAAACTGCAATGTGCGGCACAAGAGAAAGATCTGGGAGTGATTGTTAACCAAACCCTCACAGGTTCTAGCCATTGTGCCGTAGCAGTTAAAAAAGCTAATCGGATGCTAGGATACATTGCCAAAAGTATTGAGAACAAATGTAGGGAGGTGATGCTTCTTGTGTACAACACGTTCATTTGACCACACCTGGAGTACTGTGTACAGTTCTGGGGACCATACTTCAAGAAAGATATAGAGGCTCTAGAGAAAGTTCAGAGAAGAGCCACCAAGCTTATTCCATGTATAAAAGATGAAAGCTACGAGAAGAGGCTGAAGATCCTTAATCTCTTTAGTCTTAGGAAAAGGAGACTCAGGGGTGATTTGATTGAGGTCTTTAAATATGTTAAAGGGATTAACAAAGTGAATCATGTAGGATTCCTTCGACCATGTGTTGTGAGTAGAACTCGGGGTCACAAATGGAAGTTGACTAAAGGTAAATTTAGCACTGATATTCGGAAATATTTCTTCACCCAAAGAGTAATTTCAATGTGGAATAGCTTACCTGACCATATTGTTGAGGCAGAGACCTTGGGGGTTTTCAAGAGCAGGCTTGACCTAAAGCTAGATACCATTGAGTCATTCACTATTTGAAGGGATATATTCACAATAATATAAAGAAACTGGCGAGCTTAGTTGGGCTGAAAGGCCCATGTTCTTGCCATTCATGTTATGTTATGTTATGTTAATGCATAGACTAATGCATTAAATAATACATAAACTATTGCGCAAAATTGTGCATAAACTAACAGAGATTTAGTGAATAATATGATTGAACCCACCGACACCAGCAAAACTAGGGAAAAAAAAGTCCTTCATGCATTTCAGCTCATGTGGAGTAACTTTGATTTCAGCCTCATACATCCTCGTGCAAAATGAAACAAGCTGCAGTTCTTTCAGCTTTTACTCCCGATTCATGATCTCAAACAAGAACCTGCCTTTTTATCTTTGTTTTTGTAAAGTTGCGAGAAAAAGTATGTGAACCCTTTGGAATTACCTGGATTTCTGTATAAATCGGTCATAAAATGTGATCTGATCTTCATCCAAGTCACAACAATAGACAAACACAGTATTCTTAAACTAATACCTCACGAACAATGATATGTTTTCATGTTTTTATTGAACAAAACATGTAAACATTCACAGTGCAGGGTGGTAAAGTATCAGATGTTACAGTATATGCGATGGATGGGCCCCTGAGAGAGAGCTGACATCATATTATGTATTAATATAAGTTAATCAATGTGATTCAAAACAAAAGTTTCGTTGAAATTTGAAAAAAAAAAAAAAATTCTATCATTTGCCTTCTTCACAGCTTGTTCAAACTAATCTGCATGAGAACTCGTGGACA
Organism: Gymnothorax reevesii; assembly: GCA_029721435.1. Taxonomy (NCBI): domain Eukaryota; kingdom Metazoa; phylum Chordata; class Actinopteri; order Anguilliformes; family Muraenidae; genus Gymnothorax; species Gymnothorax reevesii. The sequence continues at coordinate 119,143,423 of CM056579.1, forward strand.
GCCAGTGCACTTTTCTAGAAACTAGAGGATTTAGCCTCTCAAATTTTTCCTTATAAATGTATTTTTACCAAACAAATTGCCTGTAATAAGCTTTTCATTGGGGAACATCAAAAAGTCCCAATTAAAAATTGTGGACTTTAGAGGGTTAGCATACTAAAGTTCTGCAGATGCACATGGATGCATTTGGGAAATGTGTAGAGTCAGACAGCTGCTGCTCTTCGAGGACACATTAATCACAGCCATTTCCAGGAAATGAAAGGTCAGCCATAATCTCCCATATATCACCAAAGGCAGCCTTGGGTCTGTCTCAGTTCCTGTTAGACGAGAAAGCTCCTCTTGACCTCTTATCTTCGAACGTTATCCCCCTCCGCCAAAAGTTTGGATTGAGAGACATTGACCAACTCCTGCAGGCTTTACTAGAGCCCATTTAAGTGGGCTTGCCGCCAGTTATTCTCTCAAGTGATTCTACAGGCAAATTTCTCTCATTTATATAGAAACAAATCATTAACGGAAAAGTTTACATAACCTAGTGGGTACTGTAGGTCAGAACAAGCCAGGATACAAACGCTTATCCGGGGTGATGTGCTGCAAATATTTCAGGAAAATAAACACATTTATTCAATTGCTTCCTTTGAAAAGCTTCTGGTTCTAATTTTCTATCAGGATCCCCCATGAAGAGCTGCCTCAGTCACACAAACAAAAATGACGGCTGAATTTGTGAGCGGAAACAGTTAACAACAACACTGACTAAAAACCACATCCTAAAATATATTGCAGTGTTATGTAGCTGCAGTAAAATATCACTGCTCAATCCACATCTTCAGTGACATTCATTAAAAAGTAAACATTGCTTTATTGTGCAGTTAATCGACTTGTGGAAGGTATAGGGGTTTAGTGCACGTATAAGGATACAGGATTGACACAAACCTCCTGAAAACCTTTTCAGCTGAAAGCCAAGTTAACCAGTATGTCACACTGCATCTGCTGAGCCCATTTATACTACTATAGGAAACGCTGATTTTCTGGTTTTAAGTAAACACATTTTTGCCCTCGGTTTGTTTTGCAGTGGTTGTTGCTTTAGCCTGAAGCTTGTCCCCAGCCTCCTAAATCCTGGCCCAGCTCAGACCTGACTGACAGCGGCGATGGAGCAGCTCTTGCCTGCAATGGGTCACTGGGACCAGGGTGAACAGACTGTCAGTGCCTGGAGCAGACCTCCAGGAACCAGCTCTCACACGCATTGAAAAGATTGCGTTTCTCGTTTCTCCTGTGGATTTTGGAGGAGAGGCACGGCTTTTCAAATTCTCCAGAACTCTCCAACATTTTGAGAGATTAGCCCCTCGTTCGGTCACTCCCACATGAGCGGCAGATTTATCTCTGCCTGGGGGCTTCCTCCAGGATTCTCAGCAATCCTGTCACCAGCAAATATTTACAGTTTGCACTTGAAGAAAATAACCCCCCCCCCATTGCTGGCAGCAGTGGCTGTGTTTAAAGAGCACATGCACAGTCTGCATCACGGACCGGCCGCTCCTCACGTCCACACAGGTCCACAGCTGACAAAGCTGCATTCCTCTAAGCCTGCCTGTATCTCTCTCTTCAGAATCCATCCGTCTGTACATCCATCTGTTTTTCTATCCGTCTCAACTGCTTTCCTGCTCTTCACATCCTCCTCAGATGTTTCTCACCTTCTCTCTCGCCCTCTCTCTCTCTCTCTTGCATTCATTTTCATGCATTGTTTCCAATCATACGGTTGAATGTCGATAAGCAAAGGTGAATTTGAGAAGTAAACTAACGGCCCAGTGAACACAGACCGTTCGTGTTCTCCAGTCCCTGGAGTTTTGATGACTCTGGAGAGGGAAACTCTCTCCTTGTGTTTGAATTCCCCTTTGGGACACCAGTTCGCAGGATGCTGCCATGCACCATATCTGCAATGTACGTCTGAATGACTGTGCCATTGCATGTTGAACCCTGATTCCAAAAAAGTTGAAATGTGGTGTAAAATGTAAATAAAAACAATGCAATGATTTGCAAATCTCATGAACTGACATTTTTTCCCATAACAGAACATAGACAACATATCAGATGTTGATAGTGAGATATTTTACTATTTAATGAAAAATATTAGCTCATTCTGAATTCTATGGCAGCAACACACTTCAAAAAAGTTGGGATAAGCCCATTTTTACTATGGTTTAGTATTCCCTGTTCTTTTAACAACAGCCTTTAAACTTCTGGGAAGTGAGGAGACTAATTTCTGAAGTTTTGGGAGAGGAATGTCCCATTCTTGCCTGATGAAGGATTCTAGCATCTCAACAGTCCTGGGTCTTCTTTGCCGGATTTTTTGTTTTATGATGCACCACATTTTTATATTAGTGGCAGGTCTGGACAGCAGGTAGGCCAGTTCAGCAGTCAGACTCTTCTATTGCAAAGCCATGTAGTTGCGATGGTTGTGTAGCAGGCCAAAGGAGAGCCCAGGCGGGGACTTGAACCTCCAGACTCCCAGGTAATAGTCCAACACACTGACCACTTCGCCAAAGAGCCTGGCATTGTTTAGCTGAAATAACATTTCCCTGAAAGAGGCGTTGCCTGGATGGGAGCGTATGTTGTTGTGAAACCTCAATATTCTTTTCGGGATTGATCATGCCTTTCCAGATGTGTTAGTTCCCCACACCGTATGTACTAACGCAACCTGATACCATCAGAGATGTAGGCTTTTGAACTGTGCACTGGTGACGAGCTGGATAGACCCCTCTCTTCTTCAGTCCGCACGACACAGAGTCAGTGGTTTCCAAAAAGAATTTCAAATTTTATTCATCTGACCACAGAACAGTTTTCCACTCTGCCTCAGTCCATATTGTATGATCCCAGACAATACGGCAGCATTTCTGAATCATGTTCACATATGGCTTCTTCTTTGCATGATACAGCTTTAACTTGCATTTGTAGATGGCATAGCCACCTGTGTTCACAGACAATAATTTCTGGAAGTGAGCCCATGCAGTGTATTCCAGTACAGAATTATGCCTGTTTTTAATGCAGTACCGCCTCAGGGCCCGAGGATCACGAACATCCAATTGAGACCTTTGGACTTGTCCCTTACACACAGAGATTTCTTCAGATTATCTGAATCTTTTGATGATATTATGTACTGTAGATTAAAAGTCTTTGCAATTTTACATTGAGGAACATTTTCCTGAAATTGTTCCACAATTTTTAGATGCAGTTTTTTGCAGATTGGTGAGTCTTTGTCCATCTTTACTTCTGAGAGACTCTGCCTCTCTAAAATTATCTTTTCATACCCAGTCATGTTACTGACCTGTTGCCAATTAACCCAATTAGTTGCAAAATGCTCATCCAGCTGTTGTTTTATTCGTACCATTTACTTTTACAGCCTTTTGTTGCCCCTGTCCCAACTTTTTTTAGATGTGTTGCTGCCATCAAATTCAAAATGAAAGTGAGATATTTTACCATTTCATGAAAAATATTACCTCAACATTTAATATGTTGCCTATGTTCTATTGTGAATAAAATGTGAGTTTATGAGATTTGCAAATCATATCATTCTGTTTTTATTTACAATTTACAGCATCCCGACTTTTTTGGAATTTGGGTTGTAATTTGTCCTGTTATAATGTATGAGTTTCCAACTATTTTTCAAATGGACTTCACAGGAATATAGTTAATCAACATTTAGTGATAGTACTTTATTAAATGGCATTTCTGAAAACCTACATGCATCCATATATATTGTACCTTAGATTTTTGAGTAACTATATGTGGAACAGGGTAGCTCAGTGTTTTCAGTAACATGGAAATGATGCGCTCTGCAATGAAAAATGACCACCCTCACCCAGTTCTTACTCTGTCCCTTGTATAGGATTTATTACCCCACACAGGAGGGACACATTTCTGGAACCAGATGCACTGTCCCACCCATCAGTAGTTGTGGGGCTAATTGTTTAATCTCCTCGCACACTCTAGCTGCTCCTCGATGCCCTGCATGGATAACATTTCATCATGGGATGCAATTAGTCATCTGACAGTCCCCAAGAGTGACCCAGTGCCTCAGATTCAGGACTGAGAAAATCTGCTCCCACGTTCAGTAACATTGTACCTCCTCTGTACAGCTGCCTTTTCATATTGGTGACTTTATCCCTCGCTGTGGAAGAGGGTGAGGTAGAGAGGTAAGAACTCCGGTGGGTGGGTGGGGTGTTGAGAGGGTATGAGATGATCTATACTACCGCTCAAAAGTTTGGGATCACTTGGAAATTTTCTTGTTTTCCATGGAAACACACATGAAACTAGTGTGAATAGGAAATATAGCAAATGAACAGAACATCCTGTCATTGTCTGAGTTAGAAATAATGATTTAAACGGAAAATGATGAATATGTACTTCAAACTTTGCCTTCATCAAAAATAAAAAAAACCATTGCTGATACTGAAACTCGTGTTTGACAGGAACCATTTAGCGCAGCTGCTAGTTGACAACCTGTGAGGCGTCTTTGTCTTAAACTACGCTCTCTCACATATTGGTCTTCTTGCACAGTTGTGCATCGGGGCCTCCCACTCCTTTTTCTGTCCTTGTTAGTGCCAGTTTGTGCTGCTCTCTGAAGGGAATAGTTGACAGCATGGTAAGAGATTTTAAGTTTTCAATTTCTCTCATTGAATAGCCTTCTTTTCGAAGCACAACAATAGACTGACGGGTCTCTAAAGGAAGTTCTTTCTTTCTGGCCATTTTGAGCCTGTAAACAAAGAACTGCTGATGCTTCAGGTACTAAACCAACCTCCAGAATGCCATGCTCCCTTTTGCACTCCCTTATTAATTCAACGGTTTTCAGCTGTGCAACACATTTGCAGAAGGGTTTTCTAATAATCAATTAGCCTTATAAAATGCTTGACTTGGATTAGCAGCCATACCAGGCGATTGATGCAGAGGACTGACAGTTGCTGATAATAGGCCTCTATGCAAAAATGTAGATCATTCTTCGAAAATCATCTGATTAATTTTAATTGTTTGTGAAACAGATAAAAATGTTTGTGAAATGCATGAAAATGTTTTTATATTTGGAAAACAAAGAAATTTGCAAGTGATCCCAAACTTTTGAGCTGTAGTGAATAAATGTGTAGAAATATGATAAGAATAAAGGATTACATCCTCACCTGAAACCAGAAAAACGTGCTGCTGAAAATAGCTGCCTGTCAGGACAGACTCTGCACTTTAAAAACCACTGATGACGAGGCCAAGCCTCAAAACAGGAACTTCCTCCCCAGTCAACCCAGAATTAGACAGACACAAATATACAACAGAACAAAATGACTGGTATTTAGGTTTCTTTGCCGGTTGAACTACTTGGTTAAAAGCATAATGACTGTGCAACCCCAAATCAGACTAAGTTGAGACGTTATGTAAAATTAAAGGTAAAACTGAATGAGGTGATTTGTAAATATCTTTGACTTGTATTATGTCTAATCCAATGCTCCAGCACATTATTTGATGTATTACTACATTAATTTTATTGATTTTTCAAAAAAAACATAGTCCAATTTTGAATCTTGTAGTATCTTAAAAACAAGCAAAAAAAAAAAACCATCAGGACAGTGAAGTATTCACCTCTTTTTCGTGATTCTTTTTCATAATACGTAACAATCATTTAAAGACTGATGACACCAAGTGTTGAAGCACTTCAGGTGAAATTTTGTCCTATTCCTCGTGCAAATAAATCTGGTCCAGATCCATGTCTGTTTCAAATTGCACCTTATGTTTTCTATTTGGGACAAGTCGGGACTTGGTTAGTCCTGACTTGGTTAGGAAGGTTAGTCCAGCACCTGCACCCTCGTATTGTGCATCCATGCTTTGGAAATGCTTGAGAGAGTTTTGCATATTCTTGTCCAAATATGCATTAGTGTCCCCGAAAGAGATTTCATTTTGAAGACAGCACATGTTGCTCCAAAATCTCTGCATACTTTTAAGCATCAATGGTGCCTTCACAGGGGTGCATGTTAGCCTGACCGAAGTACTGACACAACCTCATACCATGACAGTTGACTTTCGAAATTTTTGCTGGTTATAGTCTAGATGGTCCTTCTTTTTTTTTTTTTTTTTGGTCTGAAACATGCAGCATTCATTGCTTTCAAAAAAAGACCCAATTTATTTATTTATTTGACCACAACACATGTTCCACAGTGTGATAGTCCATTACAGATGCCTCCAAGCTCAGAGAAGTCAACAGCACTTCTTAAAATATTTAACAAAAGGCTTTTTTTACGCATTTTTAGCTAGCAATTTGGACGGAAAGAGAGTAGATGCTACATGCTAACGTAATATAAATGAACCTGTATGCCAGTAAAACATCTGGCCTAAAAAAAGTCCAAGACATAAATAAAATTAATTTCTCTCTACTTAGGGATGACCATAACCCTTACATCTTATGAAATATTTAATTGTTCAAATATTTAAGTATGTAATTACTAAATATTATGACATTGAAAAGTGATTACGTACTATGCTAACGTAAAATCGATGAACCCATTTACGCCACTAAAACTTCTGACGTACAGTTCGGGTTTAAACAAGGCTTATCAATGACAATATGCACAGCTGTGTTTCTTGAGACCATTGATTATTATATCAAAGGTGACAGTGATGTTTTCACATGTTTCTAGGATGCAAATTGTGATTTTGATTAAGTTCACGATGATAAACTTTTTACATTGCTTCTCCAGCAGAGATTACCTTTTCATATAATTCATATTCTAATTGATATCTACACTCATCAGCAAGTGTGTGTTTCATGGGACTTCTGTAAGTCTGAATATTTTAACAAAGCTAATGGTATTTAACAAGGGGGAGTCTTATCACCTGTTTTGTTTACAGTTTATACTGATGAAATGATTGTTTTGTTAAAAGAGTCTAAGCTTGGTTGTCATTTAGGTACTTATTATATTGGAGCATTGGGATATGCTGATGACATCACTTCGCTCAGAGCCAGCCTATGTGCCTTACAGTCTATGGTTAATTTATGCCAGTCTTTCATAAATGAATATAATGTGACATTTAATGCTAAGAAGACAGTTGGTTTGAAATTTGAATCACCTATTGATGATTATGACAGGTTGCATTTGAATGGCTGTGTCATAAATTGGTCTGGTAGTGTCAAACATCCTGGTCATTTAGTTGTTAGTATAGATTTGTCAGAACAGAATGGCTGTGCTTTGAAACGATCTGTATTCATTGGTGTAGTGAATAAATTACTTTGCTGTTACGGGAGATGCAACCACATGTGTTATGTAAACTATTTTCTCTGCCTTTTTTCACCTTTGCAGTTTATCACTGAACACTGCTTGCGTTTACTCCTCTTGAATCATTCCTTAGCTAACGGGGCTTCTCCGTCGTTTCTGTCTTTGTCTAAGCTATTTTCAGCCAGTACGCGTGGCGTTTTCTGTCCAAAATAGCGGCAGCGCTACCAAGTGCCACCTAGTGACTGTTGTCAAAAAAGCACTAGAGTTTCGTCTCTTGGTCTTGTATCCTCTTTGGAGTCATCTCTGCACATTATCAGCGATGGTAGAACCACTCAGGATTAGTCTCATTATGTAGAAGATTAGGATGTGGATGAGAGAAACCCAATCCTACGTTTGCACTTCTAAAAGACGCTTTCACACCAGACGCGAAACAAATTTTTCGCATGACAGATTACATTCAAAGTCAATGCAAAGACTTTGGCCCGTATTCAGAAATGACACTGACACTAATTGAGTGTGAGTGAGTACTTAAACTTTGTTAGTGTCAGGTTAAACTGAACGAGTCAGAGGTTGCCCCAACACTCATTTGCTTTCAGAGACCTCACTCACACTGAAAATAGCGTCTCTTTCTGAGAGAAGGTTGAGTGCAGGGAACACCTCCCTTGAGCCGCACTAACTTGCGCCAGTGTTTCGTTGTCATGGCTTTCAGGTGGTTACAGACATTA